>SRSM01000337.1:3000000-3600000 GCA_019593545.1 Apocynum venetum
TTACAGTTACATTCCATAGATCAGATGTTGAAATCTAGAACTTTCAATTGAATGGAAGATCAGCAGGGCTAACTTTGTCCATAATACATAGCATGCCTTCAAAAGAATATAGGGAAATTTATTAAAGCGCTAATTCGAGGCTGATATGCTTCTGCTGATTCTCATTTGTGTATGATGTGCCTATCATATGCCTATTTCGCTGCACTAATTGAGAAGTTTTCCATGAATTATATTTTTGCCAAAAAATGAAGTTCTTCATTGTTTGGTTTAAAAAATTTCTTCATTACTGATTGTCATAATTATTTCTGCAGCTTCTGGAAGAACTTAACATGGAAGGTTCAAGGATGGAAGTGGACAATGGTATGTGTAGGGAAATGGAATTTGACCTATGCCTTGGCTCTGTAAGAATAATTCAATTGAAAGAAAATGACCTCTTGCAATTCTTTACTGCAAAAATTCCATGTTAATCATGTGGCTGGACAAAACTGCAATCATTTGAACTAATAAATCGTCTATCATGTAAAGCTCATTGAATCTCGTCGCCCTCCCCCACCCCCCAGAGTTCCCTTCCCTTTCCTTTAAAGCTGTGCTCAGTCTGGTTTTTTTTTTTTTTTTTTTTTTTTTGCCTTGTGCCATGGAGGATCTCTTATCCATTAAGAATAATAAACATACAAATTAAAATTCATGTAGGATCCAAGGATTTGACATTGTGGTGAATTTTGTTAGATTGGTCAGTTTTGTCCTATTATCACTACTTAGTACTTACGTTGTTGCTTGATAATTGCTTCATTAGCAGAATGGGATAAAACCTCACTTGGAGAATCCATCAGATATTTTCGGTCGTCTTTCTTACAACCTCTGCTGAAATCATGCAAGGTATTTCTTGACCTACTTAGGATGTTTTCTTGTATTCCTTAATCCATGTGTTTTTCAAATATTTAGTACCTTTTTGATGTTTCTACTGTCTTTCTTCTTCAAGCTCCCTTCTGGGTGCCCAGAACTGATATTTCTAGGAGGAATCCTTGTTCTAGACAAAGGTCCTATAGTGCCTTTTTCTCATTCCTCAATTGCCTTCCCCTAAATGAGTGGTCACTGTAATCTTTAGAAAAAAATAAGCAATAAAAGGTTTTTTCTTTTTGTGCATAGCCATCAATAGAAAGACTTTGGTGGAATAGCAAATAATGTAGGGCATGTTTTCATAAACTATGCAGGAGGAGATAGAGAGTGCCTACAGTGCCAAGATTCAACAGTCAAAGAACTTGTTGAGTTGGTAGAACTTCATATATCATAATGTTGTATGTTATGTAATTGTCGATGTTCACTTTTCATTTATATACTATAATATGATATAACATTCTGGATCCATTTGGTGTTGAATCAATTTCATAGGCATTTTGGCTCCACCTTTTTGGTTTGCAAGAGTTTTGTGTGCTTTCTTCCCCTTCCACTTGCTGATTACGTCTTTCTTGTTTTAACGTCATACATTTTTAAACAAAGATAAAGTGCCAACTTCACAATTAAAAGCCACAACGTGGTAGATTTTTGTCCAGTCATGTTCAAGAGAGGGACAACTGCTGTAGTGCTGTAAGCTTTCGCAGAGTATCCATTTCTTTACTGTTAATTTAGTCTCAGATGGCTCTGTTGAGCCTTGGAATCCTAATGACGCAATTGTTCTGGTACTACCTTCTAGCCCCCATGGCCATATCTCAATAACTAAAAAGATTGAACATACTCCGTTGCCTGGCCAGCCTCACGTTTCTGTCAAGTTCTGCCTTTTGCGTTGTATTTCTATAACAAACATTACCCAATCGCTGTCATGATCTACAAAAGGCATCGTGGAGCATCGCCTCTGTTGTCATCTTTAGAACTAGTAGATCAAGTTTCAAGGGCCTATCTGGCTTCCAGCCTTCTGTATTAATGGATTCGCGACAGGGGTTTGGACCACAAACTCTTCCACGTACAACCCCCAGCAATCTCCCTCGCAAGCAGCAGAGTGATTGGCCAACTCCGGCAGGGGTGGAGACGTTTAGTTTGTGAGTTTCTTTCACAATAATTTCACCGAAAGATTATCCCTCTAAAAAATCAGATGAATGAAACTGGACTGAGATAGGATGATCGTGTTGCAATATGTGATTGTTCACACCATTAGAGTTTCTTCTTAACTTTAGACATAATCATATGATAAAACAGCAGAACTGATTACCAGTTCTCATGACAAAGAGAAATATGCATACTTGAACTGTAAATCAAGGAGGAAAGAGAAGGAAAAGAAACTTCAGAATCTGCTAATTAAAGTATTGCTTCCCACTAAAATCAAGCCTAATTAACCAGCCAGAAGAGACTAAGATGAACAAGAACATAGCTTAACATTACAATTGAACCATAATTAGATAGCTCATCATCAAAATTAACCATTTACACTAACTGCCAGACAAGATTGTAACCTTAAATTTCGTGAATTACTAATATTATAAATGACTGCATAACGACAGAAAGAGATCCCTACAAAGTTTAACTAATTAGCCAACACCTCCCAAATTAACTCCGGATCAAACGAGGGCATACGAGCTAGGGAGCAATCTTCAAACTCCAATCCCGCCATGCCAACCCAGTATTCACCTGAAACAGAGTTAGGTGAATTCTCAGCCTTCCATAATCCATCTTCAGAAGCACTTGGTGAAACCGTATCAGCACTCCAACTATTATTATTATTACTATTATTGTCAACTGATGAGGATTCAGATGAATCAACCATCGTTACCTTCTCACTCTCTTTAACATTGCATGTTTTAGAATTAGTACTTTTCTTGGCATTCTTTTGGGTTTTTTCTCTTTTGACCTTTTGGCAAATTGCTTGAATTTTAGCATCCACAGCATTCTTCAGAGCATTCAATCTTGCGCCATCCCCAAATCCTAGCTTGCTTGGATCGCGAAGATTAGGAAAATTCAGGCGTGCATATTCTCCACGAAGCTTATAGGCAGCTCTGTCGTATGCATAGGCTGCAGCCTCAGCTGTGTCATAAGTTCCTAGCCAAACTCTCATTCTGTTCTGAGGAAGTCTTATTTCTGCAACCCACTTTCCCCAGTGCCTCTGCCTCACCCCTCTATACAGCTTTTTCTTGCATGGATTCACAAAACTTTGGGTATACACAGAGCTTTGAAAAGGGTTTGGCATGCAAGTTCTTGAAATTGCAGGATTGGCTCTGTTTTGTTCACCGAACTTCTGGAGCAAATCTCTTTGTCTAAGATAAACAGAAGAGCCTAATGGCTCAAAAACAGAGTCTGCTACTAGGTTTGATTGTTGGCAGTAAGAAAAGATGGAATCTAAGGTGTTGGTACAACCGCCATTTAAAATGAGATGGGATAGGGAAGATGAAATAGTAGCACCATCCTCAAATCCCACTGGAATACTATTTTCTTGGAATCTTTCCATTTCCATGATTCTATGCAGGGGAAGAAAAAACAAAGGAAAAGAAAACAGAGGAGGGTATAAAAGGGTCCTGAAAAAATCTGCCCCTTTTCCCTCGGTACAAGAATTTTCAGTAGGTAGCAAAGAGAAGAATAGCAAGATTTTAACCCTAAAAATTTCTGCTGATGATCCAATGAAAAATATTAGGATCAACTGGAACGTTGCAAATTCAAGAAAAAAGAAGAAACTTGCATGAAAGAGAAATGGAAATCTGAGAGCAGTTAGGTATGAAGATATGAGTCTGAAAAATGGGGGACTGTGTCTGTGTTTTGGTCCTGCTGGTCTCCCCATCAGAGTATTTATAGCTGTCCGAAGATATTTCTCTTTCTTCTGGGAGCTTTTTCTGTGTTCAATCACAAGTTCACATTTATGGTTCAACTCTACTCCCATCTACTAAAAAAGAACAGTGCTAGAGAGGTAGATGATAATGAATTCCCGAGAAAAGTTAAGGTCTAAATTTTGAAAAATATAACTAATAATAATAATAATATACAAAAATGAAGCTAATAAAATTTACAAAAAAAGATTTGTCTAACTAATTTTGGAGCTATAATGAGTAATAATTCGATTGGTCAATATGCATTTACTTGGCGGTAATGATTCTGAATTTCCTTTCCTAGTGTATCAAAGGAAAAGAAACTTAAAATTTTATCATAATTATGTGTTCATCATATTATGTAAGAACTCACATTACTTATGACATCAATGAAATTGAAATTTAACTTCTATTTTCTCATTCAGTTAAAAAAATGAAGATGGTAAATCTTCAAAAGTCATTTACGTAGAATTAGAAGTTAGTGTGTAACATGTAAAACATTTCAAGATCTCATTGGCTCGGGGCAGGGAGTTAAGTGTCATATTAACCTAAAGATGGATTGCAATTTCAATGTTCGAGAGTCTTATATTTAAAAAGTTTTGGAATAAATTCGGATTAGTTTTTAACAATAGAATATCGAATGATCTAATAAAAAATAAAAATATTTCAAGTATCAATTTTAACTTATTTCATTCTATTTTTTAAAAATTAAATTAACATGTGATATAATAAAATTTACTAAGTGTAATTAATTAAAATTGATTAATGAATATTGATCAAGTTAGACTTTTTAAAATGTATATTTATTAGATTTTATGGATATCCATTAAAATTCATTAGAATAAATGAATTTAAATGTATGTCTATTTAAAATTATTTAAATTATATGGATAAATCAAATTCAATTTAATGCTGAATGATTTTAGATTTTAGAGGTTAGATTGGATTTTAATCGATTTTATTATCCCTATGTGGACCCAAAAAGGTCGATGTTGTACATATTTTAAAAAGCTACTTTACGCATTTAATTATTGTAGAGTCAGCTTATACTTTTTTAGTTTAAAAAGTCAGTAATATACGCATTTAATTCATCGTCGGCCACGCGTCCTGCTTGTGGTGACTGGTTCTATTTGGCTTTTTATTTCCCACCATTTGTCTCTCTCTCCTTTCTTTTTTCTTTTCTTTTTTTCCCGCAAAATAGGATTTTGAGTCATTTGAATTCCACACGATTGATTATTTACTTGAAAATTTTTATTTTTAATTTAAGAACTTGCATTTATTTAACGAATAAATTTTTAAAAAAATGAATGAAAGAAGTTCACTCTACAGTGTAGGGATAAAATGAAATTTATTTAGATATATAGACCAAAATACCATTCATAAATATTCTTAATATTATTATTTTTTCTCTTTTTCTTAGTATTTTAAATTTTAATTAAACATGCTAGATATTTGTATTTTTTGCATTAGAAATGTTTGATAGACTCTTTTCATGAGTTTTTTTAGCCACTTTTAATGATTAATTAAGAAGGATAAAATGAGAAAAAAAAATAAAGGGGGTAGCAAATTCTACCTTGATTTCATATTGTGACAAGTAGAAAAACACATAAATTATGTAAATAGCTACAAGGAAAAAAATGGAAGAAGTATATATTCTATATATATGAAGGATTAATCTTCTTACACTACAAATTGTAATAGATTTTTTGGATGATGTATAGATAACAAAACAATTCTATATATAGCGTCACTGTTTTAATTATCATACATAAAATTACATCAAAGAAAATAATAAAACATACTCGTGTTTTTTTTAAAAAATTATATTGATAATACATGAAAATTGCTTCCAATCTTCTAGTACTTTATAAACTGTCAAGCAAGCTAACTAAGTTGAAAGGGAACAGTGGATGAATGGAATATTCTTATCTTTATGCCAGGTTTAAACTTTTTCTAAAACATGATTCCATTACGGAGGATTTGTGTCAACATAGGGTTTACCCAATATGCACTCTCAGTAACAACTACAAATTTCCTTGTAATTAGAAGAGAAAAATAAAACAAAAGGAATGCCTCAGGGTCTAGCTAGATTAAAGTGAAAGAATTTTCTGTTTTAAAAATAAATAAATAAATAAAATTGAAAATCTATTTCTCTGTGTTTGGAACTAAAATTTTATATTTGTATTTTAAGATAATTCAAAATGAGTGTATTATTATTTAAAATTTTACAATTATCCTGTTTAAAAATTAATAAATATAAGATGATAATTTAAATAAAATCAATTTCAATATTCTCTCGCATCTTTTGAAAATGAAATATATTCAGACTCATTCTTTCATCAAATTAAACCTATTATTCAATTTCGGTTTAAATTTTTTTAAATAAAAAAAAAAGAAGAAAAGAAATGGTATGACAAGAAGGACTGGCCCGACGGCCGCCTATCAACCGCTACTGCTGGCAGATGAGTGGCCTGAGACCAATTCTTCAGAGAAAGCTGTAATCCAAAAATCAATCTGGAAAGCTAAATATCACATCCCATGTGAGAATGGGACCTATTTGTATTTACTGCAATATTGCATTAAAGACGTAAAGGTATAGCTTTTGAAAGATGCAAAATGAAAACGAAGATGAAGATAAAATTAAATGATCATTACATGACAAGGCTCGTGATGGACCCAATTTCATCTTCATCTTCATCTTCAAGACTTGAACCAAAAAAAAATTAAAACAAAAAGGCTTTTAGTATTGCACTGCATGTGATCTAAACCTAACTCTCCTAAAGTCAAATCCAAATAGTACTCAACATGCACCTGCTTTTTCCTACTTCCTTTGCCATGCCTTTAATTTTTTTTTTTTGGGAGATATCTTCCCCTCTATTGTTTCCCTTTTGGGGGGAATGACGTTTCAAGAGTACCCTCACTTAAATCTTTACCATGAATGTGGAAAGTATCATGTTTGTTGAACTTCTATAACCCCCCAAAGGGCATCCAGATTTCTTCTTCCAACTTGCACAACTAATGTGACTAAGATCATGGGCCACTCAAACGAATGCAAGTTGAAGAACAATACTGTAAACATTGCTTACCCCTCGATTGAGGTTATTGACTAAGAACGAGATCCCTGATGAATAAGAATTTAATTAACACAAGGAATGATTCAACAGATGTAACTCAAAGCCGTGCAGGTGTATGTACAAATGACACTTGTAGTGTGCGCCAAGTGCATGTAGTCCAAACGAGGGCATTAATATGGGGGAAAAAAAGTTTCTATATTGACGAAGAAACTTTTTTAAAATAACTTTTAATATCTAACATTATTCGTAATGAAATAGTGAAATTTCTACTGAGATTGATGACAAGTTGAATGCATTCTTTCTAAGTAACAAAGTCATCAATATAGTTTAAACATTGTAAGTATTTCGTAGTATTCATTCATTATTAAAGTAATTGCATATTCTTCTTTTTTTAGTGCAAGGGAGGGTAAATGTGGGATTCAAACCTGAATGCACACAGATGAACTGAAAGCTTTTGATGAATAATTACTACATCTTATACTCTAAAGTATGATTAATTATCTATTTTGAATAAAAAATTAAGTGCTTGACTGACTATAGCATAATAATATGATTGCAAAATGAAAGACCTTTTTGCTTTACCGAGACTCCAGTCCAATAAAACAACACATGATTAAGCATTTAGGAAAGGATAACAAAGTCATTTTGAACAAGCACATTGTTATCTCCCCAAGATTATCTTGTTAGTTGTTAGAGGATTCACAAGGAACCACATTGTGCATCTCCTAATTACTATGGCCCAAAATTAGTTGCCTAGTTTGACCTTCAAAAAGGTGAATTTTGGCAGTATCTGTGAATTGGACTTGGTCCAAAACCCAATGCAGTGGCAGTGGAGTTGACACCGACAAACAATCGCCAGTGGGATTGACACCGACAAACAATCGCGGTCCCCATTTCCCAGAATAGACTTATCACCACTAATTAGCGGATCTGGCTATTTACTACAGCGCAACGCGTCGCTTATTCCGGAGAAAGGAAAAGTGGATAGGCATTTCTCGTGATTTCTTTTTCAGAGAGATTGATGGTACGGCGTCGTGTAAGGATTTGCTTCGTCTTTCCCCCGTCATTTCTTATGTCACTATGATCTCATTATCATAAGTTCATTACTTATGATTCTTTTTTTTTAATATATTTTTTATTCAATTTTATTCTCAAACTAATTTTGAATTACAACTTTCATCATTCCGACTAAAATCTTATCGAAATTTGACGAAATCACTTGTATATATATATATATATATATATATTAATGAAATGTAACATAGTATTTTATGAGAAATTCTCTCTCAATTGTTTAATTTGAAAGCATTAAAAATTTTGAATTTGGAAAGAAATACATTGAACACATATGTATTGACCCATTTCTTTTGATAGCTTCATTTATTCTTTCTTTATCAAAACTTTGAAAAATTTGAGTCAACCACAATTAGAAAAACAATTATATTGTTGGAGTAACAAAATTGATTTTGTGTCCAACAATTATGTGCAAACTGTGTTAATTGATATATATATATATATATATATATATATATGTATGAAAATATTGGAGAAGCTATTTTCTTATTTTGTCATGGAACAATTCCAAGTTCCAACTTTCAAGTATAAAGAATTAGGGGAAATAAATGAGAAAGAATAAATAGGAAAGAAAGAAGAAGAAATGTGATGAAGAAAAGAGGGTTTATCACTTGAAATTACTTTCTAAAATACCTTTTTTACCCTTCATCAATAAAAAAAGAAAAATAAAAAATAGGTGATTTTGCCATATTTTGATAAGATTTTAATCGGAATAACGAAAATTGTAACTTAAAAATAATTTGAGGATGAAATGGGATAAGAAAAATTATGAATTTTGAGAAGCGAAAATAGTTTTAGGATAAAATTGGATGAAAAAAATGAAAAATCATGAGAATCCAAAATAATTTGGAGATGTAATTTGGTAATTTTCTGCAAAATAATTAAGTAAAGTTTTGGCCTTGGCCACGGAGAATAAAAGCATTGTAGAGAGCTGAAACTTTTATTCATGTTAGGGTCGAGGGAGAAGAAGATTTGAAATATATGCAAAGTGAATACAGTAGGAATATATATATATATATATATATATATATATATATATATTCATTCTAAATTTATCAAATCCTATGATAAATATATTCGTACAATTATCATTTTTAAGCGCTTCAAATTATTTATTCTTTCCTAATATATGTTAATGCTATATAGGTATAACTAACTTAAGTATGATGACAGATTCGTTTGCAGCTGATTAATTAAGGGTGCATTGCAGGGAGAGAGTTTCTCCAATGGAGATATATATAGCCATGTGCAAGCTTTGAACTTAATTTTGGAAGCATACGCTGTAATAATCCCTAGAGAGCGAGTGATATACAAGACGTGATTGACATGAATTCATGATTATCTGAGAAGACTATATGAACAAAACTAACAGAAAACCCTAAAATAAAAGCTGAGATCAAATTTCTTTTCTGTATATCGATCGGTCCCCCCCCCCCCCCCCCTCCTTATCATGATCTTGATGTTGGTTTCGTTTTGTACCTCATAGACACACACACACACACACATATATATATATAGATTTGCCAAATATACAAATTCTGGACCTACTGTATCTTGACCTTGTCTCAAGTTTATTTATTTATTTTTGGCTGTTCCATCGGTTTTATTTGAGGACTAGGCTTGTCACAAAATCTTTTTGGGGCAGCTCATAGCTGTATTTGATATGTGAATTTTGAGAAACATAACTCAATTGATAAAATGTTCTTAATTTCTTGAAGAAAGGTTTCGAGTTTTAATACATTCATTAAACATTTTTGCTCTTGTTTCTTGTGCATATACGATTTTTTTTATTTCTTTTGAAAGATATGTATGATATAAATGCCATATATGAGATGGATCGAGCAAATTAAAAATTGTATATGTAACTTTCAGTGAAAACGAATGTCCAGATTTGCAAAAGAAAAATTTCTTCTCCGTTGACATGCATTGATTGACTAATTCAACAAACTTCTGTCAAGAAGATTTTGGAGAATCTATCATAAGAAACTGATTTACAAATTATTTACTCCCTCAGTCTACAATTGATATTTCTTTAGATGTTTAAAATTGAATTTTCACTATTCTAAAAAAAATAATATATATATATATATATATATATCATTTTGAAAGGAGGGAGTATATCTTCCTAGACAGATGGAAAAAGTGTTCAATAATTTCAATCTTGGGAGACCCGTTACTTCTTCTATCACCATTGTATTATGTCCGACACATCTGTATGCATACTGAACAAAGGAACTGACTAGGCCTGGAGATCACGAAGCGCAACCATTTGGAAATTTGAACATAAAAAGGGGTCGAAAAGTTCAACGCAACTTTTAGGTCGGTTCATCCTCACAGCACATATTTGGACATTAGTTGAAGAATTTTCAGACCTTTGTCTGCAAAAGTTCAATTCTTTTTCACATCATTCAGCTGTCTTAATCCCTTATGGAATATTTCTAAAAAGGTATTATTTGGAAGAAGGTCGGTTTGACAATTTAAAGGCATTGATGACTTTTATTTTTGCAATCTTTTCTTAATTTCTTGTCTTTCAAAAAATGCAATTATTTAAGCCACTTCTATCATTGAGTCTCGTCTTTCACAACTTAGTGGCTATTTTTTCCAAAAAAGAACAAAAAAAAAAATTCGTATATACTAATCCCATTTATGGGCCTACGTTATGGATTGAGAGCAGCTGCTCCTCCTCCCATTTTTAGATATGTGGATATTGTAGTTGAAAATTTTATTATTATTATAATTAGTTGCTCCCTTAAATTTATGACTTTCTATTTTGCTCCTCCTAAGAAAAATTTGGGCGTCTGTCCCTATTAATACTACATTATTGGTACTTAGTTGCTAGTCATAATCGAGCGTGCTTCTGGTAAACCCTAGGCTTAGGGTAATTGAGTTGACTTCTTTGTTGTGGCAGGTGGATAGAACAAGGATTGATTCAACCTCAAGAACGTGGAACTACTCAAATGCCCATATACATGGAGGTTTCTTGGCCATGGTTGTAACTTTTCCGTTTTATTTTTGAACCATGTTTTTGTTAATTCATCAGTAAATTCAAAAAAAGAAATTATACTAATATGCTTTAGTATTATGTGTATAGATGAAACTCAGAAGAAAATGAGTAATTGAACTGTGTTGTAATATATAAATAAAATATGCTCATTTCATGGATTTTAACATTGATGAACATGGAAAGAGTGATAATAAGAAAATTTATCTATCTTTGTGTTTACAAAATTGATAACAAGCTTGTAGTTTGGGTTTAAATGTTATGATGAACTAATAGCTTTTGTTGGAGCAATATACATATTTTTTTTAGAAAATTATTTCACACAATATCAATTGTCAGATTATTACTTCTTCTTTTTTTGTATATAATGAGTCAAATGTGTGAATCAAATTCAAGATAAATTAAGTATTTTTAACTAAGTTGCCATTTGTTTTGATTCTTAAATAATTACTTGCAGTTGATTTTTTTTTTTTTTTGTATCAATAAAACCAGGTCTTTGTAATCATAAGTATTAAGAACTTGTATGTGTGCATTGAAAAATTATATTACCTTTTATACAATTAAAAAATTGTGATCATAAATATTTTTAACATTTTAGAAAGTATGAATGCAACTCTTGAAAAAAAAAAATTCAAGTACTTCTAACTAATTTATTGAGTTACTATGTTATTATGATTTTTAAATAATTACTTAGAATTAATATAGGTGAACAAAGTCTTTTTGACGGAAAACATTAAGAATTTGAATTACTCCCAATGACCTTTTTATGTGGTCTACAAAAATTAATTCACATTCTGATGTTCAATTCTTTATATAACCTTAACATGATCACCCATTCACCTAGGATTACTCTGTTTAAAGTGATGGGCTTTTGAGGCAACAAGCATCAAGCAACTCTTAATTACCGATCATACTAGGAATGTCGAAATCCTAATTCTCTTCCAATGCCCTTGTTCTGTTTGATGAAATGCCCAGAAGAAAAATGGTTGTCATACTTAACTGAATTTAGATGAAATAGTTGATTTTGTAAGCATGGAAAATATGCAAACAGACTAATTATAATGTGATCTGCCATAATCAGCGTACTTCCAGCATCTGAAGCCTTATTATCCAACATCAATATCTCTAAACTTTCTTTTTCTTCCTTCCTCGAATACTCAAAATTAGGAATTCTTTTCAATTGTCTATTCAGAAGTAAAAGTCGAGCCAACAAAAATGTATCATAGTAAGGAGTATGGACCTTTTAGTTTATTCTCCATTACAACGAATTCTATGGAAGTCCTTCTTCTTTGAAAGTTGTCAAAATTGTGTAACCAATTTGTGATTAGGAGCACCTTATTTCATAGACAAGAGCATGATTAAATTTAAGCAATTACTTAAAGAGGCATTTTAGGTAATATGTTTAAATAATACGTATTGTTATGAAATTGTCCTAAGTGGAGTTTCATATACATTTCCAGTTTAAGTAATTACCCTCTCCATCTTTTTTTCCTTTTTTTTTTAGAAACAAATTAATCTATCCATCTAATGGACCTTATTTCCAAACAAAAGCGTAATCAAATTTAAACAACTATCTTAAAACATTTTAAGTAATTACTACATATTACTTGATTACCCAATTCACTAAAGCATTATGAAATTACTAGTGAAAAAAGTGGATGTCCATATGCATTCCTATTGCCCTATCCTATCTCATATGTACGTTCATCGTCATCTTAATATGGTCACGAGGATCTAGGGATGAAATTAGTGAGGCCCAAAAGTGAAGAGCAAGCAAAAAGAGAACAAGCCCAAACGGAGGAGCTAAAGCAATGTACATTTTGGTAACCTATGTGCCTGATTATTTCCAGAAGCAAGAACTAACTTTGACAAGTAAATACCTTTTAAAACAAATCTTTTAAAAAATATACCACAAAATATTAAAGTAGTACTTTAAAAAAAAACTAAAAGAATTAAATATAACTTTATTTTAAAATTTTTATTTAAATAATTAAAATAATTATTTTGAAAAAGATACCTGAAAAATATTTTATGCAACTACTTCTATATATCAATGTAAAATAGAATGTTTTCCAAAAAAAAAAATGTACAATAGAATTCACCTCTGAAATTTCTCATATTGGCGCCACAATTCACTGAGACATTCCAATTTATGGGAAATAGTGTAATCTATTCTTCTCAGTAGGCCATATTTGAGGAGTAAGTGTTTTTCTACTTACAGCCATCCATATTTGAACAAAATTTTTATCTCAAATTTATATTTGACTTTTGAGCTGGTGGGTCCAATATACATTCAACCTAAGTTGCAGTCAGCTGGGGGAATATACTCCCTATGACGCAGATTGTGCATGGAGCAAACTTGCAAGTATTTGTAAGAGAACTTGGTTGAAAGTCACGCAGGGTCTCTAGTCTTTTTCTATCTGTATGTTTTTGTACTATAATAGTATTTGTTGTCCCTTGTTACAATGAAAGTTATAGAATCATGGCAAACAACATCTAGAGGGTGATTCAAGCCAATTGAAGTGGGAACTGAAGTGAAACTGCAGATAATTACATGACTGAACCAAATAGAGTTATGTGAATGATATTGACATGGTTACAACAGTCAACACTTGGCTCCAGTTGATGGTCCATGGTGGAAGATATGCATCATTGATTCCAAGGCAGTAACAGATACCATGCAAGGAACCTTATGTAGCCTCATCTGTTGTGTTAGATTCCTCGTTTGGCAAATGCATATGATCAGCACTTTCACCTCCTTGCACCTTACCTGCATACTCAGTTGAATTAAAATATCATATCAGGAGCAAAATTTAAAGAAAATTCATTAATGGTACCAAGTTTCAATATTTAAGCAACCTTCTTATATTTTTAGAACACCATAACTACCAAGTATAATGCAAAGCTTATTATATACACAACATGAGAAATACCAAGTAAGAACAGATTAGATGTTCAAGCCACCATTTCAAAGCATACCCTCATTCACAAAAAATAATAAAAATGAGTGACCTCCACTAGAGAGAGATGGGGGAAGTCTAAACTAAAATAATGCGTTTTGGTGAGAGAAATGAGAGAGAATTAAGACAAAAAATTATCCTTTAACATCTAATAAAATAGTGATATGTCCTAAGTCACAATGACAGTGAAACTGCAAAACAAGTTCTTCAGTTATTACATCATAAATAATTTGATTACAACCACACAGAATAGAGGAAACTGATTGCAACTCTGTCAAAAAAAAAACAATACGAAACAAGTTTAATTCGACGAACTTCCATTTATATGATACTGCTAAAAGAAAGCCTATTGAGTACTGAAATTGAGAATCATAGGTTATCACACCCAAAGTTGAAGCAGTAACAGTAGCATTTCCAATTGAACTTAATGCAAATAAAGAATATAAACATTCACATCAGTAAGAGATAGCAAGATATATCTGAAAAAGGAAATCATAGGTTATGAAAATGACATACACTTTAGGAGTCTATTCTTTCAATCTTTAATGAAATGAATTACAACCAGTAAACATGATTTGACAAAGGAGACTACAACAAAGGTTTTCTGTTTTTCTCAATTATCATAGTTTTCAGCCCAGAAAGAAATTAAAGATGAAGTTGCATACTTTTTTATTCACAACTCACTGACCTGTGGTTCAATTAAAAATCATACAATCCATGTACACTTTCATTTTCAGCAAACATAAGCAGAGATTCTGGTGTGTTGTCCACATAAGACATGTCAACAAAAGATGCAGTAATCCTGCATTAACATTTGTGAATGTGAAGTATTTCCAAGTAGAAATAAACTCATATAAGACCCTATAGACACCAGCAGGTACATAATAATTTCAAAATCTCCCAGTGAGCAGACATATCATTTCTCCTTTAACAAGAAGAATTGAACTAAATGTTGGAAACAGTTCAGATTTTTATTGAAAAGGTTTTTCCCTCCAGGCCCCATAAGATACACAGAAAAACCAAAAAGTATATTTGAGCCACTACAAAACTATTTTAGTGCAAATATGATACAGATAGAAAAATTTCACAATGAAAATTAGGGAAAAACAGAGGAAAAAATTCCTAGTAATTGACTGTTTGGTTAGGCCTTATAGCATTGCTGTCAGATTTAACATTGCAACCACAGGAAATATTGAAGATGTGAAAAGTTTTTGTATCTAACCAGAATGATGATTTTCAATTTCTTCTCAATTCAACAAGAAAGATTCGTATGAGTCTTGAATAAAGACCTAGTTTTAGCTGTAATCTATTCATTTGCAATATCTCAATGATTTTCAATACTTATGCAATTTATTCAATGAAAAAATAAAAAGTCCATAATACAATATCAAAGATAATCTTGTTTTCCAAATATGACCATATTGCAATTATGTACATCAGACTAGGTCACATATTATGTGTAATGCTAGGCAATACATTAAGTCTTGGAATCATGTTTGACACTAGTAATTCCTGTATCTTTAAGACAATGTCAATGCCACTCATGTATCAGCATACTCTACTATATATATACCTATGATATGAAGGAAAAGAAAGAGGGTGATTCTTCCAGATAGGGGCATTCTGTCATATGCACTCAATCGTTCCCTGATCAACATATTGCATAAAGTTAAGATATCATTGTATCAATTGCAGGTTTCAACAGTTTCAGATCATCATCAGAATTGAAGGATTTATACTTGACAGTTTTGGAACTCATTTATTAACTTGGAAAACCAACACTCACAAGTTCTTGCAATTATAAATTCCTGAAACACAAAAGCAATTCCAAGACTGGATAATATTTATGAAAAACATTTAATAAGGAGCAAAGTTCTGAATAAGTAAAACTTAAAAGCTTTTGAATAGAGAGAATGGAATAATCTGAATACTATTATTTGCTTCCTCCTTTTACTGTCACAAAAGAAAAAAATTTAAAAAAAAACCAGGCATTCACATGATTTCCAATGGTTGGTATTACAGAGAATTAACTTGAACAAATTGTTGTAATAGATCATGCATATGCTCTGCAATTCTGACCTCAACTTGAGGATCTGCAAGGTGAAGTGCAAGCTTTTTGCTTTCTTTCCTAAACTGATCTTCCTTAATTTCAATCTGCAAAGATAATGAATAAGCTAAACAAATCTGTAATTGCATTTTCATCAAAACTATGTGTCAGATTTGTAAGGATTTGCCACTCTTAATCATAAAGAATTAATTAGTGATTTCCAATGGCTAATTAATCTTAAGATTCTCCAACTAACAAAAAGTTTAGCTCTCTAAATTTTCTCCATTCCCTAAAATTCCAGATCACCTACAACAATCAGACATTTTACACATGTTTCCAGATTTACCTGCAACTTAAATCCCCAGTTCTATTTCTATGCAAAATAACAAGTGAACTTGCCAGGAAAATTAGGGAAGTTAGTCTCTTAAACATCTGCACTTGGACATGACCATTTAGTCAGATTTGTGTACCTCAATTAGGTTGCTATGATGTCCATGAAGTAAAATCTTGTTGACAGCCTGCTCGAGAAAATCCTCTATCACAGAATCTTTATAGGCCACGATAGAATACTCAGGGGGACAGTAATAGGAATCTTAGACATGACTCCGTCTGCAACGATCCAAGCAAAAAGTTACCTGTATGCACACTTGTTACAAGATGAATTATCTAAGAACAGTGACAGGATTAAGAACTAACATAGTTGATTCCAATAAAACACAAGTTCCATCTATTCAGAAATGAACATTTGAATCACCTGGCAATAGCTGCTTGTGAATGTTAATGGTTGCCTATGTAAATAAGAACTGACCCCAGTTCGACATTGAGTCGTTCCATGGAAAAGCTCTGCTACCAGGAATCTCAGGTATAAGACATGATATGGATCAAAAACAGAATTTATTAAACTAGATACTGCACTCACCAAGCAATTCAATGCAGTAAAGATGAAGTAGAAAAACAACATTGCTGGAATACATATTTATGATCACCTGCAAAAAATACTTTTATAAAAGGGAAAAACTTGTCAAAAATGCCATATATGATCATGATATGTCGATATAGAACTTTATAGGATAGTGTACTTACAAAATTGAGATGATAGTCTTTAATGGCAAGGAAGGACAATAAAAAACTTAGGGGAACAATCTCAATAATCTTCAAATCCCACGGGAAACTCAATATCACAAGCAAATTAAAAAACAAATGCTTCATGTTAATTATTTTATCACATTAAATCAACATAATAAAACACTGCAGCAACCATTATTAGAATAAATCCAAAAAAAAAAAAAGAATTGTCTCCACGTTTGTAACAGTCAATTCAGGAGGTCCACAGTTCATTTGCAATAGAGTCACGAAAATTTGACCAACTCCGCAATGTCGCTGTCGTGGCAGGTGGTTGGACAAGTCGTGGTGGATCAATTTGAACCAATTCTTCATCCTCATCACTGTCCGAGACTTCCGCATCAACATCATTTAGACGCGCAAAAATGTCATCTTCAATGTCATTATTTCGAATGAAATTGTGGACTACACAACATGCAAGAACAAGCGTGCCTTGTCGAGCAGTCTTATATGGTGGCATTGGTCCCTTCAGGATTCCGAATCTCTTCTTCAACACACCAAATGTACGTTCCACCACATTTCGAATGGAAGAATGCCGATGATTGAACAACTCTCTTGGCCCTCGATATGTTGTATGTCCCACAAACCTATCGCGGTGATAATTCTCACCTCTATACGGAGCAAGATAACCTGGCTGATTTGAATAACCGGAATCAACCAGGTAGTATTTACCTGCAAACCACAAGAAATGACTCAATGTAATATTTTAATGCAAAACATTAAGTTTATGATGTAAACCTATCGGGTTTGAATGTCAAAAGTCTACCCAATTGCAGTTCATCGACATATTTGCAAAAAACATTGCTATTACTTGCAAAAACTACTTATAGTTATAAAATTTCAAATTAGAATGTGAAATTTTAAACAAACACAACAATGGTCCACTTATGTTGCAGTCCATAATTAGTACATTACCTTCCGGGGGATATGGAAACCCCAATTCCGGGCGGCTAATAGCATCTAAAAAAACTCTGCCATCGTGTGCACTTCCTTCCCATCCCGAGTGGACAAAAATAAATCGCATATCATGGTCAACCACTGCTAGCACATTTTGGCTTATGGATGCTTTTCGATTTCTAAATGACTCCTGTCTTTTCCCTCTTGCCGCTGCAGATATGCAAGTTCCATCTATTGCCCCAATGCATCCCTGCAAGTACAAGTTAGTACGTAACAAGAAAACTTCCAACATCCAACTAAATATGATTGAACTCAATTTCCATTAGTTATATTGAATTTAGTTATAGCAACCTTAAGGGAACTCAGATTGTAACTTAATAAAAAACAATAAGCACACACTGAAGAATATATTCAGAAATTTGGAAGACAATTTCACATGTGGGAGCTCTCTAACCTTGAACCATGGGTAGAAGCGGCTGTCATTCCTAATTTTTGGATGCACAGTTGTGAAATAGCGGGGGGCAGATCAACTCCGGGGCAAGCTGGACCAAACACCGAGACATTTTCTTAACGTGCCTGCTAGTTGTCTCAGTAGAGTGTTGGAATCGCTCTGCAAGGTCTGTATGTTTTTGGTTTCGACTAACAGTATGAAGGAATATAGCAAGACTCTCCCTCACATCAACTTGTTGTTGTTGTTTATTAGTCCAATACCCTCTTTCCAATAGCAACTCATATAGTGCAATAAATGTGGATCGTCTGATCTTCAAATTCTCCCATATCCGGGTTGGATGACCTCGCAAAAGCTCATCTACCCACATTGGGCCTCTCAACACCGAAGTCCTGCACGGTTGTTTCTCGTTCAACCGATATGTGTCAGTGAACACTTCGTGGGTAATGAAAATAAGCTTCTTCTGTCTTTCCCATTCTGCATCCGAGTTGTCATCTGAGGAGTCATGCAAATTCTCCACTTCAACATCCATATTCAATTCCTACAAACAAAAAGCGAAGAAATCCAACCAAGTTAGACAAACAATAAAAAAACAGCTTTATAAATATATATATATATATATATATATATCAATTGTTATATAAAACAGCATTCCAGCCACACTAGAAAAAAAGAAATGCAGCCAAGCATAGAAGAATCAAAATTCCTTGGGAGAAAATGAAAGAAACTATTAGACGATGTGCAAATAAGATTCCAGCCACACAATAGAAAAACAAATCCATCAGAATGTAGAGAAAAAAAAACCAGAATGATGAACATCCTCCCCTAAATGCATAATAAAAATCTGAAAATACACATTTGAATAACCGAAATAGGAAAAAAACAAACTAATAACTGAAATATGAAATAGATGGTTCAACGTGTCTCTAGATCGTCTTTGTTTCACAATACATCAATCATAAATGCTTTTTGTTAATGCATATAGTAACTATAAAGTGGATCCTCAAAATTGTTTAAATTTGTTCTCAATAAGCCATTTTCTGTGATCTGCGCTAGTTGCAACCCATGTCTTTCGGAAATTAGCATCACTGAATGCTGCAGATACTGCATCATATATAGGAATGGAGACTCTCGGAATCTCGCTCAGCAACTGCATACAAGTTGGAATTCTATATTGTTCTTCTTGAATGGTCGTATTTTGCATAAGTTGTAATTGCAAATCCAACTTATTTTGCCTTGATCGAGATTTCTCCTCCCATTGCTGCATCATACTCAGTTATTGTGCAGCTAAATTAATCTTACAACTTTTTATTGACTTTCCCTTCACGAAATCTTCTTGCATGTATGCAGATTTTCTTTTAAATTTTGAAGATGTATTACTGGTGCACGGTCACTTCCCAACATCAACTTTTATGACTTCATCCACATTATCTAGGTCAATGTTGTTAGGCAATGATTATGACCCAATGTTGTTGTGCATAGCTTCAAGTTCATTTTCTTCCTCATCAATTAGAGGTCATTGCATTGATGACCTAGTAAATGTGCCTTATGCAAAGCTGTCATGAAAGATCTCATTCAAAATATCAAAATTCGGGAGGCCCTTGTTAAGGAACTTTACTGCATTTGGCCTAAACTGCAAAATTGAAGCAAAAATCACGTTGTTAGATAGAGTTTTGCAGCTTTCGTTGCTATTTAAGTTAAAAAAGGAAAAATGGTGATTAACCCCGTTAATGTCGATAAATGTCATACATAAATATTTGTAATAATTTGGCACTTAATAGAAGGTGTTTTGAATCAAGACTTATATATAAACACACATTATATGACAATTATCTAAAAGTGTATATACTCTACTATATATCGTATCATTCAAATCATTATTGTACTCACAAAAATATAACCACAGATTAAAGACACATTCACTTTGACATACAAGCTAGCTAAAACATACATTTTTTATTTTCTTGGTCTGTTCTTGCCAATTTATATGTTATTTCTGCAATTTTGATTGAAAACTAAGCTTATAATTCAACAACATAGTTATGTCCAAATAGTCCCTGATATATCAAACATTAATTAATTTCACTGCTATTTATATGCTACATGAATGACATGAAAAATAGAGTGTAAAGTTACCTCGTTGATCCAACTCCATTTAGATGCATCGGTAAGCTGAATTGTTTGATTTACAGGATCCCAACCAGCTCCGGTTTGTGATGGGTTCTCAATAAGCCAACGCATTTGTCTCCATTCTTTCATAAGACGGTTGTATTTGCTTTTGAGCTGCATTTCTGTGTAATTTTTCCTAGTAGCGTCATGAAACATTGTGGTTATCATTTCCCAAGCCGGTTGGCTGAATTTCCCTCCAACCCACATTCCGGCCTTAACCTTCACAGCAACCATTACTTGTGTGTAATGGTTAACTAGATCTATAGGCCATGTCGTTCTGTCCATCTGTGTCTTTGCTTTTTTTGAGCAATAATTGGAAATCTACCACAAGTAGGGAAATTTGAAATAGTGATTTTAAAAAATACAGTAATATTTAGTATCCCATCTAAATTTTTCAAAGCACAAAAACATGTCTTAAACCAGTAAATGCTTGATTATCTTAAAATAGGTAACTTTCAATCTGAACATTTGAACCAAGCTACGAAAGATATATCAAAATATATTAACTCAATTCTAGTAAATGCAGTGAAAAGAATTTATTGCACATTGTTTACCTCTCTTTTTCGCTTCTTGATGTTTATTGGCAATGGGTAAGAGTTGGGCTTAGTGGAGGATTCACAGTCCGGTGCAATGCTAAGCTTATTTTGATTTGGCTCCAGCTTTCTCTACAACACGCAGGTAAAAAGAAAGAGGTTAAAGATATTTTGAGTTATGATATAACATCTGTGGGAGCAAATGATGTAAGAATATAGTCGATGTGACTAAAATACGTACTTGGGGCCTAGAAGTGGAGTCAATTTGGAACCAAATACGCTGCAAATAAGCACACAATGTAGCTGAGTTATTGGCACAGGACCAAAATATAGCCTTAAAAAAACAAACTGACAATAGATAACAGTGTAACAAAACATGAGTTCTATTACAATTGAACATATCAAATAGGTTTATCAATGTCTATATTTTGATTTAGGTTTATGAAGTTCTGAACTCATTTTTTTTTCATTAGTAATGAATCTGAAATTTTTCCTATCATTGATTTCTTGAGTCAGCCATAAATTGGGAAACTTATATCAATACTGAATAACAAATGAGTGATTTATTATGTATCCATAGCTCCCTATGATGATGATAAAGTTCAAAGTCGATACCAAGCTCTATAGAATAGCCACAGGGACGTTATGGACTTTGTGAATCTACATTATAGGCATGGCTATGATCAGGGGACTACAGTTTCTCAGTTCTTGGGTTATTTTGCAGATCAAAGGAAGTTCTACGCAAGACTCTCTGTTCCTATCTTTGTTCAATTAACTAAAAGAGAAGAAAAATAATTGTGACGATAAATTAACATATTGGTAAATATAAACAAGTATGTATTTTGAAGCAAATCCTTTACCAGATTAACATTTGGAAAGGGCTTAAAAAACAAGAAAATCCTTGCAGGTTAGCTGGAGTCCTCTATAATTTTTTGTATTCTTCCGTTTAATATGAAACTCAACATCATATTGCAGGTCGTGAGTAACTTCTGAAGTTCCTTGAACCTAGATCAACCGAAACCCTTTTTTTTTCCCTCATAACAGTTACAGGGTTGAAAGCTCACCCCACTCAGCTTCAGCCCAAAGATGCAGTAAAAAGTGCTACGAGGCTATTTTCCAGTATAGCAGACAGTAGAAGTTGATGAGTGGTTAAAGGGGAAACTTTACAAACCTGAAGTGAGGGATCTCGAGAATCTTCGCTGCAGAAGCACCGTCGGTGAGAAATTTCAGCCTCGGAAGCCTGCAGTGAGAGTGGTGAGAGTGAGAGCGTGCTGCCTGAAGCTCTCATAAACACTTTGTCCTCTATTAAGATACAAGGAATGGGAAAAATGGTGTGAGAAAATCGACCCATCAAATCTGTGATATTGGGGAAGCAGTAATAGCAGAGGGAATCTGCCGGCTTTTTCACAGAGGAGCAGGTGAGAATACAATTTCTCAGGCTTTTCTGTGAACTGATGCATTGAAGATGGTGGATGGGTGGGCTGGCCTTTTGTTTCTTTTCTTCTTGTGCAGTCTATCACTATTTCTTTGTTCACAGCATATTACCGTTGTGGACTTGGAGTGGTACGAAGCCCAAACTCCAAGCACGGCCATCAAGTGTTGTCCAAACAAGAAGCCCAAATTGGCGCCAATGTAATATGGAAAAATCAGAGTTTAATTTTTGGCCAAATGTAGCCTATGTTATTTTACAAAACAACTTTTCCCGATAAGTTTTTTCTTAGCGGATTATGGGCTAGTCAGAGAAAATGAATGGGTTTTCCAAAAACTCATATTGGGCTTATTCAGTCCATTTCGAGGTGACTTAAGCAACTCAACTCAGTGCTCAGCAGACAGCCATAGTCCACCTTCGACTTTGCTTCAAATTGCAGCATCAAGATCCTTCCGCCAGTCCACCACCGCTCTCTGGCGGAGCTTTTAGCTTCGTTCTTTCTTCTTTCGTCAGCCATTCTCAAATCACATACAAACCGAGCATATTTAGACAAAATCACATCAGCCATTCCGTTTCTTGTTATTTATTTTTGTCAAGAAGTACTTCTGGGAATTTGGATTCGGACTAGGACTACGTTGGTACAAATCCTTCAAACGTGTAAGAGCAGTTCTATCTATATTGTTTCTGCGTCGGATCCCACAAAGAATTTGTTCCATCCGTTACTTTGTTTTACTCGTACACACCATTTTCATAAGAAGTTTTGCAATATGTTTGTTCATTGTCTATTACCTGCAATTTTTTTAAATTCACTCTTTTGATGTAGAAGAATCAAGCGGTTCCATGATAAAATGGGGAAAAGTTATACTCTTTTGGTGACTCATCTTCTTTTCTTGATTCTTGTCATTTCTGCTGATGTAAAGGTAATACTTATGTTAAATATTGATCTTGTAACTCAAATTTAAGTTACTTTGTTGGAGTAGAGTAGATTTTTTTATTGGGATTTCATTTCTTGTGAATATATTAGGTCAGGGGAAATTTAGAAAATACGGGTGATACAAAAAATGTGGAAACGTCAAAAAGTAGTAGTGGAAAATACAAAATAGAAGATACAGAAACTAAAGGGAAGGATCAAGTGCATGGTGGATCAAAAGAGAAAGGTGGGATTAGTACTAATGAGTCGGATAAGAATGTTGCTATTAAAGAATTGGAGGAGAAAGATGGTGGAGACAATAAAATGAAAACAGCTGATTTAGGTACTGATGAAGTGGGTGACAAGAAGGACAAGGTAGGAGAGGGTTTAGATTCAGCATCTATAAGGGGGACTTCGCCAACAGTCAAGAAAGATATTTTACGGGGTGAAGAATGTGATTCTTCGTCTAATAGTTGCACAATCAAGGAGAAAGCATTGGTTGCCTGTTTGAGAGTTCCAGGAAATGGTATGTTTTTTTCCACTGTTGTCTACTATTATCATTTGGGTTCCAACTCTTTGGTTCACACCTGTATAGGTTGCTTTGCCTTTTGGTATATAGTTATTCCTACATTATAGGTTTTTATTGATGCCCTTAGGCAACTTCGTAAAGTGCTTAAGGGATGAGCCGTCTCTGCACCCAAAAGAACAAGCATTTGTTAAAGCCTGTTTAAGTGACCAAAGTAGGTTTTCCAGGTAATTCGAGGAAAACCCGTTTTAGTGGACTTTTGTAATCTTCTTTTGGATGGATAGGTGTCCGCACCCAAAAGAACAAGCATTTGCAGAAACAATAGGAAATGTTTTGAAGTAGAAAATTTTCTGCATATACCAAGCAAATCTACTGCACTCTTGGGATTGCTGGTGCTTTTTCTACTTTGGTCACTTTCATTTCTAATTTTTGCTGCAATTTATGCATGTACTTTCAAAACAAATCTGTAGCTTGGATTCCTTTTCTCTTTATCAACACACAAACAATATCTGATTGATGTCACGACTAGTTATTGTGTCAGCTAGGATTGATAAATGAGAAGCCCAAAAAATGTTTCTCATTTCTTACTTTAAGCTTCACTTTGATATTGTGCTGTTGGTCAAATTTCTTGTTTTTTTCCCCTCCAGAATCACCAGATCTTTCACTTCTGATTCAAAACAAAGCGAAAGAACTGTCACTGTATCTATTTCTGCACCATCATTTGTTCATCTGGAGAAAAAGCAAATTCAACTGCTGGAGAAAGAGACTAACAAGGTAGAATATGCAAAACATGCAACTATTACAGAGTGATTGTTGATGATCTTTTGTGAATATCTTCTTAAATTGAGCCTTGGTTTCTTCTTCCAAGCTAATCTACTTTTGCATCACTCCTTGTGGGTGACTCAGGCTCATGAACCTTAGATTGCTTTGGATGGTGTAACACTTCATTGCTTCAGTGCATCACATTTTTTATTCAGGATAATGACAGTGGTGGAAAAAAGTAAAAAAATCTTCCTGCTGAAAATTTAAGTTATGTGTTCTAAAGTGACGTTGCTTTGAATTCTTCAATTAGTTGTATCAGATTCTTTCTGAAAGCTTGATATTAAATTGAGTTCATGTTCACAGGAAGTCGCCAAGTCCAATCTCTTAGATTATTTTTACTTCATTCGTGCATAACAGAATAATCCCCATGCCAAGTTGGAATGTGTTTGCTTTTGAACAATATCCGCCTTTTTTTTAAGTCCTGATTCAGTATTCCAAAAATTAAATTGAATAGTTCTCTTCATGGCTCAACCTGTGTATTGGGGGAATTCATTTAATGTTTCTAGTTTCCATTGACAAACTCACATATGATATATATTGGATGAACTTGTTTTGATGTAATTGAAAGTTTCTTCACTTTTGCTGTCTGATTGTGGTTTTTGATGGTTCCACTTGCCAAAAGGTGTTTATAGGCTTGCTTTTCTGACCTCACACCAGGAATCTGACTTCTTATTTGGGCTTCTAGTTGTTGTACATTGTGTACTTATGAGATATATCTTTCAACAAGTTTTCTGCTTTACAAAGAAAACAGCAACTGCTGGTTTGCGCAACCAGATGAAATAAGATTTTGAGTGACACAGGTGAAGGTTTCCATTGGAAAAGGGGGAGTTGATAATACCATCATCCTAACAGCAGGTAGTGAGAACTGCACTCTAGAATTCAAGGATTTGATTACACAGGGTTCCTCAAAAGACACTGGTTCCTACTCCTGGTTTGCATACACCAGCTTCCTTAAAAATGCATCCTCCTTTTGGTTCATACTTTTTGCTATCTTCATGAAGATAGGATGTGTCTTGGCGTTCTTCGGTTTCCGGCTTAAGCATGGCTCAAAATATGAAAAGCTAGACATGGAACTACCAGTTTCAAGTAACGGGAATAGAGAGGCAGGCTCAAATGATGGATGGGACAACAGTTGGGATGACAACTGGGATGATGAGGAGGCACCCAAAACGCCCTCATTACCTGTGACTCCAAGCCTCCCATCCAAAGGCATCGCTTCAAGAAGAACAAACAAGGAATGGAAGGATTAAATTCAGATAATGTGAGATAGCATACTCCCATTAAATTTTTAACACATGTCTGATTGTTAAATGTGAGAATATAAGAAAGAAAAATGAAAACTGCAAAAGAGGGGATGAGGGAAAGACTTTGTACCACACTCTTGTCAAATTTTTTTTGGGGGGGCCCTTCTTGTTGCACACCTGATTGTCTAACTTCTGTGTAGTAATATAACAGTATATCTAGCTTGGAGAATGCGCTAGTCTGTTTTTAATTCTCAAGGATAACCCCTTGCATGGCTGCAGTAGTGTAAAATGATTGCATCCGATGGGGTGCATATGTTGTGTAAACAACTCTGCCAGTGCTCATTTTGGATTTGTCTGACGGGATCTTTCAAATATCAATGTGACATGACTCATGAGATGTTTGTTTTGGCAATGCAGTAGCTGGTTCCTTTTACTAGGCACTTCTGTTTAGGTTTCATTCCTTAACTCTTTTTTTTTTTTTTTTTTTGGTTTGGAAGGAACGTACCTTTCCTTGTCCGATAACTCACTTGATTGAAATACATTTCCGGTTGAATAAACATTTTGGGTTCAATCGAAAGGAGGCAATCCGTTTGGGATGCGTCAATTAAGGGCCGACCTAAACGAACTAAAAGTTTCATATTTAGTGTGTTTTTGGGCCGTTTGGATCATAGCAGATTTGGATGACCCAGCCCCAGTTCAAGTCTACATTGAAAAAATTTCAAAATAATCATACTATTATTAATTACTTCCCCTTTTTCACATCCCTGGTCTGATTTCTTTCCATTTTAAGTGTTTTTTGGGAGTAATTGGTTCACCAAACATACTATTTTTTTTTTTCTTTTTACGTGCTGCACATGGAAATCTTTCATTCTCCTAATATAATTGTAATAAATAGTAGTAAATCCTTTTTTTTTTTCTCTTTTCTGTGCTTGCGTTGAGCTTTATTTGGGCCATGACTCCATATGGCACTTTTAATTAAACGATTGAGGCAAGAACTTAACATTCAGTGCATTTCCTTGAAATATTTAACTAATGAGATGATTTGTTTTTCCTTATTACTACATTAGATGATTTTTTACCTTGTAAAGCTAGAGTAAAAAATACCTCAAAACATTAGAAAATGAGATGATTTGTTTTTCCTTATTACTACATTACATTACATCATCTTTTAAGCACTGTCTACCCCTTCCATTATGAAATTGAATGTACACAATTTCATTTTAAAATGATTGAAATTAAATATTTATTTTTTATATAGAAAAAAGCACATTTTTAATTTAATATTATAATAACAACGTTATTAAAATCAAAAGTTATTTTTAATTCTTGTATTAGGTCAAAATTTGAAAACTTAGATTCTAAACTAAGGGAGTGCTAATCAGTGCTTCTTATACAGAGAACCGAGCACTTCATCTTCCCCATCTCCCAAACAACACCTGAAGAGGGATAAATCAAATCAAACCCTAAACGTGGTCTTAATAGTTATTAGACAACAAAAGAAGAACAATTTATCAAGAATGTCAACAGAAGGCTGCCACTGTTTCTACATGCAACTCAATCAGAGAGCATGGAACACCGCCAATTCCACAGTTCCTCTTCACATCACATGGATAATTTAGCATAGTGTTGGTTGGAACACGTGTAGCGGCATGGTGATTTGTAACCTCAACAAGAGACAAACTAAGTTTGGACTTCGCCTTCATTGTATCAGAAGCATGTTCGGTCTTTTTGTTTTTAGTATTCTGCTAATTTCTCTACCGTCTTACCTGTTTTTAGTTTTACCTATGTTCCCTTTTTTTTTTTAATAAGTCTTTTGAAGATTTTTTCTTTGTCTTTAATTATAATTATAAATTGTTTTATAACTTTTAAATAATATTTTACTTATTATTCTCAATATTATTCCTATTTAATTTTTCTATTTCTTATTTTCAAGAAAATATGTATTACTCGCTTTTTTGTATCTTTTTTTTTCTTTACTATTCCCTCTATTTAAAAATACAAGTTGTTGGATATATTTTTATGCGGAACAAAGAACTTTTTTTTTGTTTCTAAAATGTCTTTAATTAGTAGAGTTGTGTTTTATTGAAACTCATACTTTCTCTTTTATATGGATGAGATATGTGAAAGATAATATATGAATAGATGAGAGTATTATGAGAAATAAAAGTTAAAATAACCTAAAAATTCATAAAATTAGTTATATTTTGAGGTAAACATAAATGATTCTAACTACTTATATTTTTTATTAAAAGAAATACTAGCTCTTATATCTCATTTTCATTACTTGCAAAACAAAATAAATAAGGGTGTCTATGTGAATATCTCTCCTAACTTATGGTAAAAAGGAGAGCAGTAGTTTTTATTATTATTAAATATATTTTGTGTTAATTCTCCCCAATTTGTCAACGAATTCACGTACAATATGTCAAACAAAGGGAAAAAAATAAGAAAAGCATTGGTCTTGATAGCAAATATTATATTCCCTTTGATAAAAAAGACATTGCAGAATTTGGAGTTAACAAGCTTTTTAATTTCTGCTTTCTGGACCAATATTTTGTACCAATTTTGATGACTTATTGAATAGCTTCACGTGTCCGCCAATGGTAGTAGATAAGCTCACCTACCTTTGCTTGCCAACTATAAGTTTCTAGCCTTTGGAAATATGAATCATCCGTAAAAAAATAGTATTCAATCCATCCAAAATATAATATATTTGGACATTTGAGCGCATATTAACCATATATGTTGATTCTCTAAATTATCATATTTATTATATCATTAGTTAAAAAATTAAAACATATGCACCTAGTTAATTAATGATTAGTTTAAAAGGTAATTATATTTAAGTTTCGAAGTTTAGTAAAAAGAAAGTAATAATTACTCCATTAAATTTATAAAATTGAAAAACTAGAACAATATAAATGAAATATTTTTTATATTTTCATAAGTATTTTAGACTAGAAAGAGTAAAAATTTAAATTTACTTTTTTTAGTTTGAGAGTATCATCAGGCCCAAATTAGTGTACTTCCTCCCTACTTAATCGAAGGGCTTCTAAGCACAGTTGATAACGAAAGTACTTAAAAACTCGAGTTCAGAGCCAACATGTGAATATAATATAGGAGCTTGAAAATGTACCGTCTCCTCTCATGTCAGACCAAAACAAAATGTACAAAGAAACACCACTGCTTGTTTTTTTTTTCTTTTTTCTTTTAAGTAGAAACGTCACTGTTCTTTTGAAAATATGTAAGATATATGGTACTTTATATGTTTGGTTTAATATTGAATGTCTTGTTTCATTTAAAGTAAATACTAAAAAAAAATATAAAAGGAGTGGCTAAGTCAATTTAATATTAGTACTTCTCTAGGTTTTGAATGTCAATTTACAACAACTATCATATTTTAGATTTAAAGTCGAGACTCTCCTTTTAATCAAACGTGAAATTAATTTACTTATTTAATTTTATTTACTTATAATAAAAAATTATTTCTATACACACTTCGTCTATTTTTAGTAAACATAACGTACTTAAATTTCATCAGTCCCCAGCAGCTATAACCAATAAAAGATTATATGAAATGCTGCATATATTATAAAGAGAGCAAAATACCACTCTCTCTCGATTGAATACGCCTTCTTCAAATCTTCCATTCTCCTCCTTTGTCTCTACCTCTAACTCTTCCTTTCCAACAAAAATTTTAACCTTAAAAAAATTAATAATAATTTGATGAAAGCAAACCAACAGCCAACGGATTCTCCTCCTGTGTCTATATCTCTAACTTTTCCTCTACCACAAAAATTCTTACCTTAAAAATAATACTCAGCTCCATCTAAAAATAATAATAATATTAAAACGTTTAAAATTGAATGTCTATAATTAATAATTTAGTAGTATTAATTTATTTACTTGTAAAATAAGTAATTAATAAAAATATAAATCATTAAATTAACATTATTATTATTATTACAAAATTAAATAAATAATGTATTTATTTTAAAAAAATATTCAATGACGGATTAATAATATGGTGATGGCAAAGCAAACCAACAACCAACGAAATCGGTAGTTACAACTTACTCCTCAAGCATGTGAAGGTGGGGACTTGGCCATTGTCCACTTGTCATTTTCTTAGCGGTGAGGTCTCTCCCAAGCCACGTGCTTCCTTTGTTCTTTTTCTCATTTGTGGGGCTTTCACGTGGTGGGTCCCTAAAATAGTGTCAGATCTTGCACGAGCAGCCTCACATGACCGGAGGCTATTCATATGTTTCACACGTCTCCTTGGTTACCGGATTTAACGGCCGTTAATCACCGGTGATTGCGATTTGACGTTGGCAGTCTCGAGACCTCTTCCTCCGACAACGTGTGTTGCTGCAAAATTTTGACGGCTAGGTTGAGCAGTCGCTGTACAAGAATCTTTCGATATTGCATGTCTTTTACCAAAACAAATTTACTGTATTTAATAAGCACCCGAATTATCCTTTTTTTTTTTCATATACTAGTTAGAGGAAAAGAAAACGAAAGCACTGACTTGTCTCAAATCTTATAAAATGTTTTAATCAATTTCATATAAATTAAAAAATTATTTTACTTTATAAGTTTTTTTATAAAATATTTTAAATAATTTTACACATATCAAGAATTTATTTTATTTTTTCATTATATTCTTATCAAGAAAATTAAGTCTTTACTTTCTATTTGTCTCAAAATAAAATATGAGTAAATTTAGAAATAATATATATAATAAATATATAAAATAATAAAATGTCTTATGATTAAAAATAAAAAATATTATTTAATGCAACTTATAAAAAGAGAGGGAGGGTTAAGTTTCCTTCCCTGGTTGGGATTATTGTGATTTCTTAGAAAGACATCATCATACATTGTCAAAAAAAATTCTCATTATATCTTTATTTTATTTAAATAAAATAAATAGTTGTTATCTCTTTTTGTCTCTTAATAAAATAAGGATGACTTTGGAAATAACATTTACAATAATATTAAAAAGTAATAAAATATCTTATAATTAGAGATAAAAAAATTTGTTTAATGCATTTTATAAAAAGGAACTAATAGAATAATTTATACATTTTCGCTATTTGGTTAAAGTACGGTTGAAATTTTATGTCATATTGAGCTTTATTTAGTTCTATGTGTTATGTAGTTTTATAATTCAATTTTTTTAGGGAAATAGTTCAAATTTAAAAAGTCACAACATCTCATAAAGCTAAGGGAATACAATTAGTAATCATCATTTTAACCTGTATATGTTAAAATATATACTTATTATATTTAAAATATCATTAAATTTAATTTTATTCCTTTTAATTGTTTACAATTTAAATTTTTTTAAGAAAGGAAAATTAAATATAAAATAATATTAAAAATATGATAATTGTAAAACATTTTATAACTCAATATAAAAGATTGAAATTAAAACAAATTTTATCTATATAGACAGATTGAGTATTTAAAGGGAAAAAAGTTGTATCTAACTTTGATTTGTGTAATAAAACAAAGTGTACTTGTTATTGCCTAAGTTTAAGTCATCAATTCGACTATTTTTGAGTTTTTACATGTTTTGGATAGTTTTAAGATTGAAAAAATGCAGTGCAATATGTGTTTGAGTGTGAATTGATGAGTACTTTTAATTTTGCATGAAATTGATTGGTTTTTAATATTTTTACAAAATTCAACTAATCTGGCCTATTTTTTCAGCTATTTTGCCGATTTGGGGACTCAAATCTCCAAACAAAAAAAGTTTGAGGATGTTACAAATGACTTAGCTCTCAAAACGAAAAAAAAAAAATTAGAGATATTAGACGCTTAAAGAAAAGAATCGAAACTCAACTCTCCAATGAAAAAAATTTTAGGGGCTAAATTGGCCAATTTGCTGATAAGAATCGAACATTTAATGGTCGGGTATTAAAGAATAAATGTAGATTCTATCCTTTGGCAACGAATAAAGACAGCTTTGTCTGGCAAAAGAAAATTACGTATTAATGATAGAGGTGAAATTGGTTGAGTCCTGAGTTTATGTATTTGGTCTATTTTCAATTTCAGTAGAGGCATGTTTCATCTCCTGTCTTCATTTTTTCCAATCCAAAACAAATATGGGATGACCGTGTCACCGTGAACCGGCTTAGAAGATAAGTCTCCAACAAAAAAAAAACACTACAGAATATTAATATTCTGGTCATAAATTATAGTGAGTTTATAAATGACAATGTCAAGCTCTGAGGTGAGGTTAATTATTCTCCAAAGATTTTGTTTGTGTGCTTCGCTTTTAGGGCGATTGTGAAAAAGTTAAATATGGAATTTTTATTAGTACAACCTAGGACCGATTTTATCAACTTTTTTCCCCTTCGTATTATTAGTTAGAAAGAGAAATAACTATTAACAATGTTTAGTTTGTGATTAAAGTTATAATTATTGAGAGATCTTTTTGGACAAGAGGTCTAATCTGATTTAATTTTGAGTTAATCAATACTCAAAATAACTTTCGATCTAGTTTTGAAAACAAATGCATAGTTTTCCATTCATGTCAACGGCAACTCTTATATATACTTGATTTAAAAAATTCAACAACTCTACCTATTGGTTAAAAAAGGAGGTATAGGCGTTAGCAATAATTTTATTTATGTAACTAAATGTAAGGAATGGGAATATTCAGATGCTTATCACATGTGTACAATGTGATTAATCTGTGGGAAAATGAGTCAATTTAGTCCCTAAACTATTTTTTAAGGAACTTTAATTATTAATTTTATTTTTTAACTCATTTAGTTTTTATACTCTTTTGACCTATCTGACCAAATTTACGGTATTTTCTACCAAGTTGATCACGGATCCCTTCTTCTGGCACCATACAATTCAGATCTATGTCTAACATAATTTCTTCTTCAATACGGCTACTATAGTTCTGGTTCACTAAATCTATCTTAATTTGCTAATTTATAGGCTGCAAATAGTTTCAATTTTTAAGATATGATGGGTTATTTATTTTTAAAATTAAAAAAGTATATCATTCATTTTCAGATTTCATAAATTCAAATATTTTGAATTTAAAAGCTCTTAATATTGAATAACATCTTGAATAAAGAGATCATTGATACACATGTTTTTCAAAATAAATGTGTTTACTTTAAAATAGTTTAAATAATTAAGTATCAATAAAAGTATATATAGAAACATATATATTTCAACTAAATTAAGTATCATTTGTTAATTTGTGTAAAAATAAATATTACACAAATCAAAACGAACTCTTGAACAAACCGAAAAGACGAAGAGTCGCAAATGTGAGTACAAAAAGAAGAGGGCCCAAAGATCTACTGAAGTTATTGCAGACGTTATATTTAGGGGATTCTGGTGTCGGCTTTAATTAAAATATTTATTTCAGCACCGTAGACCAAAGCTGATTCTATCATATCATAGCAGTAGTTTTTATCAACGATCATCATTAGTTCTCTAACCGTCGCACTTAAAAACATGGCGCAGAAGAAACACTCCAAAGAAATTTGGGACTCTGAGTCTGAGTTCGTTGTGGGGCTCTATGCCCATCGTTTTCATCCGACCCGCATCCCCTCGATTTTGCTTTTTCTTATTCTCACTGGGATTTGACAAAGCCACCTACGTGAAGAATCTGTATTTACGCATCACGATGTTCCTTTTGTACGTTATTATAAATTATTTTACAATTTTTAAAGAATATATTAATCATTATATATTCAATTACATCATTATTATTTTTTAGGAGAAAATTTTATTTTTTATTCATATATCTTTTACTCTTAAGACAAAAACTTTGTTATTTCTTTCTCATTCAAAGATTTTTTTTTTCAATTTCTGATTTTTAAGACAAAATAAATAAAAGTATTAACATATTTTTTAAAAATTTATGAAAAGTTATTTTTAACAACTTATATAATGTGACATAATATTGTCAAGTTTTACATTAAATAAGTTCTATATAAAAATACCTTGTTTTAAAAAAGGTGTGAATGTAGATGAGGGTAGAAAGTTCGAGTCATCCCGACTTGATCAAATTGTGCAATTTCTTCTCAAAAAGAAAAAGGAAGAAACTTTTGTTAGGCAATAACGTCAAAAAACTATTTGGCAAAATTGAAAAATCCAAAAGGTAAAAGGTGAAGTAAATATATATATTGTAAGTGCAGAATTGAAGCTGAATGGAGGGGGGAAGGATAATATTAGGGACCACCCAAAAGGAATCTTGTCTCCTCTGTCCTTGTAATCTTCCATGTCTCCTCTTCTTTGTTCTGGGCTAATTTTCTCATACTAAAGTAATATTAATTATAAAAATTATAAGTAAAAGTGAATAGTTTGGGTTCAAAGTTCTCCATGCGTATTCGTAAAAAGGCAGACCAAATGACTTTGGCTTCTGACCTTCATTTTGGGGTTCTACGTACTGCGTTGTAGTAATTGCCAATTAGATCACTTCGTAGTAATTGCTAAATAGATTATACAAACAAAGATTTGAGGCAATCGATCGAAAGACGTTTGATTCCTCTCTAAATCAGATGTCTTGAATTTGAATCATGAGAATAGAAAGAAATTTGTTGGAGTTTCACGCTCAACAAAGAGTTCCATCCAGAAAGGAATCGAAGACACCAATTGAATATCTAGCCTAAATAAAAAATTAATATTATCATCTAATAATGTTTAGTTTAGTTTAGCTTTTTTTGAGAAAAATGTTTAGTTTCGTTACATATATAATCTTGCTATGCAGTTTATAGATAACTAATTTATTAAAAAAGTAATCTAGTCAATAAAATGTTCTAACCAATTAAATTATTTTATGAGAATTATCTCTTAAATATTTGAAATGTGGAGTTAATTCACGAATTATTTAATTTATTCATATAAATAGGAGACTATGTTCAATGTCCAGCATGTTTCCCACATTTGATCAAACACTTCACAAGGAGAAGAGAATATATTGGACAATCAAGAAGGTGAAAATTCTTATGATATCACGTGAAAAAGATAATTACATCAATCACATTTCATCACGATACTTTTATAGCCACTTGAAAAAGACAATTATAATAATTTCTCTATAAAAATAAAAATAATATGATTAGAAAATAAAGATCATGACCTTTACAGGGACAACAATGGCCTACGATATGTCACAAAACCTAAAAGTAGATTTGTGCAAATTACAAAAGATTCTTTAATGGAGCCACTCTGATGGATGCTAGCCCTCGGCCTCAAGCTCTTTCAACTAATAGTCTAATACTAATGATGTTTAAAGGTATGTATGCATTCTAATCATGTTTGTTCTTTTTGTAAAGAGCATATATCTCTTCTCCCTATTCCCCCCCCCCCCCCCCTCCCCCGCTTTTTTTTTTTTTTTTTGAGGAGCGGACAAAAAAATGTCATCAAATTAGAACCATATATAATATCCCATGAAATTATCGTTACCTTTGCTTTTGATGATATTTGTTGGGGTGTCACCTTTCATTTTTAATAGTGACGTTTTTAAATATATATTGAGAGGTAAGCATCATTTACTACTCCATTAAATAGGACATTTTATTAGATTGATATAGTAATAATGCTCCAGCAATTGTCTTTTCCATTTGATGCTACTCAGTATCTGTTGGGTGTTAGTCACCGTCCATTGTAGTAACAGTATGTGTGTGTGTGTGCATATAGTATTTATTAATTTTTGACTTGTTAGTTTAAATATTATTAGCAGAACCAACCTAACGGTAATAACTGTCAGCAAGATTGTCCGTTACTTTTGTATCCTCACGCGTCTTGCACCATCGCATGTCTTGATTCTCCTTCTTCCACTTCATCATCGACCAGCAGATTTGGAGTAGGGAACTTCCTCTAGAAGTTCATAATTTTAAATCGTATAATCAAAATGTTTTTTTAAAATTTTTTGAAATAACTTACCATCTAATACGACATATGATAAGTAAATGTAATTTAGTTACTTAAAATGTTTCATTTATGATTCAATATTTTGCATTGAATCATACTCTAGACAAATATATTGTATATTTAAAAACAAAATCAATAAGAGATAATTTTAAAATTATACACTTATTGTGTAATGTGATAATTGTACTATTCCATATGTTTAAGTGTCGAGTTTTGTTTTGTTTTATATTAAACATATTTATTGTATAATTTATGATTCTATTTAAGTGAAGATAAACAATGAGAGAGTGATTTATAATATTTATTAAGGGTAAATTTGAAATTTAATATTAAATTTTATATTATTTTCAACATATTTAATAAGTGTGCAAATATCTAAAATAATACTAAATATGAAACTGAAGGAGTAAAAAATTATAGAATCTTGAAAACCAGCGAAAAATGCAACCAAATCATGTACATCAATGTTATATTTTGTATTGTTTTCAATAAATTTAATAACTGTACAAATGTCTAAAATGATACTAAATATGAAATTTGAGGAGTAAAAAATTATAAAATCTTGAAAACCAGCGAAAAATGCAACCAATTCATATATATATCAATGTTAAATTTTGTATTGTTTTCAATAAATTTAATAAGTGTACAAATGTCTAAAATGATACTAAATATGAAACTGGAGGAGTAAAAGATTATAGAATCTTGAAAACCAGCGAAAAATGCAACCAATTCACGTATATCAATGATGAAATTATATGTGGAGCAAGAATAAAGAAGTTGTTTGAGTGATATTTGGTAGAGAAGAATGTTTGGTAAAATCATCATTCAAAATACTACTACATTCATTTGGAATTAAAGTCTGTTTTTTACTAAATATAATAATTACAAAAAGACGTTGATATCTAATAAATTATCATAATATATTTTACTAATTCAATTAGTATTGAGATTACATGCAAATTTATTATATTAAAGAGATTACTAGTTAAAATTTAGATAAAAATAGTATTTAATTACGAATGGATGAATGAATTATACACAAATCTAGCTATGATTTCTTATTTCATCAAATTGGAAAGAAGAAAAAAACCTGAAGGATCTCAAAAACAATCATAAATGTATTAAACTAATAATAAAAAGACAATAATTGAAAAAACCCCCCAAAATGAACTATAGTGTGCTCCACCAGGCAGGAGAGTCCATTCAAACGTGTGTTAAGACTTACGAATTGAAAATTTGAGCAAGAAGCAGAAGTGGAAGCTCCATAAATATCAGAAAAGAGATATTCAGTTTCATTTTTCTGCATCATACCATGGCAACAGAAACAGAATGGCCCCAAAGCTTGTTGAAGAAAAATAGCGTTATCCATTTTAATTTCTAAAAAAGAAAAAAAAAAACACCAAAGATCAAGGGCGGCGCCACCAAAAAGCTCCGCCATTGGCTGAGGATCACAGAATGCGGGACCATTAACTTGAAAATGATAGGATATATTATGAATTAATTCCATATAATCACCCTTGATTTACGCCTAATGCGGGTGGCTTCATATGCTCCTTTGAAGAATAGAATGTTGATTGATTTTAAAATCTATTTGAATAAATTTATATCCGTATTAATCTATTTAAATTTAAACTATTTATTATTTATTTATAAATAGTTTAAAATAAATTTATTTTAAATGATTTATGATTATCCATAAACATTCATTTATTTATATAACTTTGATTATGTTTTTTTAAAAGGATTTTTTTTGTAATTATATTCAATTCAATTACTTAAATATAATTTTTATTATTTAACATCATGTTCAATTAAATTTTAAAATATTTAATTAACTAATCATCTTTATGTATTTGAAAAAATCAAAAATAATAAATACACTATCAATTGATTTTTTTTAAAAAAATAAATTTGTATTAAATGAATTGAAAAATGATCATATGTAAATTTATAGAGTTCTAAATGAGTTACATTAGCCTCAGATGTATTTGGTATCCTCCTGCTTCGCTTAAGCAAAAAAAATAAATTATAAGTTATTCTTTTTTCTTTGGAGTCAAACAATGCTTCTAATAATGATTTCTTTTAAATATATCTCAATACATAAAAGTTTGTCATAATACATAAACTTCCTCAACCTAATTTTGTAACTAATGGAGCAAATCAGTTGTCATTCCTTCATCTTCAGGAATTGAAATAGAAAAAAAGTTGAATTAGTTAAAAAAAGAAGTAAAATAATAAAAAAAATAAAGCTGTTCAAAAATAAGAATTATTATAATAATGCATACATTCTATATCACATACCTTCTAGAGAGAGAGCTTAGCTGCAAAAAGCAAAACCCTTTTTTGCAGTAATATTACTGCAATTTGGACTTGCAGGAATGGACATTCTCTCAAAAGGTGCATTTAACAAAACCCTTATTTGTGGTAATTTTTATGTTTTTTTTCCTTTCAACATGATAAATGGATTTTGGGTAAAAGTTTAATTTTCATAAAATATTGAGATTAAAGTGTAATTAAATAAATTTGATTAATGATAATTGGTTAGATTAGACTTTTTAAATTGATATTTGTTGAATCTTATGGATATCCATTAAAAACTATTTAGATGAATGAATGTCCATTTAAAATCATTTAAGTTAAATGAGTGAACCAAAATCATTTAATTATGGATGGATTTAAATGTTTATTGGGTGTACATCCATTTTACCACTATTATGATTGATTGAACATATGTTCATGCCCTGAAATTCTTTTGTAAATTTTAAAAATAAATGATAATCTCATATTTCATGACATCCTAAATCCTAAACCAACACAAATCCCTGATTCAAGTGTTAATTATAAGAAGCGCTCGCAATAAAAGAAGTACATAAATCTTATAGCCCTTAGAGTTAGATTCTTTACAATGTCTCCTCTGTTTGTACTTTGTAGTTTTCTCTTTTTATATATTATTTTTGTTCAAAATTAAATATTTATATTTTTATTATGAAATATTTAAAATCAAATATACACTAATATCTTAAAATAAATATATTCATTATATAAAATATTACTAACAACATTCTCGATTTAATATAAGAAATTTATTTTCCATTAATTTATATGATATAACCATTAATCAAATTAGTTTTGTAAAAGTAATTCTTGAATTAAATTAATTGTTACTAATATTTAATTTCAAACATATGGTTGAAATATTTTAAAATACGATGTTGACCAGTTTACTAATGATTAGAGTAGCTTTGTGTTAGATTTTTTTTTACTGCAAAAGACTTTTTTTTCCGGTCCTTTCAAATAGATTCCAACTCTACATCAAGGCAGAACATGTGGGTTTCATATGATTTAGCAGATATTGAAATATGAAAGCAAAGTATGATATTTTCTTTGTTACAATTATTTACATTTTCACTAATGATTTCATTTTCTCCATTTCTTGAGAAGAGTCCCTATTGTAATATACAAGTTGTTTTAAACTTTAGTACACAAATTAAGAGTTAAAAAATATTACTCCATCCGTTTCATTTTAATTATCCTTTTAGAATATTAAGTGTCATTTAATAAAATTTTGATATCGTTTATCTATTTTGCCCTTATATTAATATGATTTCATTTTGTGTAATGAATGCTTTTGTTTTTCCAATACCTTTTGTCATGTCTAATATCAAATTCAAATATTTAGTTTGATTTTAAATTTTAATTTTTAATGACTAATTGTAACACTAATGACTTCTAATTTGATTTGGGGAATTGAGAAGCAACATGATAATAATTAAATCAAGAGAGATGATTTATGAGGAGAACGAATAATTTAAATATTAATTAAATGTACATGAGTCATTTTCAATAAATTCTTAATTTGTATGAAAAATTCTAACACAAATGAAACAATGAAATACATTTTTTAGTCAAATTAGAATATAAGTATTTAAATAAAAATAAATTAATGTAAATCACGTTAAAAAAGGAAAAAAATTATTAACATATATTTTAGGAAAAAAATTTAACTTCAAAAGGATATGAATGATGATGTTGAATTAAGAGTGATTGGGATGGACCATATATATGTCATTCTCAATGATTTTAAAGAAGGAACATGCAAAAATCAGATAAGAAATCAGGGACAGGAATAGAGGGTCCTGAGTCTTTAATGGAGAATGTGAAGGGCACGTGTAATTTCGGGTCCAAAAAGGCCAAAATTCAATTTAATTGAGGACGCGCATGGCGGTGTGGTTGATTGAATGCCTTTGCAATGATCGTTAAAAGGTCGCGGAACCATTGCCCATAGCATGCGGAATTTGGCATATCCACTATTACGTTTTTGTGGCTCTCTCGTGACAATTGTTTATTTTGTATTTACACGATAATTAATAAAATTATTATAAATAATAATTATATAACTAAATTTATTAAATTATATTAATTTAATAACTAGTGCATATATATATTAATCATTATAAAAAATATATTTTTAATAAATAATTGACATATCATCCAAATATTTCATTAATAATAATGATATAAATATAGAAATACATATTAAAATTTTAAAAAAATTGAAATAAGGCATTTCAAAAAAGAAATATGAACAATTGAAATTAACGAAAGAAATATAATCTTTATTTTTACTAAAAAAATTTTATTTTTTATATCACGCATTAACTATTTTTTATATTATTATATTAGAGTCTCGAATATGAGACTTTAAGTATGTAATAGTTTTATTAACCATTTAACTACAATTTATTTGACTCATGCATTAGTTCTTGAACCACTATTTAGATATAGCCTATAACCTATAGAGTGAATTTTAAAAAAAAACCACCCATGGATCACCAAATTATAGTTTAAGTCACTAATCTTTGTAAATAGTAAATAAGGTTATTAACCTTGTAAAAATATAACAAAAATGGTCATTTTCGTTAAGCTTAATGGGATGCCACTTTTTTAGAGTATTTTGGTCAGCTAAAGTACAAGAATGACCGATTTAGACATTTTTTTAAAGATTTTTTTTTTCAAAATTTTTTCATCTGCATCTTCATCATAGTATCCTCTCCATATTTTTTATTTTTTCATATTCTTCCCAAGTTCCTTTCTTGAGCACACACACACACACTCAATACATCTATTCAAAATGGTGGAATTGAATGTGATGGTTTTGTTGAGAAAAGAAAAGCTTAAGTGAGTGCGAAGGTGGAAGGCTGGGTGATGTTGGTCGACGAAATAGGAAAATCTTGCGGGAAAGTTATGGTTGAAGCTGCTGGAGATGGATATAGCAAATTGGGGGATTTGAGATGTTTGATTGAGAAAAATAGAAAATTTCCACCATTTTTTTTTTTGAGGAAAATAGGGGCAGCTGTGATTTGAATGATGCCAACAAAATTAGTGGAAAAGAAAGCAGTGGTGATGACATTGTAGGGGGAGCTGAAGTTGTATTTGTCAAATTAGAAACAAATGCTCAAAATATTTTATATTTTATGGCATATTGAATACTTTTGTTATTACTCATTTCGTCTTATTAATTTGACAATTAAAATTAAAAAAATAAATAATTGAAATGTAACGAATGAAATATTATATATTTTTTAGTCTAATAATAGCTTTTAAATGGCTATACAAACTTTCTTATACACCATCAATTCAAAATTTAATGTCAAATTTTAAATTTAATTGAGTTATTAAATTATATTTGATATTAATATAATAAATGATGAAATTCGTGAATTATCAATATGTAAATCTCTCAAATTAAGATAGTGATAAATGAAATTCATGAGTTAGTGCGATTTATTAATGAAACTTCGAATACAAAATTTATTTATTTAAGGAAATTAGAAATTCAATTATAAGCAAACTAAACTATTTAAAATAAAAAATAAATTCCGAGCAAGAAAATCATAACTAAAAAAAGCCCACTTTTTTCATAGTTGGTTTAATCAAATTTGTTACCGTTTTATAAATTTTATCACTTCCTACCATTTCCTTGTTTAAATTTACCATGTACTGTTATTATATTGATTATCAACACAGATTAGGCAATACTATCAAAAGATACACCCATAACAGGACCTCAACATTTTCCCTCTATATATTGTACTGTTAAAATTTTTACTTCCATATTTTGCCTAGGCAAAATGCTAATGGTCCTCACTCGTTATGACCTGGATCTACCTACATTTTTCTTCTGAAAACTGTTGTGAATAGTTTCAATAGCATTGTGAGGTTCTTAAATTATTTCTTGAGATTGATTTGGTACCCAATATCCTTTCTTGATTTTGAAGGATTATTGGTTTTTACAATATGATTAATGATTATCAGTGCTGTCGGTCCTTAGAAGTTAATAGAAATCAGAAATGATAGGCCCTCTGCAGGTTCAAAAGATTGTGAGAACACATTGACACTTTATACAGCTCATGTTACTAGGTCCTTCGGTCTCCACATACACAAAAGGGTAGCTTGCATTATTAACAACATTTCATCCCTCCAATTCAAAGTCATGTGATTGCCTTCAATTCTCTATTATTGGCAACCAAACAGCTTAGATGGGAATTTTGTGCTGGTATTCTTTAGTTCACACGGCTTCCTCTAACCATTTCAATCTATCAATTAAAATAGGTAAACTATGGAATTTTGTTCCGTGATTAAAGATTGAAGTAAGACTCTTCAACTTTGAATTTGATGTTAAGAAAAAAATGCACGAAACAGCACCATATAGCAATTGCTATCAAGTATGAAAAAAATGCTTATATAGACTCGATCTTCATAAATCACATACATTATAACTTATATGTTCTTCTATGATGTGTACCCTGTCAAATTGAACTCTATAAGAGTAACTACAAGTTTTATAATATAAGTATTATAGAAAGGAAAGCTTGCAATGAACATTATAAAATTATTTCTACAATATTTTTATTTACAAATACTCTTATCAAAACCAAAATTTATACTTAAACTAAATACTCATTTGTAATTAACTTAATTTATTTCTCTGTTGTAACAAAATTTTCATCCTTCCTCTGCACAAAATATGAATGTAATAGGTAAGAAACTTCCATTTTGCTTTTTTTCTTTTTTTTTTCCCCCAAAAATTTGCATGGTCAGATTAAACGTTTTTTCCGCCACCTTGGTGATTGAATTCCGCTTTCTCCTCCATCTACAAAGGAACAAAATAATCCCCACAACAAAATTGAAAAAATATATTTTATAACACATGAAATTAATGTAACAATCGAATTTTTCTCAGAAACTTCCCAGAAGACATGCCAGATTGTGAATCTGAAACTCCAATAAATGCATAACTAAATTATCATTATAAGTTCTGCAAGTGACAAGAGAACGGTATAATGACTCCACCAGTCAAAACTATCTCCAAGGATTCAACTTCAAATCAATGCTCGGATTATAATTTCTTTTCAGCAATTTTTTTATCCTCAGTTTAAGTAGAAATGACGACAACTTTAATGCAATTTGAACAGATTAAAATATATGATTTTTGGTTCGATCCCATCAGCATTGTTTCTTCTCCATTCAAATTTGAAAAAAAACCTAACTTATTCTAACATTACATTTGAAAGACAGTAAAAATATATAGTACATGAAATTAATGCTTTCTGCTCAAGTATGAACCGTGCTCATTTTTTCAATTTTAAAATAGGTGTATATGTCCATACCTTGGGCAGTCTCTGGCAGGTGACAAATTCTTTCTTGGACCGAGTCCTCGTAGAGATTGTGGTGAAATTTTGTCACGAGATAAAAAGGTGTTCTTACAAAAAAAATATTTTGTTATGACTAATTTAAGACTATATAAGGTTCACAAGAACCTGATTCTCTGATAGAATTTTTCTTAGCATATTAGCTCACCTACTATGAGTTAAATGTAAATTCCATGGCTATGTCATTTATAGAAAGCTAATTGTTACTCAGTCTCATAAACATATTCACGATTCGATTCGCAATCATTACATTATTCTTTTCGTTTCATTTTAATTATTCACTTTGAATTTACTTTGAATTTACAGAATGATTAATACAAGTTTTGAAAATAATAATTATACTACTAAACTTCCTAAATTATCTTCATTTAATAGGTAGTGAATAAGTATTAATCATTTTAAAAAAATACAATTTTCAATAAATTATAGACAATTCATTCAAAGTATTTATTAAAATCAACGATAAAAGTGTAAAAATACGTACTAAAATTATAAAATGTACAATTAAAAAAAATACTTAAAAAAAATATAGACAATTAAAATAAGACGGAATAAATATAATTCTTTATACCTAAAAATTTAAACTTTCAGTGAAATTTGCGTTCATTCAAGTGAAAGGTAGAATTATGTTTAAACTAATTACTATTAGTACTTCATATAAAAAAGTCTTATATAGTTCGTTCTTAGCGAAGCATTTATCATTAAGATATTATTGCAATTTCTTATTAGGAGAGCATCCGTGGAAATTATGAAATGTCAATTCCTCAGTGTGAATACTTGATACCTAAGTAGCAATGAACTAAGCATAACCTAGGAAAAAGCTCAAAGTTGAATTATCCTGACCGAAAGGATCGACGACGAAAGGAAAAGGGAAAAGAGAAAAGCGTATGAGAACGAAAACTGCTTGTCAAGGCATTTTCCAAAGCTGCAGGCCACTAAGGATGCACAAATATTTCAAAGGGTTTGAACTGCTACAATCTATATATATTATCTTCTCCAGCGCCAAATGCATTGTAACCCACTTCATATTATCCAAAATTCCTCGTTAGGGATTCAAATTTTATCCTCTTTTTCACAAATGCACGTTCATTAATAGTAGATTTGACATGACCTCAACAAATATATTACTTCAATATTATTTGACTATATATGATGATACTTATTTATTTCTTTCATTTTATTTCAATTGTTTATATTTATTTTTTGAATTTTTAATTTCATTTATTTAATTTTTAATTTTATTATGTATTTTTACAATTATATCATAGTTATTAATGAAGAATTTAAATGAATTGTCAATTATTTATTAAATAATATTTTTTTAAGATGACACTAGCTATTAAATGAGAACAACTATCATTTACAATAATTATATTGATTTTTATACAATTTTAAAGTGAACAAATAGAATGAAACGAGAGGATTAGTTAGTATAAAACTACAACATGTGCTTAATGTTATTGTGGATTTAATTTTTTTATTATAGATTTAAAAAAATAATATTTTTTTGATAAGAATATCTGATACAGCTTTTTAAATGATGTGATTCATGAAAATTAAGTTTACTTAATAATTTTCCTTGAGCTAGAACCTCCTGATACTTCTTCTTTTTTTTTGGTAAATGCTAGAACCTCCTTATACCAAACCACACTTAAATGGCATCTAATTGTAAATCAATTTTCGAAAATCCCTTGATTCTTTAAATTATACTGATATTATTCAAAGAGATTAGTTAAAAATCATCTATTTTGAACTAGAGAGAGTAATTAAGATCAAATTATTGACTCGAAATTCAGATAGGCTAAAGTCAAACTATGGAGTATGAACAAGAGTCGAAAGAGAACAAAGTTGAAGGGCTAAACATCAATTCGAAGATCACCTATCTTCCGGTATAGGAGGTGCAACGTGGGAAAATGAAGAAACAAATGAAACACGAGACAGCCGGTGACTGAAATAGTTGGACCTTACGCCGTGATCGTAACAAAACCGGCGACAGCCGGTAATCGCGGAAACTGGTCCGTCTTGACTTATATATGACGTGTTAAGTTGGTTTTGTCTTTTACGATTTTCCTTTTTTAATATAGCAACGACTCTTGAGAAAGTGTGAGCATAATAACCTCGCGAGATTTGCATAATTACCCTTTTTGCGGTGGCCGTTGATTGCGGTTGGGAATAAAGCACTTGTTCCGGGGACCCACTTTTTGACCACAGGTCCACATCTTCTTTCTTCCGTTTTTTTTTTTTTCTTTTTCTTCTTTTTCCATTTTTGCCTATTAAATTATCTAACACTTTGGGCTTATATTTGAGATGTAATTACAAAGACGCCAGGAGGAGTTTTGACCGGCAGTGACTGTAAATATTACTACTACCGCGTGCTGTCGGTGGCCATTTTGACGGGTAACGCTAGATAGGAAATTAATTATTGGTTAGCGGTTTTTGTTGGGTTGTCGGGTTATCGAATCAAGTTACAGGTCAATCACAATTCTCAAATGGTTGGTTGTCTCAATTGGTTCATCTGTATTTTATATAGTACCCGATTAATATGATCTGTTTTTATTTTATTTATTCATTTTTTAAAAAATGATTTAATTAGCTCACCATTTTACTAAGAAAGTGAAATTAGTTTCCTACTTTTAAATTTCTTACATTAATATATTATTTAATTTATTGAAATATTGTAATATGTTGTAAATTTATTTGTAGTCATTGCATATGTTGCAATTTAAAGGGTTGTGCGATTCTTTTTTTTTTTGAAAATTAAAGGAGATTATCATAATCCAAAATTAAATTATAAGTCATTTATCTCAATATCGAGGAAAAACTATTCAAAATGAATAACTCAACACAATAATAATAATTATTTAATAAATTACTAACAAATAAACGCATCTTAAACTCGCAATAATATTTTTCATATTTGATCGCCAAACAAGATAACATGTCACTATTGTGTTGTACAAATTGATAAATCAGTTTTCCCTTCATTATGGTCGCATCTTGTGCAATTGGGACTTTCTTTTAGATTAGAGACTTGGTTGATTTCATCAATTGCACAAGATAATTGAACACATGCCAAAGCTTTACTAGAAAAGACCATTGAATATGTGACATTGAGGAATTTTCGAAATTTTAATCTTGCAAGCACAAAATCATATCGTTGCATTTGCACACTACAACAAATACAAAATCTGCATGAACATGCAAGACAACTGTTTGAACATTGTTGCAAGAGGTGCAAACAACACTCACAAATGGGGTGCATGGCTTCACATTCAAGAAGATCGAAGCTCTTATCTGGACTGACATAAACAACACATAGTCTAATACAACGATTGGTTGTCAAATATTATCTTAAATGTCTTGTAATTTGGCTCTTCATTCATGACAATTTTTTTTATGTACAATATCTACTCAAGTTTACATCATAATTGGATTCATCCGTGATCAGCTATGTTAAATCATTTTTTTATTTATGATTCATGTTCCGAAGTTACATATGACTATATATAGAGATAATAGTCCTAATTTTTCATAAATTACTCTCATGTTAAATCAGATGTTATACAACAATTTATTACAAGATTTTTCACTAAATTTGTAAACTGGTATATACAAAATGAACAAATTATTACTAACTAACCTTAGTAAAAATTATTATTAAATAGTCTAATTAGTAGATCATTATATCTCGTGAAATCAGTTTACATTTTGCACCTTAATCTTCGTAAGGGCAAGGCATAAGCCAACAAAATTGTGTTCCGATTTTTTTGTCCTTTTATACGTTTCATTATCTGTTCTTTCTATAGTAATTTGACAAGTCTCTTCTCAAACGAATAGTATTTGGACAATATTTTTTATTTAATACCATACCAATATTTTAAAAAAAACAAATAGACAATATTTTATGAATGAATAGAGAAAATAATAGAAATGTGAAACAACTAGTAAAGATTGGTTTATGTTTTCTCTGATACAAGGTTTTTTAGAGCACTCAACTCACCATTAATTTATAGCTGTAATGCTTAATGTGTAAATCCAACATTTTGATAATCTCATCTACTCTTGGTTTTTCATTCATAAATCATAATTCTGAGGAGTACTATAAATTTACAAGTGACTTTTCCTGTATTCTTGGCCAATGAATAGTTAAATTAGTACTAAAGTAGTTAGTTGTTCCTTTCTTATGGTACTTTCCCAGGTTCACAAGGCACAGTTCTGTTGGAAGGATATACAGATTCTTGTAAAAATGTTCTTTATATCCCAAATTTATGTGTCTTGATTATCGTTTACACATATAATAAGAATTTGTAAAATTTTACTCCTCCCCAATTTAATTTAATATGTTTATAATTTAAATTTTACTTCATTAAAATATGCATATTTTTAAAATTTAAAGATCTACTGACAATCTCTTTTATTTATTTAAAGTATTCACATTCTATTAATCCATATGACTCACTATTAACCATATTAATAATAATGATATTAGGGTAATTTTTTATATACTAAAAAAAATATTCTTAAAAATTAAGAAATAAAAAATACATTTTTAATTAAACTACCTAAAATGTCCTCGGTCAAATCACTTATAGGATTTTAGAGTAACAAAGACTAGTAGGGTTAATATTGACAAAATAAATATTTATCAAATTTCGTAGAGAAAAATTTTATTTTCAAACATCCTGCATTGAAACGAACGAAGATAGCAAAATGTTAAACCTTACATAATTTATTCTTCTCACTCATTTATTATTGTCAACTATCTTTGATTACTATCTTAAAAATACATTCTTTAAAATAATAATAATAATATGTAGGAAAAAATGTAAAACAACTTTAATTTAAAACCGAAGTAGTATTGCATAATGATCTAACCAAAGTGCTAGCAGCGAAATAGATATTAAAATCGAATGGGAACACATGAATATTTGAGATGCCAAAACACCTCTAAGAGAGCTGTTGTAAAATATTGAAATCTTAGACTTAATACACAAAGTCCCATCTTTTTTATTTTAAACGAAGGGCTAGGGTGAATTATTTAGCAATGCAGACACTCAAAAGACAAATTTCTGAAACGTTTTGACTCTTCCTTGTGCAAGATATCGTCTTCTTACTTCTTTTGGTAACTCCTATCTTACAATTCAATTGAACTTATGGCCTGCCTCACTCAAATAAGTTAAAGAAAAATAAAAGGTCATCTCCATTTCATTAACCCCCCTCCCCCCCCCCCCCCCCCACCCCGGATTATCTGCAGTAATTTCTTGCCAATTTGCCTACAAAATTAAAATAAAAAATCCTCCGCCGACCCTTCCTGGCAAAAGCGCCGAAACAAAAGCACATGACTCTGCCCCTCTCTCTTTCAATTTCTCATTTTTGTTTCTTGTTTTTTTTTCCTCTTGCGAATAAAACCAAAGAAACATCATAACAATAATAAAATAGTCATGCTTTCAAGGCTCAAGCTTTTTCTTTTCTTTTTTTTTTCTTTACAAAAAAAAAGCAAGATGCATTAATTGATCTCTGCCCAATTTCAGAACAATTGGCACATTTCCCTCCCATCCTCGTTATATAGTACCCCTTCTTTCCCAGTTCCCTACTCTCTCCACATCTCATTGCCTCATATTCCTCACCCCATCTTCTTTAGGGGTTCACTCTGCTCCGGGCAAGTGTATCAGAAGCTATAGCTGATAAACAAAGCCAACATTGGCGTTTTTCAGTACTGTGCAATTATACAAACTGCTTCTGTTTCAAGAACAGATCTGTATAGTGAACATTTGCACTTTCAATCTTGTGAGCAGCAATAGCCTCTTTTTTTTTGTTTGAATTGAGGGTATTTATGGAAAGGTTTGTGAAGCTCTGTTCAATGGCTCCCCTGTTTCTGCTTCTTGGCGTTCTTCCATTAGCGTTGGCTGGCCATAATTATGGCGAAGCTCTCAGTAAGAGCTTTCTTTTCTATGAAGCTCAGAGATCTGGTTACCTGCCCCGTAACCAAAGAGTACAATGGAGGGGTAATTCTGGTCTCTATGACGGCAAAGCTAGTGGGGTAGGTCCATTAGTTCACTTAACTAAGCTTATCTGCAGTTCAAATTTCTTCTGGGTACTCTGTTTCTGAATCCGGCTTTGCCATTTTGCTTATAATTTTGAGCTGTTGCAGGTGGATCTTGTTGGAGGCTACTATGATGCAGGGGACAATGTGAAGTTTGGCTTGCCCATGGCATTTACTATTACTATGATGTCCTGGAGCGTCATTGAGTATGGAGGGCAAATGGCTGCCAGTGGAGAGCTTGGTCATGCCATAGATGCTATTAAGTGGGGAACTGACTACCTCATCAAAGCTCATCCCCAACCTTATGTCCTATATGGAGAGGTATACCCCTGTTTCCACTACCCCTTTTGACTCTAGTCTCTAGTGGAGTAAAACTCTTCCTCGTATACTAATGTCCAACCAAACAGAGAGAGTTCTGTGATTTGATTTCTTTAAAACTATGATTGTTTTTTTTAAAGTTCAAATAAATTCGTATTGGACATTGCACTCCTCTTGGTTCTTGCCCAACCTCATTTGACCAAAGCCATGAAAGCCATTTTTATTCTTAATTTAATGCAGTTCAATCTAACTCGAGAAATTATTTAAAACTTCTTTAGCCATTATGTCATTTTCAAAGAAAAACCTTCTTTGACTAACTGCTACTGTATATTTACAGTTTAGTAGTAATTTATTAATTTTGGTCGATAGGTTGGTGATGGTAACACAGACCACTTTTGCTGGCAAAGGCCTGAGGACATGACCACTTCAAGAGCAGCATACAGAATTGACCCCAGTCACCCCGGATCTGACCTTGCCGGTGAGACCGCCGCTGCCATGGCTGCTGCCTCTGTCGTTTTCCGACGATACAATAAAGCTTATTCCAATGAGCTCCTGAATCATGCTTACCAGGTTTGATTTGGTTTCAATATCTGCCAAACACATTTTTGTATGTTAGGTTCAAAATGTCTGATATTGTTAGGCATTTGGGCGCATTTTAGTTATCAGTTGAATGCGCGTACGTTAGTGAAACAGTCGCAGTTATTAGGCAGTTACAAACTTTCAACTTTTTGTCAGTGTGGTTGTTGTCGGTATTTGTCCGTATACATTTAACTCGTTGATTTCTTCCGTAATGTTTCAAATTAACCCTGAAAGTTTTAGTTATTCATAGTTTTGGACTCTGAACAAATACATGTACATATTTTCAATTAAATCTTTGTTCCATCATGAGCAAGCTTAGTAGAGTGAATTGAACTTTTCGATCTTTAAGCAATGTAATAATTCTTGTTATTGTAAAATGTTAAATTTCACAAACTGACATTTAAATCCCTATGTAAAATCACATCCATTCCCATTATGAATGTAATAGATGACCAATAATGTTTTTAACATGCGAATGTGGAAATTAACCAATTTGGTTAGTGAATTATTTTTCTTTGTGAAAATGAAGAAAATTACTAGGAATTTTCGTTTAGGGTGTGGCAAATTACCAGTTCATGGGTAATAATAGATCCATTTCTGCACAAAAAAAGACTAGAAAAAAGCAATGGGGACAGGATTAAGTATGGCAGTGAATGTAGGCCCAAAGCAGAGTTATTAACTATTTGGCCTCGCTATCCAAAATTTAGGCCTGGTAAAATTTTCTGGCGAATAATATGGATCACGAAGAAGGGGCCCGCTTTAACCGGCTATCACGGGCAGTGTCTGTACCCGTACGGATCTTGTGTCCCTCGAATCTCAACCGTCAAAGGGAAAGAACCGAAATTGGCGCTTTATTGTGGGCCTCCCCTGTGTTGACACGTAGGGGACTTGTCTATGACTTTCTGAGCACCACGAAAGAACCTCTGTTCTTCTGTGTTTCCAAATATACCCCTTATCTTTTGCCCATTTTCAGCAATTTACATTACTTCTCTCTTTTCAGCTTTTCGAGTTTGCGGACAAATACAGGGGCAAATACGACAGTAGCATTACCGTTGCTCAGAAGTACTATCGATCTGTCAGTGGATACGCGGTAGGTGATTCCTACCCTTGTGCATGTGCCCAAAATTAATGTAGCTTTATTATGGGTTATACCTAAAATGTAGTGCTATTTTTCTTTTCTTTTCTTTTTCACTTTTTGACTAATTAGTAAAACTTTGCAAAATTTATAATTGCAGGACGAATTGTTGTGGGCTGCTGCCTGGTTGTACAAGGCTACCAACAACCAGTACTACTTGAACTACTTGGGTAACAATGGTGATGAACTTGGTGGGACTGGTTGGGCCATGACTGAGTTTGGTTGGGATGTCAAGTATGCTGGTGTACAGACCCTTGTTGCTAAGGTGGCATTTCCTCACTATTGATCAAAAAATTCTTAAGTAGACTCGTACTAGGTGCAGTGCTTGTAAAATAAACCTTTAATGTAATAACTTGTGTGACCAAAAAAAAAATTCTTAGATGGGCTCGTCGATTTTAGAATGTGTCGTATAAATTTACTGATTTTTCTTTCTTTAAAATAGTTACTAATCAAAGGATTTAATGTGTTTATGTAGTTTTTAATGCAAGGGAGGGGTGGTCAGCATACTTCAGAGTTCCAAAAGTACCAGCAAAAAGCTGAGTATTTCATGTGTTCTTGCCTTGGAAAAGGAAGTCAGAATGTTCAGAAGACTCCTGGAGGACTTATTTTCCGCCAGAGATGGAACAATTTGCAGTTTGTTACAAGTGCCTCCTTCCTCCTCACTGTTTACTCTGACTATCTATCTTCTGCTGGCAAGTATCTTAAGTGCTCTACTGGCTATGTTTCTCCATCTGAAGTCCTCTCATTTGCCAGATCTCAGGTAAATTTGCAGCTGCGTTGCTCGACTTTATTAGCCCCCGTTTTATTTTCTTGTAATTCGGGTTTTCGTTTTATTTAATTCTCATTTGTTGATTTTTATAGGTTGACTACATTCTTGGAGATAACCCAAGAGCTACAAGTTACATGGTGGGATATGGAAACAACTATCCCCGACAAGTTCACCACAGGGGTTCCTCGATTGTCTCCATTAAAGCAGACTCTTCTTTTGTTAGCTGCAGGGGAGGTTATGCCACTTGGTTCAGCAGAAAGGCTAGTGACCCCAATGTTCTTACTGGTGCCATTGTTGGCGGACCTGATGCTTATGATAACTTTGCTGATCAAAGGGATAACTATGAGCAAACAGAACCTGCTACTTACAACAATGCTCCCCTTATTGGTGTTCTGGCAAGGTTACACGGTGGTCGAAGTGGATATAACCAGCTTCTTCCAGGTGAGTTTTAGGTCACTGCAAAATTTGGCAGTAATTGATGTTTTTCTTCTGTATTTGCTTATAATGGATTTTCATATTTGGTGCAGTGGAAGTTCCTCTTCCTACACCTTCTGTTCAAAGAAAGCCAGTACCTCAGCCTAGAGCAGCTCCAGGTATGTTTTCCAGAGTTATTAAGAACATAAAACTTCCTCGTACTTGATTATGGTCAATTTTTACTAAATAAACAATAACGCATCTGATGGTCGTAAATGGTTTTGCAGCGTCTTCAGCTCCAATTGCCATTCAACAGAAGCTGACAACCTCTTGGGTTGCAAATGGACGAACTTACTACAGATATTCTGCTATTGTGACTAACAAATCTCCCAAGACACTCAAGAACTTGAACCTTTCAATATCTAAGCTCAGTGGACCTCTGTGGGGTCTCCAAAAATTTGGCAATTCTTACACTTTCCCATCATGGATGAACTCTTTGCCAGCCGGAAAAAGCCTTGAGTTTGTTTATATCCATTCTGCTGCTCCGGCAGATGTCTCAGTATCAACCTACACATTGGTTTGAATATGAAGAAACTAAACCAGGACGACAAGTTGACACTTATTTTCTGGGTTATTTTAGTAAGAATTGTGCAGATATTACGAGTTGCAGTCCCGAATGCTTTTATCACATTTCAATTACTTGTTGATTTGCAGTTTAAGTAAAGTTTAGGTGAATTTAGGATAAATAAGGGTCGGAGCTTGGACGGAGAAAGGAGTGAAGAGACAATTTAAAAAGGAGTGCTCATCCTCTTTCTTCTCCACTGCATGAGTCGCGTAGATAGAAAGCAAGGAAAGTAAAAGAAGTGTGAGATTTGAGAAGTGAAGAAAGTTTTGCTTCTGCATAGAGATTTTGGTTTCCTTGTAACTTAGTGCTTCTCTGAGAGTTTTTTTCCCCCTTTCCTCTTTTTGTGTTGTGATCTTGTGGTAATCTTTACAACATTTCTTATCTGCAAGATGAATATAGCTTGTCCGAAATTTGTGTTTATAATGATTGTTCTTGTAATTTGTCTATTCCTCTTGATGCAGCCCTGAGTTCTAATTTGCAACATTCTTCCACAACTAATATTTTAGAATTCTCTATACCTATTTGCTCCTAATTATGTATGTGACTCTGAAGGTGAGGTGAACTGGGGAAGGATTGAACCTTAAAGAAAAAAAAAAAGTTGATCTCAAGGGTTTGGGTATTAAATCTTATCTAACAGGCAAAAATAGAGTAAATATGTTTTGACGAAAAAAAAAACTAGCCAAACCGCACTTAATTTACATCTTGAAAACGTTAATATACGAGAACAAAGCAGAGTAAAGAAAACAAAAACAGCAGTACACAAGGTGAAAAATCTGTCTAGAACTTGGTTTTGAGCTGTACCACTATAACACTTATATTGTCTCTGCTTCCCTTAGCAACAGCCAGCTCAGCGAGAATGGCTGCTGCCTCTGTTGCACCAAGATCGGTTGAAGACTTCCTTCTGAGACATCTTCTCACCACTTCACATGCAAACTCATTGGATACCACATCCCACAAGCCATCAGTTGCTATTATCAGGAATTCATCTGATTCAGTTCTTTGGGTCAGTGTGACTTCTGGCTCCGATATCACATAAGGCTTCAGGTAATGATCGCCTGTTGGAGGATCTTAGTTAGTTGGAAAATGTGGGAGCATGAATTCGAAAATTTGGCACCATGGAAAATCCAGTGTATCTGTATTAGACCAAACTAACGGTTTAATCAAAGTACCTATGGATCGTGAAGTGGAAAGCACGCCCTGCACACGGCAACCGTCCCAATCTATAATCCTTCCTCCTGCAGCTTCCACCCTTTCCCTCTCGTCAGTTCTTTCAGGCTAATCAATCAGCCCAGAAAAAATTAGCTCGAGTTTTATAAGTCGAAATGATGTTCCAATTCTATAATCCACCTAATACATGCACCCAAAATTTGGGTCATAATTCCTCTTCTCAACATGAAGTGAAGGTCCAGATATGTCATAAAACACTATTTTCAACTGCGGATAACTCTTCAAATGAACATAAATGATGTATAAAACACAATCAAATGAGCCGACTTGACATGAAGGAAACCAATACCAGAGAAGAATTGTTGTGCTTTGGTGTAGAGAAAACGTTAGGATCAATCAAAAGCAAGTCCTCTAAGAGTATAAATGCAAAAATATAAATTCTCTTGCAGAAATCTGAATCAATGTCTCCACTTTCCAAATAGAACAACAAGCAAGAAACTGGAAAGAATTGCCAAGAAAGCCTGGAGCCTCTCAAGGATCAATGAAACCACAGTCAAATATATGAATCGCGGTACGTCTCCCTCAAATTAGGCCCTCCATTGCCTCAGGGTGCATAGATCCTTCACATCGTGGAGTAGGTTGCCTAGACAAAAAGGCCAAAGAAACCCCCGCAAAAAAGAACAAAAAAGACAAATTAGTTAGAATCATTTCCCGGGGTACCACATTGCTAACAAGGAAAAATAAATCAAATTTAACCATAAACCTCGGAAGAAATAAATACAAGTTCATATGATGCAACGATAAGATGATATCTTCATACAGCAATAAAAATAATAATATATATATATTATGATGTTTGTTCTCTTAATAACTCACATGATTATACAAAAAAGACTTACCATTTTGTGATAACTTTGAATAATTTGACAGTACAACCCTTGTAGGGAGGTAAGTGAGTATATGGAGCACCCTTCCAGTACATTGCAGATTCCATAGTCGTTGTCGCTTCAATGTCCTGTTTTCTCTTGATCCAATGTGGGACTGACCTGGTAAGGTAAGCCTCCGGCCGTTTTCTTATGGGGTAAATCATAAATGGAAGGGAAAGATGCCCATGTAACACAAGTCCACATCACGTAAACCAGTTACAACATAGTGCATGCAAATCACATTACATAACCGAAAAAACCATACCCTCTGGTTTAAAAACAAAGAGCGACTTCAGATGCAAATGTATAATAAAGCAAGACAAAAGAATTGCTAAAATTTTCAAGTAAAGAAATCCAGTAAAATAGTGATAAATTAGGGATACCAAACCTTATGATCAAATGACAGGGGTATTGCAACCCCACACCTACAGAGCACCGCCCTCGAATCCCCACAATTGGCCACCACCACCTCTTCTTTGCCCACAATCACCACTACGGCTGTTGACCCCACCGCCTCTTCTTTGGCCACTTCATCGTCCATCCTAGAAAAACACGCCGCTATCACTTTTTTCCAGTCAACATTTCCGGTACCAGTCGCTGCCTCAACCCCTGCAGATGGATTTTCTGAGTTTGCCCCTTTCAACTCATTCTCTAGCAATTTGTGCAACCTTTCACTGCACGCATTAGCCACCATATCCCCGCCGTGACCGTCATATGCAGCAAAGAACGAATATTTCCCGGCTGCCACTCCCGGGGCCTCCGTCACTGCATCCTCCATTGTCCTTCTCCGGCCAATCAACGACACCGAACCGGATTTTAATGTGCCCACTAATTTCTCAGATGCTTCTTCGTTTCCAATTTTTCCTTTTCCCTTAATTTGGGCAAGATCACTGGAAAAGTGATCAGGACACTCGATGGGATTAAGACTTTTCAAATTTATCCCAGAGCTCATATCCCCGACAGCACCTTTGAGCTTAGCGTCTTTCATGGGTTCATCCATTCTCCATTTGGGGATGGCGAATAACCCGTCACATTCAGAGTCTTTTGTAGCGTAGGGCTTGGTTTCTCGTAGTCTTCTCAGGCGAGCACTTCTAGCTCTTTTCCCATTATAAACCGTTCTTTTCTCGCCGTGATCTGATGTCATTTTCCGTCTTGCATTTTATTTGGGTTTCCAATAGAGAGACTGAAGCTCGGACTGTGAAAGAGACAGGCCCAATTTTTTTACTTTTCTTTTTTTTTGTGGGAGTAGACAAGTCTCATATATAACCGAGGAAAATATGCAGAATCTATTTATTTATAGGGAAGGAAGAATTTTTTTGTAATTCTACGAGGGAAAATGCCACGTATGGAAGAAAATGAGGGAAGCGGAATAGCCATCATACGAAGAAATTCAAGACGTAGAGGCCGGGGAGAAATTAAGGCCATAACACGTAGCAAAGAGGTGTGGGAAAAAGCCAATGATTATTGGGACTTTTGGCGGGAGATTATTCATCTCTTTTTCTTGATAGGTAAGACTTCTTTTTTTTCATTTGCATTTCAATTTAAAGGGTAGCCGTTATTCCCTTCCCCGTATTAGGACGACTCTGCGCGGGTGCGGGGCTCGACGCGTTTGCTGGTGTTCTGAAAATCAGGGAAATCCCATAACGTTGGTATTAGATTCAATGATTCCACACCGCAAAAGGTAGCGCATCCATCAAAATACGTTTCATTCCTCCCATTCAAATTATTTCATTCTACCTTTTTAAAGATTTTTATTAAATAATTTTATTTCTAATTATAATATATTTTATTATTTTTTATAATCATTATATATATTTATTATTTTTAAATTTATTCATACTTCATTGACGGATATAAAAAAGATAACAAATATTTTATTTTTTAAGAAATAATAAAATAAAGAAGAGTATAGGGTAAAGTAAATAATTTCTTAATTTATGTGAAATTAGCTAAAATATTTTATAAAAAGAGAGAGTATTCACTTAGACTTGCATTATAATTAATAAAATTATTGTGATGAATAAAATGTAATTAAATTTTTTAAATGGCCCATATTAATATTTAATGTGTTATTAATAAATATATTTCTAAATAAATTAAACAATTCATAAAAAAATTGTAAATAATAACAAAATTATTTATTAAAATTAGAAACTGAAGAATTTGAATGAGATTCAAAAAAATATATTAACAATGAAAATGTGATAAAAAAAAGTACTGCTATTATTGTTTTTTATTTGTTTATGAAAAAGCTTTTTTAGCTGATGCTTTCATTATGATAAAGGTTACAAAAAGGGTCATTTAGACCAGCATTGTCTTCCCAGATATCACGAGGAAGATAGGAAACAGAAATATTGTCATCCACAGCAGGTGGTCTACGTTTACAGTTTACTCCAATGTGCAGAATTAGAAAAGAGACCATTTTTTCCCTTAAATTAAAAAAAAAAAAAAAAAACAATCTACTCTTAGCTTTCTCAATACATCCACGAGCATGCCATTCAACCAGATCAAATAGTATATTAAGGGCGTTTCCTTCAAATTCCATATTCTCAAACTGGAATTCTTCAACATCATCTTTAACAACAAGGATTACATCAAGAATGTTATGTACCATCTTTTTAATTTTTGTACAATAAATATAAAGGTTTCTAATTCAAAAGTATTATGTCTAATCATTAAGGAGATCATCTGTAACACTTTATGAAAAAAATAAGTTTATATTAAGAAATAAACATTAGTTTTAGTTATTTTAAAATTTTAATATTTAATTTTACATGAATAAAATCATTTATTTCATTATATACACTCCCTAATCCAAATATATAAATTTGATCCATGACAAGTTGACATATTTTCAGTGGGTAAGGCTGTAAATAGATGAGCAAAAAATTGACAAATTGCCTTCCCTGAGAAGGATGTGGAACCTTTATTTTTTTTGAGGAAAATAAGGATGTGGAACCTTTATGTACTGCTCGGGAAGGGCCGAAGCAGAGCTTACTATATAATCCATTGTCAAATTTGATTTTTCACAACAATTAAAAAATAATTATTATGCTTGTTAAAATTGTGTAATTTTTATAAATTATTACTAAAATATTCTTATATGCCAATCATTATTGGAATAGTAATTTCATTTATTTATCGATAAGAATTAATGAGTTATTGATATTTTTTGTTTTCTGTTTTTTCATTTATTTGGAGGCTTGAGCATTATTGAAAATGTTATTTCTATTAAGGATGTACATTTTCTTAACAATTTACACACAATTTTATCATTTTTATGTGATTTTAATACTTTCATTTTAAATATAAATATTTTAGTCAACTAACAAATCTATTATATTTTGAATAAGTAAAATTGTTTATAATTTAAAATAAACAAAAAAATGAAAATAAATCTATCAATTTGAAAAGTAATGATTATATTTATTGCACTTGGCTTTGTGTTCTGTCTAAAAGAACAAACTTTACTAAGTGATGAAAAAAGTATAATCATAATCGAGACAATTGTTTAAATTAAAATTCTCTTCATATTAAAATAATATTTTTATTTTATTTTAAATTACATCTTCTTTTTTACGAAGATAAAGTATTTATATTTTTAAATTTTATTCTTATTTAAATCTCTCACCTTTTTTTTTAATAATACTAATATCTACATTGAATTTTTGTTCTAATATTCTAATATCAACTTTGGTTGTTCTAATAAAAATCAATAATTTTTTAGAAAGAACAAAATGTGTTGAAATAACTGAATAACAATAGTTTATTTTGGATGGAGAGAGTAGTTTGTAGTTTTTTAGTTAAATATTTACTTTAAACGGTTCAATTTTTTTTTTTTCACTTGTAATTAAAATCAGAATTGTCATCACACCAACAATTTAAAAGGGGGAAAAACATACAACGCTCTTTTTTTTTTTCTTTTTTGTTTTGTTTTTGTGAGGAAAAAAAATACAACACTTGTATAGCCCAAAAGGCCGGTAGAATGTTTTAGAGGCTATAGATTGTAAGAAGAGGGCCATCCTCCGGCCCCAACATGACCCGCCTACAAAGAAAGTGCGGTTTTCGGTATTATTCTTATAGTAAATTATTTACTTTACCAGAATATATAAATATATATATATATAAATATATATATATATATATGGTTCATCGTTTCATGATTCTTTTTTTTTTTTGGTTTAACTTAATACCTCCTTTAACCTTTTTATTTTTTAAAATCTTCATATTTAAATATATTACTTCGTACATTCGTAATTGAATATTCACTCTTGACTTTGATTAAAAATGAAATAAAATATTTTATTTTAATTAAATTTATAAAGAAAGTTGAAATTTAATTATTGACAAAATATAATATAAATGTAAATATTCAATGTCGAACGGATTAAAATGTTATAATATAGATATTATTTATTGTTTCTTTTTTTTTTTGAAATTCTCTTCACTCTCTCCAATTATTGAGATTTTTAAAAATCTTATATAAGACATGCATAATATTTGAAATAATAAATAAAATATCTCTAAAAAATCATAAAATGAATTATATTTTAAAACAACAAAAAAAATCCAAGGACTTATATTTTAAAATTGAAGTAGTGTAATATAAGAAATACCTTTAACAACTAAGTACGCTAATGACAAATATAATGATTTTTTTAAAAAAAAATTGTATTATTTATATTTAGAATTAAACATATAATTTAATTAAAAGTTTATGAAATCTTTGACCAAAATATATCAATGCATTATCTTTATAATAATATTTGAATTAAAAAGATATAGTAACATTTTTAAGGTAATAGATAATAAAAGAATAAATGTTTAAATTTAACCCTCACATACATATACATAATTGTTAAATGCACACCTCAAATTTCAATTTCACCCTTAAACATTTTCTCTCCATATATAAAATTATCCTAAATTTCTAGCAAAAATCTTGTAATTTAATATATAACACTTTGTTTAAATTAATAGATATTGTTTGTATATGATATATTTAATATTTTTATGAATTAAATTTAGTGTAAAATTGGTGAAAAATGAGAAAAAAAATTTAGTTATGGATTATTTCTTGGTGTTTAGCAGGTTCGACCAGATGAATTCAGTTTATCTAGATTTTATATATATATATATATATATATATATTTGAATTTGATGTGCTATATTATATTAATTAAATTTAATTTAAACGAATATAAATTTAATTTTGTTTTTGTTAAAAATATAACATGTATAATAAAATGATTAAAAATTATGGAAAAAATGATTTTTTTTACTTGACTCGATCTAGTTCGTCCGGATTAATCATTCAAACGAAGTGATTTTTTCCGAGTGGATTGTCCAGACAAACTCATTTCGTCCGAATGAACCATCCGGATAGAGTCAGTTTTTTCGAGTTAACCATTCAGACAAACTCAATTTATCATGATTGTCTTTTCGGACAAATTGAGTTTGTTTGGATTGATCGTTTGGATGAAGTCATTTTGCTACAAATGCATAAATTTAAGATAAAATATGAAAAATATATATAATTATTTTTTATGCATTATTGAAATTAAAATTTGTTTATAAATTTTCAATGTGTTAATAGAGTTTTTTTAGATGAATCAACTAGAGAGAAGAGAGAGAGAAATAAAGAACAAAATTGGTAAAGCATGTGGATTTTTATTAATTTTGGATGTTAGTTTAGTAATTATCATACCTTTAACCCTCAAAATTGAAATGAACGAGGAATATTAAATCACCGTTGGTACTTGGTAGTCAATACAAAAATTCTCTTTATATAAAAAAATATTACTATTAAACAAAAATTCGGCATTCAAATACACATCATCTCTGTAAATACATATCGGAAAGAATCTGAATCTCTCGGAAGATCGAATCGCACATAAAATTTGAGCTTTGACTTCAATTGTAGCTATGGCGGTGATCTCAGGCACAGAAAATAGGATCGAAATGCAGAGCAAATTGATTCAAATGTGCATCGAAGCTGCATCTGCGAGCAAAGATGCTCTGGATGCGTGGCGAAAACAGCGGCGGTCTATGGAACGCCTGCCTACACATCTCTCCGAATCTTTGCTCCACAATCTCCTCCGTCGCGGTCTTCTATTCCCTTCTTTACTTGAGTAGGTTATGGATATCATTTTATGATTGTTTTAAGTATTAGCGGAAATGAGATTATTTGTATAAACTTGTTATGATTTCAAAACTACAGATAGGTTGACGGTGGCTAAGCTGATCAAAATTTATTTTGTTTTATGTTCGGATGCTCATGCCAATGAATTGCTAGATATCTGTCTTCTTCAATACCCTCGATTTCAGAATTTAATTTACAGTATTGCTAAATCTTATTATTTTGGATATAAGAGTCATGAGAGCGACAGATTAGAAGCACTTATTAAAAATTCATGATAACTCTTTCTCCTTCTATCTTACACATAAGTTGATATACTGAGAAGCTCTGAAATGGTTCTGCTATCTTTTACAACTTAGAAAGAATAAACCTTGGTTTACCAAATTAAATCATTTAACATACTGATGTTATATGTGGCCATGACTGAGTTTGCAAACCTTCTAGGAAAGAAAATATTATAATGGAGGAAGGTAAAACAGCTTAAATTCATCAAAGGATAAATTTGGAAATAGAAACAGACAAATAGAGAAATCAACAACTCTACAAACCTTGTACCTTTGGAAACAGTAAGCAGGTAAGTGTAGAAATGAAAAACACTACAAACATTGTAGGTAGGCAAGAGGTTCCTACTCCCTGCAAACCACTTACCTAGGCCATACAGACTTAAATGTCCTCCAACCGCATATGGCTGCAAATTGATAGCTCTTCTAGATGCGAAAACAGAGTATTTCGCGCTAGTAATGGTATTTTGTCTGCATATGTGACAATTTACACGTGTGTGAAAAGTGGTTTTCCTTTACTTTTACACCATCTGTATAAATTTATCCAAAATTGCTTATATTTGGTGTAAAATACTGAACTTAAATTGGTATGCAGGGTCTTCAAGTATAGCGTTGAGGACATTGATCTCAAAGGTGAGAGCTGCGTGGATGCAGAATGGATGGCATACTTAGGTTCCTTCCACTTCTTGCGTTCATTGAATCTTGCAGATTGTTACAAAGTTAATAGTGCGGCTCTGTGGGCAATTACAGGTATGATTGATTTCAGCTCAAACACCTTCTGTACCCTCTCTGTCCTCAAACAGTTAGGGAGATTCTTGTATTTTGTTGAACTTTTATGTTTGGAATTCTGAACTTTGTCATTTTCCTTCAGGCATGTCAAATCTCAGGGGGCTTGACCTTTCTAGGTGCTCTAAGATTACCAATGCTGGTATTAGGCACCTTTTGTCTATTCCTAGTTTGGAGAAGTTATGCATCGCAGAAACAGGGGTAACAGCCAATGGAGTTATCCTTCTCTCTTCACTGACTAATTTATCTGTATTGGACCTGGGAGGTTTGCCTGTCACGGATTTGGCTTTAAGTTCTCTCCAGGTAAATTTCTCATTTTCCTGATGTTTTGAGAACTCGCTTCTGTAGTTTTGGCACTTGATGCATGTTTGCCATTACTTTTAAAATACTGACTCATGGACATTTGGTCAGTCTATTACATCAACAATGTGACTGGTTAATTTGTTCAAAGAATTAAAAAGTATAGGACAAGGGTCCTGCAAAGAACAAGGAACTGCAGGCGCAATTTATCATTCTTTTTGAAACAAGTTAAGTTTACTACATTCTTTTTGAAACATGTTAAGTTTACTAAATTACAAGATTTCTAAGAGAGCATTATTCTTTCTCTTTTGAGTTTTCAGTAAAATAAATTGGTTAATTTAAAGTAAATTGGCATCATCATTTATTTGGATTGATGCATGCTAAATTTTAGGGAAGTCTTATATGTTGGGTTTCTGATACATATCCCACAGAAACTATTTCTATAGTTTGTAAATTTAGCTTATTGGTTGAATGGAGTGATTACTTGTATAAGATGATGAATTGTTTGCGGTGTTCTTAGGGACTCAAGAATCTGCAGTATTTAGATCTCTGGGGGACTGAAATATCTAATGAAGGGGCTGCTCTATTTAGAGTGTTTCCCAGATTGAGTTTCCTGAATGTAGCTTGGACCACAGTTACAAAGTTGCCAGTTCTGTCATCTCTTAAATGCCTGAATATGAGCAATTGCACTATTGATACAATATTTGAAGGAGAAGGTGATCAAGTTCCTTTGACGAAACTCATTATATCCGGTGCTACAGTATCTGATGTATCTTTAGCATTATCAAATGTTCAAATAAGTTGCATTTCTTTCTTGGACATTTCCAACTCTTCTATTAATTCCTTCTTCCTTCTGGACCACATGAATGTGGTTACCTATTTGGACCTAAGTGGCAGTTCAATCATAGATGATTCAGTTGAACATATTGCAAGCATAGGGACACATTTAAGATATTTGAATCTCAGCACAACTAGAATATGCTCTGCTGGTTTAGGAATCTTAGCTGGACATGTTCCAAATCTGGAAACTATAGTATTAGCTGCCACTTCCATTGATGATACAGCTATCTCTTACATTGGAATGATGCCCTCGCTGAAAGTTGTTGACCTAAACAGCACGGGAATAAAAGGTAACATTCTTTATCTTCCCTCTCCTTGGGTTAATAAGTAACAGCTTGTAGAATGGGTGAGGCCTTAAAATCAGGTTGTTGATAGTTTTGCAAAAGATATGTCAGTTCAAGCAATTTTCAACTGTTCTTATGGGCATTCAAGTGATTCATCTCTAAGATGAAACCACAAAATAATGACGGCAGATGAACTTTCTGCTCTCTTCCTACAATGATATTCTGCTTATCTATTTTATCGTGTGGAACCTGAATATCTTGAATATGTTGGGCTCATACTTCAGATTAGAGTACTTCAAGTCATTAAAGAACAATACCAAAAATTATAGTTCCCATTCTTTTGCCTTTTAGTTTAGCTAAATTTATTTTCCCTTTTTTGGGGTTACTACTCCACAGGGCGGGTTGAAGGCTTATAAGTAGTATCTTGTGCATGTGCAGGCTTGATCAACCAGGAAATTGGAACTTCTACTTGGGTCCCATCATTATCCTTTCTCGAAAATCTGAGTTCCTTGGAAAGATTGCAATTGGAGGGAGCACACATTACAGATGCAGCTCTATGCCCTTTGTCAAGGTTCTGTGTATTGAGTTACTTAGCACTGGGAAGTGGTTACCTTACAGATGCCTCTTTACACCATCTGGCATCTATTCAGAAGTTGGTACATCTTGGTATCCATGATGCCGTCCTGACTAGTGCTGGGCTTGATTGTTTTAATCCTCCATCAACACTGGAAGTGCTTGACCTCATGGGTTGCTGGCTTTTAACAAAAGATGATATTGTGTCATTCTGTAAGAAGCACCCAAACCTTGAGGTGAGGCATGATCTTGTTAAGATGGTACCATCAAACAAGGGTAGCAGTACTTCCCCATCTCCATCAAGAGCAGCTTCAAGATCATGCCATTTTACCAATAGCAACTTCGTAGGTAAGATGTCCTCTTTCTTTCTTTTCCTTTCCCTTTTCTCTCATCACCTATTGTCTATATCTTATTCTATGATTTCTAACAGATCAAAGGTTGAAGTACACAAGGGAAGATTTACTAGCTCTGCAGTTTTCATCTGCCTCATTCTCTTTAGAGTGAGGAAGGTAATCGAATAGCTAAACAATGAAAGAATAAACATAACAGTTTTGTTTACTGTATAATATTGAGATATCTCTCTTTTTCCATTTGCAATTTGTGGAATAAGTAATGATATATATATATATATATATATATTATTTTTCCCTTTAACCTTAGTAGTACAAGACACGCATTTATGAAATAATTTATGGGCCTATTATTCGATCTAAATCTTTTTTTGACACGAGGTACTGTCGTACAAACTGGACGGAAGGGTAAAAGTTACCCCTCATATTTTATCAGTACATTCTTTGCTCTATCTGTTAATTATTATGGGGGGGAACAAAACAATTAATTATTCGGTGCAAGTTCATAGCTAGCCAACAATCGGAGTACTAGTTGAAGCTTCCTCTTTTGCAGCGTCTTTGAACTTGCCTCTTTTTATTTTTTTGGGTGGGGGTTTGATGCGGGGAGCCGAGTTGGGTTTGGGATAAAATCATGAGGTTGAGTCTAATCTTGATTATATCATGCTTGGAGCTTGAAAATTAAAATTTAAACTCAGGCAAATAGATTTTTAATTTAATTTTTTTTAAAAATAAAGGTTTATGTATAGATCCATAAAGTGACTTGCGAATCATGAGCTAAATGTTTTCAGACATTGAGCAGAATATTTAAACAAGCCAATTTAAGATGTTCGATGCTAACCGCTTTACCTTGGCCAATGGATTTCTTAAGTAAATAGTGGATTTCATTCATTGGAGATAATATCCAGCCCTCAGTTGAGAGCAAAGCAAGAGAGAAGCACGAAATCTCATAACCCTACTCAATATTGATGTTGTGCTGATAAGAGGGCAGGAGAGTTTCACAGTACCCCAACTTTTTACTAGATTTTTTCTATTTATTATCAGAAATCTAACTTCCATACAGCCCTTTAAACGCAATAAACATCAGAAAACAATAAGGCTATAAATTGGATATTCTTTAAACCCAGAAACTGTCAAATATATACAATTCGTTGCCAAAAGATATGAAGAGGGGGAAGGGAAGAGGTGTTTGGAAATATACGTGTTACAGAAGCATGTCATCTCTTGTAAAAACGCGTTTTCTGAAATGGGGAATGCATTTACCCCTCCAGGTCTGGTAGTGAACTCACTTGGCATTCTTGTACATGTTGTCAATCACCCTCTGCAAACCAAAGGAGCTCCATAATATATATCTCGTACGTGGTTAGGCAATAAATAAGTAACAATTCACATTATTATGCAATTTAGACAGACTTTATTGGTAAAAACTTGTACCTTGTAGTATTTCTGTAACTGGGGCCTCTTTTTCTTGAATGTTGGTGTGAGAAGGTCGCGTTCCATATCAAATGGTACAGGATCAAGGTGCACAGCCTTTATGAATTCAAAACCTTTCAACTGCCAAAAGTAAATCTTTCTTTCAGCAAAATTTGATAAAGCATACACAGGACATACCACTTAGTCATCATCAGAACAGGCTTGCCAAATATGTCTAAAACGAGGATGTTAAAACAGTGCAAGAAGAGACCTTCTTCTCTTTTGCTATCTTAGTGAGCTCCCCGAGTATGTATTCCTTCACTCTTGGATTTTCACATAGAGAATCAAAATCTCCAGAGATACCACTTTCTTCTGCCCATTTCTCAATTGCTTGCTTGCTTGGGTTAATAACAGCAACAAGAAAAGACTCAAAGCTGCTCCCATAAACCCAGATCTGGAAGTAGGGGAAGAAAGATTCACAAGAAAATCAAATGAGTTCAAGAAGTATTTCTTTACTGGGCAGAAGAGAATCTTGAATTAGAGAAAGTATAGAGTTCTGCTAAAAGATACCTAATGACTGAGAAACTACTGTACATGAAATAACTGATCAGAAAGATAATGTAATCTAACAGCATACCAGAAAGAATAAAAATAAAATAAAATAATGAAAAATCGAATATTCATAATTTGTTTACAAAAAGGTTTTCCACCATATTCTAATGCTGCCTTCATTTTTTTTCATTCGTCACAAGAATGCACTCTCACACCCTTTAAGAAAACTAAAATTTATGTTACTTTTAGGTAAAAAGACCAAAGCATCCATTGAATTAAATGAAGAGTTAGAAGCTTTAATTAGACTCTTAAATAAACTTTAGTTAGAAGGGTAAATTAAAAAGAAAAAAAGATAGTAAATCTTGATTTCATATCATGACAAGTTAAAAAAAAAAAAAAACAGAGGGATTAGCACCTTAGTTGAGGTTGATATTTCTATCTGCATATCAGATAACTATCTCTAACAAAACAATTCCAACTAACAAAACTATTGGTTGGGCATCAACCAACCAAAACATTAAAACAAAGACTTAAGACCAAGGCAATCCTTTTTTAGATTGAGAATGCCACTCATAAGAAAATCTAAGAACTCTATGCATCTTTTTAAGGACGTAAATCTCTTGTTTACTAAACATTCAGAAACCTACCATGTCAATCAGAGGAACAAGGCCATAGACATTCTCCAAGTTCTCCACTGCAACATACTCTCCTTGTGAGAGCTTGAAAATGTTCTTCTTCCTATCAATGATTTTCAGGCTTCCATTTGGAAGCCACTCTCCAACATCCCCTGATGAAAATCAAAAGAAAGATTAGTCAGATCATATATGGAAAATTATCTATTTCTGCATAGCCAACACAAGCATCATAAACCCCAACCCCAATCCCCCTCCGCACAAAAAAAAGGGTTGAAAAGAAAAAACCAAAGAAACCTGTGTGGAACCATCCATCAACTAAGACTTCTTCTGTAAGATCATCACGCTTGAAATAGCCTGAAAATAATGTTTCCCCCCTCACACATACTTCTCCGCGTGGTTGGCTTGAGAGGGCATCATAATTCATTTCAGGAACAGATTCCAGGCACACATCCACATTTGGAACTGGAGGACCTACTGTTCCCAGCATACTCATCTCATGTGGTAAAGAGACAAATGTTCCTGCACAGGTTTCTGTCAAACCTGCATCCAGAACAAAGGAAAAGTTGTTATGTGCTCTGCAGTATATATGTCGTCGCCATTTTAGATAAAATTGCATGCAACTATTTACCATCCTTGAAGCTAATATATAGTATTTATTTTATGCTCTCAAGTACCCACCGATAGGGCTGTAAGCGAACCGAACGTTCGCGAATGGAAGCTCGTTCGTGTTCATTTACGGCTCGTTCATTTAATAATCGAACTGAATTCGAACATCAAATTAGGCTCATTTGTTAATCGAACAAACACGAATATGTTCGCGAACACGAGTATATTCTATATAAGAAGTAAAAAATCAAATATTGAGAAAGGCCGCTTCTGAGAATTGAGCCTGCGATTTCTTACACTCAAACTACCGACTTATACTTGAACATCAAATTAGGCTCATTTGTTAATTGAACAAACACAAATATGTTCGCGAACACGAGTATATTCTATATAAGAAGTAAAAAATCAAATATTGAGAAAGGCTGCTTCTGAGAATTGAGCCTGCGATTTCTTACACTCAAACTACCGACTTATGCGGTTATACCAGCGGACCAAATGTCTAATCGTGAATATAAAGTATATTATATGATTGTATCTTATATAAGAATATAATGTGTAAAAAAAACAATTTTGAATATCGTTTACAGCCTTACAGCCCTAATTCTCATCATCCATTTTGTTCGAACTTGAGCTCAAAATTTTCAGGCTCGGTTAGTTTGTGTTCGAATACAGCCCTACCCACCGGCAGTATTATTATACGTTGAACATGGGCTATAGTGGATAATCAAATGGGATCATGAAGAGTAGGATACAACATGATACTTCATAAAGTTTGATTGTGAGGGAGTTGTAGAAGAAAGCAGTATAGTATCAAATGCAACTTTTCTAACTAGCATCTAGATGATGCAGCCTGGTTGATGGTTGATGGAAGCCAAAAACATTCAGCATGTTTGTTTTTCTATTCAATATAAACAGCTATTCTTTATAGACCTAGGACAAATTTATTCTATTACTTCTTTTATACTTATTCTAAAGTAAAAAATCAGGAATATGATTAGGAATATTTAAGAGGATGAAAGAAAAAAAGTACCATATCCTTGAAGAACATGAGCACAAGATACCACTCGTAGATATTCTTCAACATGGGAAGCTAGGGGTGCAGCTCCAGATAAAATAAGTCGCACATTACCTCCTAAACCTTGCTTGACCTAAAAATGCAGCATAAACCATCAAAAGTTTTCATTTCCACTTCTCTAATGACAAGCAAAAAGGTTGAGCAAACAGAAGCCCCAGAGTTAGTCCCACACCTTGCTGAAAACGATTTTGTCCATCAGTGGTGTAGCCTCATTATGCTTTAACCCCTTCCTTAAATTACGCAACTTACTGCAGAAAAATGTGCCATCAAAAGGAGGATGATACTATTAAGTTTGTTTTGCTCAAAGAATTGCACAGAATAGAACAGCATGTCTAACTGTGACTACAGGAAATTTCATCTAATATTCCAGGATATAATATATGTGCATATATCACATCTGAGAAATTCTCATAAGTTAGGTCACAGGTGAAAGTTGGAAATATGACCATTCATTGACATACGAATGTGAATAATAGCCCGTCAACAAAGTGATGACCCAACAGAATTGTAAATGTAACACAGTTGGAACAATCCAGTAACAGAACAAAAGACTTTGCTTAAATAATGTACTTTTCCAGCATGAAATATGTCAAGGAATCTGACGTTATATGATGAGATAATCGAGTTCACATAGCAAGATTCCCTATCTAGAAAACCACATATATCTTGACAGCAACAAGTATTTAACAATTTTCTAGTTATAAGCAAAATGAATAGTGTGTATTAGAACTTACAAAGAGTATGCAAAATTGAACAAAGTTTGTTTTATGAAACCTCCTGCTGATACTTTCTGTTGCAGACCTGTAAGTATTTTGATGGATTTAGTAATAGTAAAAGTATGTGACTATCCAAAGTGTATATATATATATGAAAAAAATTTTACTCTAGCACAAATGACTGTGTAGTTAACGACCAAGGTAAAGAAACAACTAACAAAGAACCACCAACTGAGCCTTTTTAAAAAATAGTTACAAGAGTTTCCTTAACAAAATTCACATTAAGCATCTAGTGTTAAGATCCTCAGAAAGTACATGGTAAATAGTCTGTCTTCACTACAAGGGAAATAACCAAGGATTTTTTTAGCAATCAGCCTCAGTTGTAATTCTGGGCTGCACATTCCAAATATCTAATAGTATTACAAAATTGTTTTGATCATTAAATGGCCTGTTCCTTGGTTGTCTTCAATATGATAAAGTGCCATTGCTTACCTGCATAAATTCTATCTAAAACACGTGGAACTGCACAGAAGATAGTGGGTTTTAGCACACCAATGTCCTCAACCAACAACTTAACATCCTGCAAAAAATGACCAAATCTTTAATTAAAGCATTAACCCAAACACCCATCCCTGTCCCCAAGAAAAAAGAGAGTGAGAGAGAAGGAAAGGATCTTACCCCACGCCAAAATCCAATTGAGGCCCCATGATTAATGAACAATTCTTCAATCACACGATCAAAAATATGTGCCAAGGGAAGATACGAAAGATACACATCATTCATAGTCAACTGCAGGATACAGATATACAAAGTTAAAAAGTTGCACAAACTTTACCAATAAATGGTTGCATCCCTAGGAAAGGTTAACTAAACCAACTCCAGAAGAGCCTTCCAAAAGAAGCTAAATATTAATCACCGATTCATTCACGCTCTGTAACAGACGCTGCACCCCAGCTATAAGAGTAACAATGTTATTATTTGAAATCATCACACCCTTGGGGTCTCCAGTCGTTCCACTAGTGTACATTATTGTGCAAACGTCACTCTTTTGTTTTACTGGAAGATCAAAATTATTATCTTTACCCTGCAACAATAAGAATAAGTGGCAAACAATAATCATTACCTTGAGCAATAAAATAACAATAAAAATGAAAAATGTATCCTAGAAAATTCAGCAAAAAGAAGCATGTGGGTTTATCTTGGTTGCAGAACTAAACAAAAACTTTGCCAAAGCAATTACTCTAAAACTTCAAACAATGTGACCTTTCTGTAAGTTCCTGGTCACATACAATGACCAAGGTAATGTCACATCTTATGAGCTTCCTGACATTTGGAACCTTGGGAAATTATGGCACCAAGATACTGGCTCCAAACAGGTCAGTCTCAAACATAGATTTACCTTTATAGAGCTCCCTGACATCCTCTCCTCCCAGAAGGAAACACCAAAATGCAGATGGTGAGGATCCACATAGAGAAAAGTATTTTAAACAAATTCTAGAATTCAAAATAATGAATTGGGATTAACGTTACTGATCAATCTTTCATTAAAGAGAGAGGTTCCTCTTCAACTGTAATGGTTTCATGTTCTTCTGGGACTGAATGAATACTACTTTCTGACATGAAGAAAAGGTGTATTGTTCAGCCCACGAGCTACTAAGCACCAACATAGACCACTAATTGAAACCAAGCTGCCTAAAGAATTAACCTTTTCAAACAGGAAAAAAAAGACCTTTGCTACAGTATGGATTCCCACACATAGGTAATCTTCAGACACATACTGCCCCAAACATATGTAGAGTCAAACCACATGCTAGAAAATCAAGGGAGGGTACTACTATTAAAAGATATTCTTGAAACTCCATGAATTGGTCATGTATGCAATCTAAGACATAAAGGAGAATAGTTAATATATAGCCTTTTACTAACAACAAAACTATCAGATAATAACCAGTATATAAGTTTTACCAACAAGGACACATCAATCATCCTGGAACAAAACATTTGGAAGAGAATATAAGGCCTTACCAGAAACAAAAATTCATCCCAAGAATAGCCAGCCAGACCAAAATTTTCAATCTCTTCCTTCAGTTGAGGAGTGACCTTCCCAAAACTCACAATTGCTGCATAGAGAAATAAACAGACATCCAAGCATTATTGCTATTACTTTTAAAATTCAGTAGACACATGAAAAGGAAAATCGAATGGGCAGTTCACTTACTTCTCAAGTATTTTGTTGAGTTTGGAAAAGTTTTTAATAACTGAAAAGGAAAAGCACATAAATTAGAACAGGAAACTACAAAATCTGGCCCTGATTATCAATTACCACAAGCTATTGAACATGTAAAACAATTCTCAGTGCTAGCCAAAAATTGCATTGCTAGTTGACAGAAACAGAATGATTCTTGCTTCAGAAAAAAATAATGAAAAATAAGCACAAGAGCATATATTCTCAACCAGAAATGTGAGAAATATAAGAATATTATTCTCTTCAATAATTAAAAATTTGAGTGATGGCAAATATAAAAATAAACGAGCTAATCATAGATTCATCATTTATCGAGCAGTACTTTTCAAATCTGAGGCCATCAAGTACTTTGGAGTCCTTACAAAGTTCACAACCTTCACTGCTATCAAATATACCTCCTTCTTTGAACACAGTAAAAGATTGTCTAGATATCAAATCAAACGATGCAGCTTTTGCTAATGATGATATTAGTTTTTCTACCAAACCTACTAATATTGTTGCATTCAGGAAATCCAAAATTTTGCAGAAATTCCAAAAGACATGATTAACTCCATTAACAACATTAAATTCGAAATTTGTAAAGCATCAAGTTAATTCTTTCCATTAAGATGCATCACTTTTTAAAAGCATGTAGTGTAGAGCTAACAAACCTCAGGAATCTTTTTCTCTTCAATAAAGACAATGGTGATCTCAGCATGGCAAATGATGAACTCCACAGCACCAGCACCTAATCTCATGTAAAAGTAAATCAAATACCAAACAATGATACCAGTCAGCAACATCAAGAATATTCTTTTGTAAATGAGAAGGCATCCGGAACTCCTGCTTGGCATGCAATTAATAAATGGAACACTTCATACATAACTAAATAAAAGTACCAAGTTTGCTGGGAAAATGAAGGATAAAATAAAAGAAGAAATAAGAGTTATATGATTTCAAAAGATACAACAAAAAGAATGAAATAAGTACCTAACGTGTCATATAAAGGAACACAATAGAGTCCATGAGCATTACATGCCTGCATGAGTTTTATACATGTTAGGAACACCTTGGAATATTAGGGAAAGAATGCAATTAGAAAGTGAAATTAGAACAAGCTAACGGCCAAACAGTTGATACTTGAATATTTTCACACACACAAAAAGAGAAAAGAGGAAGGAAAAATACCCTAAATCTACAATTTAGATTGTTCTTAATTAAAAGAGAATAAGCAACCCACTACATTTGGATACGAAAATCATCTGGAATACTGCAGAAAATATAAAAACTATGGCATACAAAGAATTGATCTAGAACAGGCTTAACCTAATCCCACGTGTTATTACAGTCAGATTTGTACTTGCTAAATAGAATGTTGCCAATGGAAAGAGAAAGAAGGCAAAGGTCCCGTGGAAATAGGGGCAAAGCCAAATACCTCCATGCTCATTATCCATTCTGGGCAATTGGCTCCATAAATACCACATCGTCCTCCCTGCATGAGCAGTACATTTACCAGATGATAAGAACAAATGAATAGCAAGAAATCCCCTCGGAATCTTTTATGAATCCTAATTAGAAAACTCTCTTGCCCTCTCATGCCCAAACACCCAGTTGAGTAACGAGAGGAATGAGTGAACAAATCAAGTGTAGCTAGAAAAAAAAAAAAAAAGATGAAGGGATTCATCAAAGCCATAGATATCTAAGAAATCATAAGCTGACTGGAAGTTATTTATTAGGGCTGATATCTGTCGGAAACCCAAAGACATCTCTGACATACCTGCTCAATGCCACAACTGCGGATGGAATTCCCAACTTTAACCACCATGTCATATACTTGTTTGTAAGTCTGCCACACATATTTGCCAGGCTGCAAGTGAAAGCAACAAATCAAAATATCAAAACCTTAACAAATCTGAGAAAATGTACAAGGCAATAGATAAAAAGGACATAATGAAGATTCAACAACATTTACCTTCCCATCCACAATTTCACGCTGACCAAGCATCTTATTGTTAGGATATTTCTCCACTGACATGCTGTAGCATAAACAGTCCGCTTTAATCATCAATATTTAGAATGACTACATAAAAAATATATATTTCTCATTTCCAATCACTTTTGGAAAACAAGCATGCACAAAAATTGTGTTCCTGCTGTAAAATATTTTTTTTGGCAAATATGAATAGTGCATGCAAGCGTGATTAACACCTTGTTGTGTTAACACAAAAATTGTGTTCCTCCTGCTATATTGCCAAATCAGAGTTCCTAACCATGTTGCTGCACCCAAGAATTACATAACAGCAAACTAATGATAATATAATATAGCGGAGAAATGCATTTTACTCATTGTGATATGTTAATGTCTAAAATCTTCCCGGTTCAGTGACATCATCTAATAGCAAAACAGAAAAGTATCTTTAATATAAGTTTTCAAGGGACTTCTCGTCCTCTTACATAAGGTAATCTGAATAAGTCAATTTTCAACAGAAAGATACATGATACATCCATTAGACAACATCTCTTCAGATCAAAACGATATTTGTTGGTGAGTATCTCCTAATCGAAGCTATATATCACTGCGTAGGTAAAGTTTTACTCATAAAGCATACAACGTTACTCGCTACATCCTGAAAAACTTCGTGATTTTTTCGAGTGCATGCCAGAAGGTTATCAAAACCGTTGTGAGTGAAATACGCCTTATTTTCGAGTTTTACTAGCAAAATATCGTAATTGTTTGTAGAAGTCACCAATGGAAAGTAATTAACAACTTCAAATCTTACTTCCGAATGCAGCAGCATAAAGTAAAACCAGAAAGAGTATATTACTACGGCTTCAACACTCCTTAGATCAATTCAATCCGATTCACCATTTCCGTACAAATTTATCCAGTTCCAACTTCCAAACTCAAATACACAATAGTTCAGGGAGAAAAAATAATAAAAATAAAAGCAAAAAGGAAAGTCAATAATCGTCACCGAAATATATCCCAACAGCTATCCAATCCTTCAATCGGCTTAGGAAAACCATCCGTAGCAAACGAGCTCCGGTAAACCGGTCCGGTCGACGGCTTTCCATCCTTTGCTTGCTTCCCCGGCTCCACCTCTACTATATAACTCTTCGCCGCCATCTCCAAATACAGTCTCTATCTAGAATCCAACTCAACTTTGAAGCTAACGATAAACTAATGAAGTCCTGCAATAGCGTTAAGAACGCAATGCCAAAGCTTTAAAATGAAGAGAAAAAAAGATGCGCAGCGGAAGAGGCTATTTTTTTTATATTTCTGGAAGTCTGAGGCGTTTTTATGTCCACTTTTGACGCCAAATTCCAAAACCAGAAGAGAGATAAATAGTAGAATATCAAAACATGTGGGGACTCTCTCTCTCTCCCCGCTGTCAGATTTCGTGCGATACCATAGTCTAGCTGTTGCTGATTTTTCTACCTTCCAAACTAGACATCGATTGGTCAAACTTTCCAAGTATTTTTCGTGAAATTCCATTGTTTTAAATTACTAATAGATTATATTATTTTTTAAAAATATAAAAATTATTTATAAAAATAAATAATTTTGTAAAATAAAAGTTTATTTTTAAATACGTAAGTAAATTACAAGTACATGATTTTGATGGATAAATATTCTTATAAACAAATAAATGGTAAAATAATTTTGTATATGATTTTAAAAATTATAAATTCGAAACATCCTATTTACATTTTTTAAAAAAATAAAAAATAATAAGTCTTCTAAAAATAAAAATAGATACAACAAGAAAGTTGAAGAGACCTGTTTTCTGTTTATAGTTGAAGGGTTTGGTGTTTGTTATGGCATGGAGGATATATTTTCCTTGGCGTGCACTTTGCTTTGCTTTAATTACCTTTTTTCCTTTTCGGTGGGTGGAACCGTGGAAAAAATAAAGGAGGTCCTTGGATTAGGGTTGTTGCCTTAATTTTATCTATAAATTAATTGCGCTCAGTTTTTTATAGTACCAAATAAAATTCTATTTAATGCCTTTTTTTTAATATCAATTACAAATTATTTCATCAGAATATACTTAACTTCCTCTTTAAATTGATAATAAAAGCTTTTAGTTACTTTAATTCCTCAAAAGGAAAGCTTTTAGTTACACCCAATGAATGTTTAGTTAAAATTATCAAAAGTCAATTGTCATTCGAGAGTATTCATGTATCTTTTACAGGTTCGTGGGGTATGTGCTCAGTTTTAACAAGTGGGGTGGTCATGGGATTCTTTATTTCAAATTGTTATAAAAATATCAAAGTAATAAAGCTTGAAGAGACATGTTTACTTCACAACCCAGCTAATTTATTTGGATGTCAATATCTAGTATTAATTAAATATTCATATAAGTATATTTTTCGTCTTACTAACTATCTTTCAATTTAAATATAAAATTTTTAATTTTAAAAAAATTACATATTATTAATCAAAATTACAATAATAATAATACAGTAATTTATTTAAAATTAAAGACTTTACTAAATTATTAATATATTAAATCAATATAAATATTCAATACCAAAGGAAAGTTTCTTTTTATTTTTGTTTTAAAAGCTTATATATCCTGAATAATGTGTCTTAAGAGAAGCTTGAACCTGAGCTATCAATAAAATCTTATTCAATCAACTTGACTAACTAATTTATTAACAACAAAAAACGAATTCCAAACAAATGGCTTTATACCTTTGATTTGCAATGTTATCTACTTTTATTCGGCATTTAAGCCATTCTCGACTTTAAGAAAGAAGAAAAGAGAGATTTGATTCAGTCCATACACGATACTCTTATCAGGATTAATGGATTTTTTTTCCCCTTTATGTATCTTGATGTTGACAAATTTAGATGAATGATTCAACAAGGATGTTCAAAGCATTCACATGGGACCATTTATTGTACAAGTTGGATTTTGTCAATGGATTTTTTTTAAAAAATAATTCAAATTTAAAAACAAAAATAAAACTTGTTAGATGATTATTACGAGCATAGCAGCGGTGAAGAATAAAATAAAATTGTTTGTATGTGTCAATCTTATGGAATTTTTAGTTAAATAATAATGGCTTTAGATCTATGAGGCCAGAAAATGCTTATTCCTTTATCATGTGAATTTTCTGTATTTTTTAACTTCATTTCAACCAAAGATGTTGTGACAGGCTAACAACTAAGAAGCATCCAAGTGATAAGATGTTGAAATATAATGCTAATAAATAAAAATTAGTATAAAATATCAATATTTGAAAAATTCAGAACAAAGAGTATTTTATGTTTTCGTTCCTTTTCGTATTAGATCGTATGACTTCTCTAATGAAATGATGACTAGTCAGAATCTTTTGTCAACAGATAATAATGTTTAAAATTGAAAATAGTATGAATTAAATTATATATAACGTTCCTTCTAGCTCAACAGTTCAACTACTTTTGGCCACATCTAAGATGCTAAGAGAGATGGAGATATTCTTATCTTTCCGTGCCTAATTAGGAGTTTTTAAAAGTGCAATAAATAAAAATAAATTTAGTATTTAACTTAATTTAAAAATTAAAAGTTTTTGAAATTAAAAAAAAGTAACTATATTATTTTTTACATTAATATAGTATTAATTGTGTAAAATGTAAATTTTTAAAATTAGAATACTATTAGTAAAATGTTAACAATAATCATGTTTATCTTCACATATCTTATATGAACATTAGCATATTATTACAGACAGAAAATTCTTAGATGGTCTTATTATCAAAGATAACTTGTGTTTTCATTGCATGAATTTCTCTTGCAAAACTATAAAATCCCGTTATAATAATATATTTATCAAAAATCAACTTGTACATAAATATAAAATGTTTCAATACTTTTATGATTATTTTATATATTATATATCATCTTATCTTTATTTATTTTCTCATTATTCTAAATATAATAAATACTCAGGAGAAAAAAAATACTTCTTAGTTCAAGTACAATAAATAATAATTTAATAAAAATAAAATAATTCATTGATACGAAATTAAAATGACACCATGCGGTATAAAGATGACTTTTAATACTTTGAACAAGTAGAGTAGCGTTTTCTTTCAAGCATTATTAGGAAGATTCCACAATTGCCAAGACATTTGCTTAAATGCCTGTCTTATTCATGGTCATGGTCCAAGTTTTTAATAGAACAAACAAATATTTATCTCCCTGGAAGGTATTGAAGGCACACCTTTTCAGTTGAATAGAACAGAATGACAACAAATTCTGAAAAATTTCCAGTCTCTGGATTATACAGTTCTGACGTAGACAATACATAGCTAGCAAAATTCAGAAGAGACTTGCTTTCATGTTGTCTGCCGTGATATCAGCATACAAAGGAGTGTTGCCTCTCAGTTTTATCCACTAATGATATCAAAATCACTACCTCAAAACTCCTGTAGGATGTATATAAATGACTTTCTTAGTTGGCATATCAAAACAGGGTAAAAGAATACCTAGAAAAAGATTTAATTCTAATGATATTAAGCAACTAAAAGCAATACAGACTCAGTTGCAAAGGAACCACCATGAATTGATAGCTAGAGATCACCATGCTCAAACGGATATCTAATTACTTCTTCTTCCCCTTCTTTCTCCCTTTGACTTCTTTTTCCAGGCTTCTAATCCTCTGACTGATAACAGACGATGAGGATATGCGTTGATTTGCCGGTTTTGACGTTCCAGAAGGGGATGAGACAGCTTGCTGATGTTGTGCTTCAGCTTGCGCTGCTGCATATTTTTTAACTGCTTCAAAGAATGAGAAGGCAGGTTTTTGTGAACCAGCAGGAGTTGGTTCCACAGGTATTATAGGAATACCTAAAGCATTCTTTACTGCAGGTCTCTTGATTACTGAAAAGATGAAACAGGAATTCAGAATTCATCAATCAAGGAAAAAATGGATTATGACTTCTCAATTAATACAACTGTAAAACAGTGCATATGGTTTGACTTTGTCACACAAAAAATTTTCTACTCTTTATTCTCTAATTAAAAACATGTTTTTCCTTCAAAACTTTCAATCGATTCAAATTTAAAATCCCTTCAAATCTAGTGTGTGTGCGTGTATATATATAAACACTTTTTTAAGTACTTTTTCTTCAAATTGCATCTTTAAACAATTAATTAACAATATCTTAACTTTTTTTTGATAGCTAACATCAAATCAATCATTTAAATACAAAACTCTAAAACTTAATCCAATAATATTTTTATTCTCAAAACTAAAAACGAATTTTCACTTTAAAACCTAATTCAAATAGTAAAAAAGAAAAGGTAATTGAACTCACCAAGTCCATACATAAGCGAGAAAATATTGGAGGTAATCCAATAGCAAAATATTCCCTACCAAGATTCAGAACACACCACATTAATGATTTCAGGTTAATAAAACTCACAGACCTTATCATGAACCCACTGTGCAGATAATAATATCATGTGAAACACAAAATCAGTTAATAAAGCTACCCTCAGTGAAATTCTAACCAAGGAACAGTATATAAATGATGATGTGTTCTGTAGCTCCAAGATTCCATCAATTCATGCTGCTGCAGAAAATTGTGGGTTTTGGTAGGCATGAATTATTCTTCCCATTTCCCAACCAATTCATCTTTCAAATACCTTTTAGCTTATTAATTTAACCATTAACCAATTTCTCAACCAACAAACAGAGCAAATTGTTTTACCCAGAAAAGCAATTGTGAATTCAGTTGATCCCACTGCTGTGTAGTAGTAGGAAAAAGATGCGAAATTCAGTTGATCCACGACTAAAGAGAGTCTGAGCATTTGTCCCTTGAGTGCTACAATTCAAAAAGCAGCATGGCACAACTAGACTAATGTGGAAAATGCATATAATTTGACACAAAATATAGCCAAATCAATAGTTTTTGTGACTCACTAAAAGAATAGGTTCCGAATCAAGCCTACTGAAAGCATTCTATTATCTAATGATCTGTTCAGAATTAGGCCACAGCAATGCTACAACATTACAACTTACCTTCAGTTCACATCAAACCATGGCCTGTTTTGTTGAGGAAGTCTGAAATATCCTATTCAAATTGCAATTTCAAAAGGACAATTGAGAAGTACCTCAAGTGAACCGGTAATCCCCATCTCAAAATGAACAAGAGAGAAAAGGGGGTGGGGGTTATCCAGGCATTCAACTAGAGATCAAAAGAAGACTGGCACTCAACTAGGATGTATGTGTGTGTATGCATTTTGAGTATTTTCCACCAAAACCACGTAGAATAAGGTAGAGCTAGGTTCAAAGAACATGACAATATAAAAAAGCAAGAGGCAATACGAAATGTGGACCAGATGCACCTTAGCAAAACTTGCAGTAAATGGGACGGTCAGAACAGCAAATCCCCTTGAGACATTTTTTATGGTGACAGCAGCAGGATTTCCTTCCATGCCTTCTTGCATATTGCACTAAGGAAAGAGAAAAGATAACAAACTTGAGGAAAAATAATACTTCCATAGATGCAATGGAGACTGACAATGATTCTGAATCAATACAAAAATGGGATAAAACGTTTGAATGAGGCAACCACAATTTTTCTTAAAGCTTTGCAATGGCATCAAGAAGAAATAAAAGAAGATGATATAGAAAGTAGAATAAGGAAGATCTTGGAAAAAAGAATTTGCTCACCTCCACTGTAATCCAGAATGTTAATGCAGTTAAGACTGGAAAAATGTACATGCTATCTGGAGTAGTCAAATCAGTAAACCAGAATGCTCCTCCCTGCTTGAAAGATGGAACCTTTTCCACCATGTTATTAATCTGCATGTTCATCCAAAAAAGAATGTTAATAGGAAAACCAAAGAATGTCAGACAAAGAGAAGAAAGATGAGTGTCTTACAGCAAGGAAAAAGCTAATAAAGACGGGACCCTGAAACAGAAGTCCCTTCAATGGAGTAAATGGTGTAACGCCATATCTGCAACACACACACACAAAAGGGAAAAAAAGAAGAAAGAAGGTAAGCATAAGTCAGAGCATATGCTCTACTTCCATCCTAAAGAAAGATGCACACATAACAACAAAATGGGTGGAATTTGAAGGCTGTCAACAAAATTAAGCATTTGTGTATCAAGAGCAAAGCAAACCAGGGGAAATGTATTTTTGTATTTTTGTACATTATGCTCTTGCATATTAAGTTTTCATCAATATTATGACTTTGTTTACTTGTTTTTCAACTCATCGCGAGGGGAAATGAAAGATCATATTCACAAGTGACAACGCATAGGAATGATTCCTTTAATTTGATATGGTATCAGGAGTTTTCAGATTATAGTAAGGAATATATACTTCTTTTAAAATGATCTCTAGATGATTCTTGTGCTCAATAGTTAACAGAACAACAAGAATCCACTCAAGTCCTTAACCAAATTTCAATGTTCATTTACTAAGCCTTGTAATAACTTGCCTTTTTTTACTGTTACTTGCATATTCACCAATACATGTTCCACCATGGCATTTTGGTGAGACCAACAGGAAAATAAACTATAAAGAATAAAATAAGGGTTTTCTATTTGGTCTTCACGAACTGCTAAGCAAGTCAGAAGATCATGAATAAAAGAAAATATATTATCTTTCTAATACCAAACAGAAACTCATCATTTGCAATTAGTGCGAAATTAAAATATCGGATATCAGGCAAAGGAACAAAATTGAGCATGAAATTGCCTCTACAGAGGTATAGCTAATATGCTGAAAAAAAGCATAACTGCACCAAAAATGGATAATCCATGATGGCTCAACAATAGTAACAGGAAACATCCTTACTCTTTGAATAGTTCCTGCATTCGTTGCTGTCCTTCAGAAACAGCCGAAGGACTCATGCCCTGGAAAAAGTTAAAGGATTATTATTGATTATCTCAATTTCCTCAGTATCAGAACTGTACAACAGACAAGGAAATAAACAAAACTCAATGTATTAATGAGAATGATTAAATACAACAATTATGCCCAAGTCCACAAAATCACATTCCTGACCACAATGAGCATTATGCATCCTATCTACCCAGGATAGAAGCAACAACATCAGTGGTACAATGGAATTCCAGCAGTCAATTGTCGTGATTTCCATAGAGTTTAAGAGTAGTTGGATTCCATTACCCTGTTTTGCATCTCTTCCTTAACCTCTTCTAGACGTGGCCTCAAAAGCTGGAAAAGTAATGTAGATGAAAGCCTGTTAATGCCAAGTTGCCAACACAATGCACGGAAAAACTATCATAGCATATTTATTTGCAAGTGCAAGAAACAAAACTAAAAATAGTAAACTTATTTTATCTGTGTTAAGCCAATTTCATACAACCATAAAGGACACTGCTCAAACACAAGAAGCGACTGATAATGCACAGCTCAGCGTATAGGAACCAAACTTAATGCTGCTTTGGTTGGTAGCTCCTCTAAACTAACAAAAAGTATTTGACAACTAAATGAGATGCAAAAATGATCTTCATAAATTAGTGTTCTACTTTGACTTCATTGACATGAACAGAATTTTCTGTTATGCCAACAATTTTTTGTCTAATCAATGAATAAATATGCATCGATGTAAAAGTGTTTGGAATATTTAGTTTCCAATTCTCTTCACACATAATGAGGAATACAGTATCAATGTCAGAGATCAAATTGAACATCTCGTAACAAGCTTGAGACCAACTCAAGCAACAGGAAAGACATCATTTGAATTCATACAATTGCTTCTATTCAGTTTCTAAAATGTGTTTCACCTAGGATTCACAAAACAATAGCCTGAATGGACATTTAATCAGTAAAAGAGGTTGTCAATCAGTTGATCAATCATATCACTTTATGCCAGCAGAATAAGTGCATGAGAGGATTGAAACATTTCCAATCAATTTGCACTCGAATACCGTTTAATAATTATTGCACATGTATCAGAAAGTTGGGACTTGGGATTTTAAACGAAAACAATAGAAAAAGATTGAGTCAAGATGACAGCAAATGGCAAAAAAACTAACAGAAATAGGCTCTTCAAAGAAATTAAAATAATAATAATAATAATAAAGCTAAAACTTACTGTGAATTTTGAAGTAGCTTTCAACTGATTTATCAAAAGCGGAATGGTAAGCCAACGAATCAAAACAGTTGTCAGGGCAATAGATGCCCACCTGAGCAGTTCAGAGAAAATTATCAAATGAAATACCTCTAGCTCTGATAAAATCAGTAACAACAATTATAGAGGCTATAATAAAAACTTGTTCGAGCCTTACCTGCGGCCCAAAAAGCTTCAGCTTACTGAGTTTGTTATTTTGTTAGTAGTATTCCCACCTAAACCCTCATATACCCTTTGCATATTCCCCACTAATCTATCTAGATAGTCGGGATTACAGCCTCACTAGCCAACCATGGTTTAGAAATGCATAAATCAAAAGAATCAGATTAAGAAATCAAAGTTAAAAAATTTACAACGAGGCAAATTTGCACAATTACCTCCCTTTGTAGTGTAATGTTGACTACAATACGGGAGGAACCATTTTTTTCAGAATTGAGTCTTGCGAATGATCAAAACACTTTATTTCTTTTGTTGTTAGGTTCCCCGCCCCCCCCCCCCCCCAAAAAATAAACCAAAAAACGTGCGAAAATAAAAAACAACTAAATGGAATTTCATTTGAGGGGAAAATACACAGCGCTCACATCCAGGCTTACCAATTCAATCCAGTGAATGTATGAACATAATCAATTAAATATTGCAAAGCAGCAACAGGAAAAAAAGAGTCTGCAGCTGCAACAGCCACCTCATTCACTGCAGGAGCCGCCACCTGCGCAGCCGCTGTGACAGCCTCCATAGATGTATCTGCCAAGACATCCGCCACATCGCTCATATACTCTATTTTATCGACCGCCCCTTCGCCAACAGTACTTGACATATTTCTACTAAAACTCGATTCATAATTCATTGAGCCCATAAACTGTTGCGAAGCAAAACAAAATCCTGGGTCCCGAAAAAGCCCTCTTGAACCACCAAACCTATTGACTCCCCCACTGGTAAAATATCTATTCTGAAGAAAATTATGGATCTTGGGCCCTTCTGCCATAGAACCACGATTACTTTTCCGATCATCGTCATTGTTGTGATGATTAATGTAGGTAAACGAAGGAGCGAACCGTTCCTCTTGGTAGAGAAGCTTGGTTCGAGCTATGATGCTGCGCCTATATGCCATTTTTCTCCCTCCTTAAAAATAGAAAAGAAAAAAGGATAAATCTTTACCCTTTCACATGTGTGATTGTCTTGAAAATCAAGCAATGAACCCAAAAGGAAAGCAAAAATGCAGAAGATCAACGGTCGACAATTTAAGAAAAGAATAGGATAGGGAGTATTTGACAATTGAGAAGGAACTTACAGAGAAAGATAGTTACAGTACCTTTAGCTGACACCGAGAGAAGGGTTTTGGGTTTTGCGGGGGCTGGAGGCGGGGATGACGTTGTTAGTTATTGTCGGGTACGGGTTAACGGGCTCTTTTACTTAGTAGTTAGTACCACCCATTTTTTTAAATAATAATAATAATACTATCAAGGATTCAAGGAAACTGGAAGTGCTAAAAGAACCCTTTGTTTTAAATAAATTGATCTATTATTATATAATACTCTGATTATTATAATCTTGGATTTAGTTTATGCTATATATAAGGAATACTATATAATTTAGTAAAAAAAAGGAATACTATATAATATTTATTCTTCAAATAATTTTGCATGTTTCTTACCTCACTCTTTATTTTGCATTTATTATTTAGATTAAGAATTTTGAATCATAATACATAGTAATAACATTTGTACAAATATGTAGCTTGAATGGAACATAAGTTACTAGAGCACCTAATTTAGTCCGTTTAAAGTTGTTAGGTTACAAAATGATAGGCCAGTTGGTTGTTGCAGCTTGTACTAATTGCCAGTAAAAATCTTTGTGAAATTCCGATTAGGCCTCGAAATAAATTCACCCAACCTCAAACCAAGAGTGGGTACAAAGTAAATAAAATTTGTCTGCAGCCACAGAAATTGAAGATGAATCACCTCCACCTCAACGATTTTGCATCTTCTGCCAATGCAAAATCAACTAGCACTCTACTGAGATAGAATTGAATCAAATCGAATCGAGTTCTTCATATACATAAGATCGTACCCAAAAAACATAAATCAAGCCGTGGATGTAGCTGATGAGAACACTGATGACACTGAAGAGCACGGCGTCATAGACGTGCTATCGGGCGCATTCCGGCACAAAGGGCAGGTGCCATTGAGCCTAAGCCACTCGTCTAAGCAATCAGCATGAAAATAATGGTTACATTCTGGTATAGTTCTTAGGCTTTCTTTAGCTTGGTAATCAGATAAGCATATTGGACAAGTGCCATCACCCGGGTTAGGAAGGCGTCGACTTTCTCCAAGAACAGTTTTTGGATATGATTCTATGATTTGGTCATCAAGACCGGCGATGGAGAAGGACCGCGGTGGAATGGCTAGGGTGATTGCTTGATCAGTGTTCAATTGACGACCGGCAGTGAAGCTTTTGATTCTGCCACAAGTGTAGCACACAAGTCCAATCATGCATACTAGACCAGGTATGCCAACGCCTATTATGATTCCATACTTGGCACTCCGGGGAATACCTGTAAATGGAGAAATGAAAATGATTGAGAAAAATAGACTGAGGAGTATCAATTCAAATTCTACCTCCCGTCTTTTTCTTGGTCTGGAGTAAGAATTTTCTAGGTTGAAAATGAGATTTGGTGGATGCTTAATGTAAAAAATATTTAAATCATCTACAAGAAAATTTGGCATCCCTAGTTTTTGCTCTATCTCTTGACAATAATTTACTCGATAGAAACTCTTGTTATTAAAAGTTATGCACATTCAATGAAGGTTAACAAAGAAAGTCCTTTTAATTTCTAATTCCATCATTTGAAATTAAATGTCATTTTGATGGATTTATAGTTTTAAAATAAACATATTTATCGATTAAAATTTCACTAATAACTTACTAAATTTAAACGGAGAGAATATTATAGGATCTTCTTGAAAAGGGGAAGCTGAGGATTTTGAAATGTAAGAGAATTGCAGTCGGAATCTTTATAAGAGGTGACGCTAGTTCTGCAGAAAAATCTCAGCAAATAATTGGGATTTTGCCATGGATGACGGAACAGAACAGTATATTTTGGATATCAAGTGGGCTATAACCAACCTAAAAACGTTCCATTATCCAAATCTTGGCCTTCTTGAAATCCACCAAATCTCCGGAAGAGTGATGTTGGGTTAATCAACTTCCGTATTTACTTCTTTGTACCTTCAAAGGAAAAGAATCCTTAATGAAATTCCTCTTGTAACATCAGTCGGTACAAGTCTAATCTTAGCTTTCGCTCGTTCAAAGCCTTCCACTGAACTAGCTTTCCTTAGACAATTATCAATTATTCAGTGCCTCAAAGTTTGACACGTTTCCAAAAATATTCGCAACTCTGGCCGTTGTAACAACTCTGATAACGAATCATAATACGTTCCAAAAGAGAAATTATTATTTTTTAAAATATATTTCATACCTTTTTTTTAAAATTTGAAATTAAAGTATTTATATTATTTCTCTTTAAGTAGAATAATATTAAAATATATATATATAAATTTAAAAGTTTTAAAATATTTTATATTTTAAAGTTTTAAAATATTTTATATTTTAAAATATATGTATATGCTTCAAATATTTTATATTTTTAAACGAGTATAATCCCCGTACTCAAACCTTCTCTGTAGGACATAAAAAAGAGTCCATTCTATGGATTGCTTCTTTATTCTTTTTCTTGGCACTGTAGATTATTGATGATAATTTCATTTTCTCTACCTGATAATAGATAGTAAAGATTTGGTAAAAGAAAAATTATTTGACTTCTGTCTAGAAAAGCTGGGTGAAATTGGGGTTCTATTTGAGACTTAAACTCTTTTAGGGAGAAGGAAGAAGTAGAACTGCATACCTCTGCTAGGAAGACCAGAGCAGGCAACTTCCAGCCCTGAATCACTGCTGAATCCACAGAACTGCCGTTGGAGTTCGCATTTCCTGCATATGGGTTCGTTCCATACCAGCTCAATATCTTCAGAGAAAACCTCTGCTGACCAATACTGAGTATAGGATAACCTTAAAGGAACCGAAACATTTGGCATTTGGATACAAGATGGAGGCATATCCAGAGTCAATATATCAGAAGCAGTGGCCAGAACTGTATAATTCTTGCTGCCAAGGCAAAATAATGGCACTGTTCGATCAGGTATCATATGATTTTTCCAATCAGAAGAACAGTTAAAAAATGTGTAGTTCTTCTTCCCTGTGAAAGCTTTAAATTGAGAACCTTTGATATCAAACTTCGCAATCCTTTTTGGAAGACAAAATTCTGGATCATTGATGTATATAGATTGAGATGTGTAATCAATTCTGGTTACTTGAAAATCACCAGAGGCTGGGAGGCTAAGAATTGTTTGACCTCGATTGTTACAGGAGAGATCAAAACCGGGATATCCACAACGATCGTTTTGGATGCCTTTTAACCGGAAAGGGTATCTGATTTGAGGTTCCATGTCATTGCATGAAGAAGGCTTGCATACATGAGCTGATGAAGAAAAATCTACAAAGAAGAAGAAGAAGAAGATCTTGAAGAAGGAAAATCTTGGGATCTTGTCCATTTGGTTATACAAACAATTACAAAAACCCTTTTGATCTTTGCACCTAAAACTGCTCTGTTTTTTGAAGAGTAGAATGGGAGAAATTTGGTGGTAGCTTCTTTTGGTTGCCGATTTACTTTGAAGAAAAATGATGCTTCGAGCTGACGTGTACAATAATGTCTCATTTTCATATTTGGACCTTTCTAGATGCCTACAGTTTTAAGTCGGTATTGAGCATTAGTCAATGTTAGGACTTAGATTACTTTGAAAAATATTGTGACTAAGTGGCAGTTTAATTGATTAGTACCTCTTATTTAATGGTATATATGTTCGATTAGTGTGTAGTATAAGAAACAAATAACAATAATAATAATAATATTTTATTTGTTCAAAATTTAATGTTTATATTTGATTAAATTAATTATAAATTTTTATTTTTAAAATTTATTATATAATTAGTTATGCAATCATATAAATTAGTGAAATCTTATATAATAAATATATTTATTTTTAAAAAATAATAATTATTTAATTTTAAACATTTGTGAACATCCAATTTGAAAGGATGGAGGAAGTAATAAGTGGAAATTATAGGCAAATATGGAATTTGACTTAGGTAAGAAGTCATGCTAAGGCCAACAGCTAACCAACATCTGCACATTAACAACTGCATATAATTACTATCAGGCTTATATCTGGCTGTGGGAATGTCATTTTCACCCTTGACTGTAGTATGATCAATAATTTAATTTTAATTATATTGAATCCATATGCGTGTCTCTTTTGTATACATGTCCATGTCGATATGTGAATAAAAGATCACCAACCAACGAAATACATATAGATCTTGCTAGCATACTTGCCACTGCATCCCCCTTGAACCCGAGAAAGCTTCCCAAGTCTTTTTTGGTATTATTATATAATGTTCCTTCCTTCTAAATTGAATATTTCTGTGCTTATTTTAATATTTAAAATTAAATATACATTTTTTAAAATAAAAAAATTATCATGTAAAATTTCATAAATTAATCTCTTTAATTTTAAAAATTCACTAGTCACTAATACATAAAATCTACACTAACCATTTTAATAATAAAATTTATATTGTAACATATTCATTATTAAACATTATCCTTTATTTTATATCAAAATCGAACATTCAATTTTTTACATAATTAAGTATGATTTATATTACAAATTATCAATAAAATATTATTTATATTTTTTTTCCTTACTTTCATATTTTCCTTTTGAAATACTAAAATTGAATACTCAATTTTCTAAAATAAGTATATTTTTAATATAAAATGTCACTAACAATAATTTTAATATAGATTATATGCATTTTACTAAGTAATAATTCTCGTCACTAAATCAATTAATATAATAAGGTAACTTTGTTAAGATTAAATATTATTTTTAATTTTAAAATTAAAACAAATATAAACAGATAAAATGAGTGATCAATACTAACTTTCAAGTTTGAGGTGACATTCTTATGTTGAAGGCTAAGATCAAGTAAATCTCTAATGGAAAGTATACCAATATATATATTATATATATATATAGAGAGAGAGAGAGAGAGAGCTATTGAGAAATTCAAGACTCAGATTTATGATCTTCCACTAGTAACTCTAATAGTGTGATCATTTTACTAATTTAGCAATTGAGTTAAATTTGTTCCAACTTTGAAGTTTGACCTACATAAGTAATTCATTACTATCATTAAACCTAAAATGCTAGTCGTAATTGATGCAGAGTAGACGGCTCTTCTCTATCGCACAATGAACTTACATTTGTACAACGTTATTAGAATAGTTTTCCATGAAGTGGTGGAATCAGGAGAAAATGCTTAATTTAAAAAGTATAAAGATTGCAGGTCTTTCCATGCGCCATGCTAATGCAAAGTTTACTTCGTCAAACACTTTTTATTATTTTATAATTAATGAATTGTCGATTTGAACAGCTTTCATTGGTAAATGGTACAAATGACTTTGATATCGGACTTGGTAAACCTTGAGGATTGACCTGTCTTTTCTTTTCTAATTTCTCTACTTTCTTTCTTTCTTCTGTTTGAGAATTTACCTGTCTTGAGTAAGACTTTCTTCTGTTTTTTTTTTTTTTTGCAAGATAGTAACTTAGTTTTTAAATTTATTTAAAGAAAATTTATTTTAAATGAAAGTAACTATACAAGTTACATATTTATTCTAAAAAATATATAAACGTGTTTAGAGGAAAAAGACAAAGAAAACCATTCCTTTCGTAAATACTCCACAAGCCTTGGGAAGTAATTACAAAAGCGGGAAGCCCAACAGGCAAAGTGTAAACCTTTCTCAAGGCAAAGCCCAGAGCCCATCTGGCCTATTAGACATAATCAGGTCCAGAAAAAAAGAAAAAAAAAAACCAACCTTGCACCTACGTGGAACTCGCGAAAATGATGTTATTTAATGATTTGAGGGCGAAGTGGTTACCGGTAAAACCAGCTATTCCGGTAAATTTTTCTCCTCTTTCTCGAGGGAACATCCTTGAACCTTTTGAAAGTTCAAATTTTGGCTATTGAAATATTAGCCCAACCCACACATGCAAAAAGACTTGGTGATTAATATCTGTTATACATCACACATTCGGTAGGCCTTCCTAAACTACTCACATTACAAATAACAGTGCAAAATTCTCCAATAAATTTTCATATTTTTTAGTACTTCCTTACTTATTAATGGCATGTCTATTTCGAAAAGAAATAGGGAAAAAGAATAAATTTTAATTTCTTTTTTGAATTTCTATTCTCAATATTTTTGTATTCCCAAGTGTTTTAGTCTCTTTAATTCTGAATAAATTAAGAAAATGCCATTTAGTCTCTCTTGTTTAAAATTACATATAATTGAGTGTTTTTTTTATCTCAATAGGTGTATAAACTAAAATTACAAGAGTCATACTAAATACAAATTTTTATGTAAATAGAGGGCATCTTTTCATGAGACATCTTAATACTAACTCAACAAAGCATACAAAAACTCTTTATTTGAGTTTTAGAAATTCCAATCAATCTCACCGACTGAAATTTCTTGCCACTACACACAATCACAGTGACCTTGGAAAAAGTAATTTTTTAGTCTAATGTTTGGATTCAAATTTAATCAATCATTCTTACTTTATGAGTCACAATTTAATAGGCTGGTTTTATTTTTACATTAATTAAAAAATTTCAATTAATACTTTAAGAGTCACAATTTAATAGGCTGGTTTTGTTTTTACATTGATTAAAAAAATTCAATTAATGTGATTGAAAATATATATATTTTTATAAAATATTCTTAAAATACTATAAATATTACAATTTCAAACTAAGTTTAATGTATGTTTTATATATAAACAATTTCACTTTAAATAAATATATTTTGATCAATTAAAAAAATATTGTACTTTAATAATAAAAAAAAGTAACTTATAATTTGAGACATAATAAAAAAAGAAAAGAATCCCTATCAAATTTGGAGGAGGGAGTAATATTATTTTCATAAAAAATATAAAAGTGTAATATGAAATCAATTTTCCTTTTTTTTTTATTTGACAAACAAAATTGCACCAGAATTTATTTTAGACAACATACCTCATATGTAGTGCAAACAAAACTAATGGAGGATCAAAATTATCCAAACTTCCGGGCCTCAATTTGGCGGGAAAAAGTAACTATTTGCAATTCTTTAAAGCCCATTTATTTATACTCATATATAGAACCCTAACTTCAAAGAACCATAACTCAACTTTCATTTTCTCCCTTTCAATTCTGCAGATTATCTCCATGGATTTTACTGATCATACCTAATCCCCTGCGAATTCTGTTTTAATTCAGGGTTCCTTTTGTTTTTCTTTGTAATTAAGAATCTAGGGCTTATATTCGTATCTAATCCTGTTCAGGGTGCTAAAACCCGGAAAATTTTCTCCGAAGATTGTGGAAAATGGCTGACGCATTTGAAGATGAAACTGAGCCGACGATCTCAATTGGGGAGTACCTCGAGGGCGTCGAAGAACAGGAGCTGGTGAGCTACCTTTGCTGATTGTTGTTTATTTTATTTTTAATTGTTTTAGTATTTTTGGTGAATAAGTGCTGCAGAATTTGGTTTCTTAATAATGGTTCAATTTTTAATTATCCTTGAGAAGGCTACCTAAAATTAGGGTTCGTTGCCTTTGGAGTTCAAGATGCACAAGAGAGTACTATTAGTTGCTAATTCAGGTACCTAATCGCGTTATAGAGAAATCCTGACTACTTTTGAGGTTTAAGGTGAATCTTGAGACGTAATGAATGAATTTGGATAGTCGTAATTTTCCAATGGAGTGTGATTGATTTTAGTTCGAGAGTCTGAGCAAAAGTGCTGTGTAGGAGAACCAAAAAGGGTCTAACTTTGGTTCATATGAATTATTCTTTTACGTTAGTCTGCCAGCTATAAACGATTATTGATAGGTGTGGTGGTAGCATCTATTACTAATTTGGTTATGATGTAATTTAGGCAAATAAAATATATCTTTAGCTCATATAGAATCAATTGTCTTTCTTCCATAACGTAAACCAAGCATTCATATTAGATTCAATCAGATTCGAGAATCTATTATCGAAATATCTAAAAGAGTTTACTTATTTATTTATTTGAATATTATTTATTAATATTTACATTTAAATTCTTACATTTAATCACTTAATCTTAATTATATTACTTGTGTAAAAATGTTGATCTAGATGGTATCTTACCTGATAAAATTTTGGTAGCTTGTAATGTTATTTCTGCATCATTTCATGCAAAAAAGTGAAAGACTATCCAAAAACGCATTCAAAGACCAATGTCATAGTGGGTTTTGAGAATGCGCGTGAATATGCAGAATGGAGGAGGCTTACTGTTGAACTAGAGTGACACTGAAAGATATAGTGATTATCAAGGTTTCTGGGATGAAAATTCTCATGTGTGGATTTTTCAATTCTTAATGTTGACTTTTTAAGTTGATCTTGCCAGATTTTGTACAGAATCTGGCCAAAATTTTACAGTGAGGGCTAAAAAGATAAAAATAAATGTTGAGGTCCAATGGCACCAAAAGTGAAAATGTTAGGGACGTAAACCATCAATGTTCATTATCAAGTGAAATAACACTCGTAAGTTTGGCACCATATTCTCAATTTCTGCATTATTCCCGTCTCAAGATTTTGGGATAGAGCTTCCATCAGCTGTCATGAATTAATAAAAGGGGGTATTCTGGCAAATTTGGCACTTCTTCAGTCTTCATTGCCTATTTTGGGCACGTTTCAAATATAGCTGCTCTTTGCAAATTATTTTAATGCCTGTTCAAGCTGTAGGTCTAGTAACTTATGTCACAGGGCAGATTAAAACATTGATTCTCACTTTTGTTCAAATTAGCTTTGACTCTCATACCTGGCATATGGGCATAATTGTGTAACAAATACATCTGTTGAATTTATGCTCTTTGCATTCATGAGTGAACTTTTCTTGTCCCCATGGTTTGTTTGTCTGATTCTTTATCTTTTTTATGAATTGATCTGAAAGGAAGCGGATTTAGTCCTTGGGGGTGATGAGGGGAAAGAGTGCACTTACGACAAAGGTTATCTGAAGAGGCAAGCAATTTTCTCATGCTTGACATGCACACCTGATGGAAATGCTGGGATTTGCACAGCTTGTAGTTTGTCCTGCCATGATAGTCATGAGGTATCGCTCAACTGATGGCTTGGTGTGTATTTAACCATTTGCTTAACTTTCCAGAGTCTTCTCAGATATCTATTTATTTATTTTTGTCATGTCCAGAGGAACCTCTCTCTCTCTCCTCCTGACATTCTTTGTCTGCTCTACATATGGCATAATTAAAGAAATCAAAGGGGGTTTAGTGAAGGCTGTGGGATTTGAGGGGAAGGAGAGTCGGTTGAGGAAGTAAAAGAATGCATTGTAGGGAAGGTGTAGCACTTCTATCCTTTGACAATAAATCATTGAAAGAGGTGCTAATTGTGAATTTAGAAGGTACGGGAGTGGCCCAAATGAAAATAGCATCAGGTGATTTGAAAGAGTGATAAATGATGGCAAGTGAATTAGTTTCAAGGCGAGCTTAATAGAGCAAAGTAGGAGGAAATGATAGGTGTCCTTGCAGCTGACCATACTCTTCATACAATTGATGCTCTTCCTAAAAATGTATGGTTTATCATATTGTTGCATAAGACAGTTCTTGCATCTTTCCTTATAAACTTTGAGAACTAAAATGATTAATCCTAACCACCATCTTACTGCATACAAATGATAGTATGATTTATCATATTATTGCTTAAAACATTTCTTGCATCTTTCTTTACTTTGAGAACTAGAATGATTCATGCAGTTTCATCAACTGTTGTCTTCTAAATGATAATTAATTTCTTGTGTTTGAACAAGATTGTGGAACTTTGGACAAAGAGAAAGTTTAGATGTGATTGTGGAAATTCAAAATTTGGCGAGTTCTACTGCAAGCTTTCAGCTGACAAAGATTTAGAGAATTTTGAAAATTCCTATAATCATAATTTCAAAGGTTTGTATTGCACTTGCAATCTCCCATACCCAGATCCTGATGCTGAAGAACAAGTGGAGATGATTCAATGCTGCATATGTGAGGACTGGTTCCATGAGGAACATCTTGGTCTTCAGTTTGCTGTTCAGGTTTGTCCATCCTATGCTTCGTTTTAAATCTTATTCATCTATTTTGTTGTATTTGATTGAGTGTACTTCTGAAATTCACATATATTAATATCGGTAGTAGAGCTTGGACTTGACCCAGTGGGTTGTTAATATGTCTCTAAAGGTCGGTTTTGTATCATGCTCGCAGAAACAATATAATTGAAAAGTGTTTGTTATGAGTAGATTCTTGTCCAACGTGATAGTTTTTCTTGAAGTTTTTACTGCTATCCCTGGTGCAAACAGATATTAATATATAGTATTTGGGGCATCTCAAATATTTCCTTAATGGACCTTGCACAGAACTAATCCAGCATCTACAATTCTAATTTCTACAAACAGATTCCCAGGGATGAAGAAGGGGTGCCTCTATATGAGGACCTAATCTGCCAGGGCTGCTCAGATATTTGCTTCTTTTTGAATCTTTATCCTCAAACGATTAAGGCTACTGTTAGGGAGCAGAATGTGACAAGTTCTGCCAAGGAGAAAGAGGTTATAGAAACTACTTCTCTGCCTCGAGGATCCCCAAGGAAGCTGGAAAATAAAGATTTTTTGGTAGTCACTTCTGCATGTTATGCTAATTTGGAAGCTGCCTCTGAAGAGCATAATATCCTGGAAGTGGAAGCTAATGGTACAGCTTCAGGGGAATGTGATCAAGCTGCGGGTCCCAGTAAAACATGCATTTTGGGAATAAATCTCCTTGAAGCAGCAACATGTCAAGAAAAAAGTGGAACAATGTTTCTTTCTAAAAACTGGAGAGAATCCCTCTGCAGATGCGGAAATTGTACTGACTTCTACACCCAGAAGGGCATTAGTTTCTTGCTCGACAAGGATGATTCTATTGCTGAATATGAGAAAATGGCAAAAGAGAAAAGGGATGAAAAGCTGCAGCTACAGCAGGGTCTTGAGACTAATTTTCTCAATAAGCTAGGCCATGTTGAGAAGATGGAGTTATTGAGTGGCATTGCTGACATGAAAAATGAAATTCACTCCTTCCTGGTATTGCCAAAATAATCTAAAATTTATTTTGATAAGTATCTCAGTGCCTTTACATCTCGGTCCTGTATGATAAAAATTTGTCAAACATTCTTTGACAGGAGGGCTTTGACACATCGAAGCCAATAACAGCTGCTGATGTCCACCAGGTCTTTGAAAATCTTGCCAAGAAGCGCAAGCGCATGCCATAACTTACTATGGAATTCACATGCAACTTGCTTCAGACCACTACATATCCATCAAGAACGCTTGCGTATTTTGGCTCTTTAAGGCATCTAACTCTAATTGCTTTATTTCAAGGAACAACTCTCATGGGATATGTAGTCATCAACACTAGAAGACCTCTCCCTGTTCGTTCCCTGCTTGGAATGAAATTTCATGGATAATCTAACCTACTCTAGCTTAAGATTGTATGTTTGAAGTAATGTACTTGTGTTTGCCTCACATCCTGGAAAAGCATAAACTCTTAAATTATGTTTAGAGAGCACTACTCTCCTTGTATATATGATCACGGGAGTTTCATCAGGTATTTGTTTTACATCATTCTAGTATATTATTCAGAATAGCTTCATTCTTAGTCCTCTCTGTGATAATAAAGCGGCCATTCTGGATATGCGATAAGTTGAAAATAGTCCCACATTGAGAACTTCTTTGATCTTATCTTTGCTTAGGTAGTACAACATCCATTTTAACATTTTGTGACGACTGAAGCAGCCCACATTGAGAGCCTTTGGTCTTATCTTAGTTCGCTTTCAGTTCACCACATGTTAAATGTCCAATTTGTGATGTATGTCAATAATTGAGATACATCTGAGTCTTCTTCGAAATTTGTCATCTTACCTAGGTTTTTGTGGCTAATAATAAACAACTGTGGCAGTTTAGTTATGGTCGGGCCATTGCGGTCCTTGATCTTGTCGGCAGCATGCGTGGTGGTAGCCTGGTAGGATTGTAACTCAACTGCCATGGAGGTGATAGCATCCCTAGGAGTCTAGGAATAGCTTGCCAATTCACGGCTTTCTTTTCCTTTTCAAACCCCCAAAAGTTCTTAAATATATATTTTTAAATTATTACATATTGGAGAAGCAAAGGACTGGAACTCGAAATGGTGTGAGTGAAGTTGTTTTAGATTTAGCTATTTTGCTTTTGTTCAAAAGTTTCACTTTGATTAGAATTCTAATTCATAAGTTGTTTCGCCTCTTGCTTCTTTTCTTTTAGAGAAAGAATGGTTCCAACATATTTCCGACCATTAAAATTAACTGTAAATTCTAAATAAATTCATGGTCTAATGCTTGAAAGATACATTAGAAATATTCTATCAACTGAAAGAAACTCGTCTCGGACCTGTGACGCTCTTATGCATCATTTTCTTGAAGTTAATGCTTTTACTCATTCAACAGGTTTTGGATGATACTTTCACAATGTAAGCAATGACATTTAAGCTTAAAGGTCAAAAACTATCACTTTCTTCTGGTACTCGTTGAAAACCAATATTTTAGTGAACGACATTATTAGCCCAAAATGGCGACTGGCTCTTCTCTTATCCAATGAAAAGTACGCTTTAATGCTGCAAATTCAAATTCTCCCAACTGTTCCCTTCTCAAAACTGAGCATTTAAAATAAATAAAAAAAAAACTCCACGAAAGTAAATGGCCAAAAAGAGCTGATACACGATGACATTTCCAATATTTGGTATTTCTTTCTACATAGTTGAACTATCACATTGCTATCAATTCAATTTGTGATTTGATTCCACGGATTGAAGAAGTTAGATGAATTTTCCTAAAGAAATTGAGATCAACGTTGTCACGAGAATTAATTCAATTTGTGATTTTAATGTCACAGGTTGAATAAAGGTGATGATTTTCCACGCACAATTTTTTTTTGAGATCAACGGAGGTGATTCTCGAGTTTTGATACCAAATCTTTGAATAATATTCGAATGAGACATGCATATATAGCGGTTGAAGAATAAAAATATGTATAGGATTTGTCAAAGACTCCTTAATGAGTAGTGACAAAAGTAGGTTTGCTGCAGCGGTCAAAATTAGTCTCACACAAAATTAAGAATCAGTCTCCCCTCTCCACCTAAATCGTGGACTGTCGACTGATGAATTTCGCTTTCCACCGTCTCTGGTGACGACAGCGTTTAATTAATTGAAACCAAATTTTATATATATATATTTTGAACCTAATAGTGTCTGATTAAATTTTAATTCGACTAATTTAATTAGTAATTAAGCAAGAAAAAAATTGCATTCTGACGATTATTATGTATGCTTGAACTATGATCTTGATGTAATAATGATATATTACCAAATTGAGTCCAACCCAATAAATACATGAAATTAATCTTCAATAAGTTTTTATGAGAAAGTTACCGCTATATATGTTTATCTTTGAATGTGATTCTAGACTTCTAAGTAGTGATAAAGGTGATGATTAAATTTGTTTAGAATTTCTTCTAAAAAAATTGGATTCCCTTTATCAGACAATATGTTTTGCAATTGCATTCACATTCTCATCCTTCTAAAAATTATAAGTCATGTAATTTTCCATAATTTAGAGGAATTCATTATGTGAAAATCAAATTAAAGCGAGTTAGTCTAATGTAAATTATTATTTTTAAAATAAAATTTTAAACATAAATTAAAATAAAAGTCCTACTGTTTCCCTTGTCTGCTAATGACCAATTCATAATTCGTGTATTCACGGGTGTTCTCCACTACATTCAACACTAGTTCTTTTTGCATGGCACGTCATGCTTCAGTCATGGTTTCGTCAAATTTTCACTTTATATTTATGATTGAACGAGGAATTAAATAATATTTAATTCACTGTTTACATATTTCAGAAAATATTTTTGCTGAGGTTTATTTGTCCTGTGCACATGCATTCTTTTCTGTTTGCTGACGTAGTGCTTATATATATATATATATATATATATATATATATATATATATATTTCCCCGACATGGAAAGATGCCTTCGAAGAGATGCTCAATTATTGAGATGTGAAAAAAGTTCGATCACATATTCAACTGCTGTGGTATGCTCCAATTTTTAATGCTACTAAAAATTAAAAGAATAAGATTGAAAGAATCATAGTAATTTCTTTTTAAATAGTTTTTCATAATTTTAAAGATGAAATACAAAATTATAAACAATTTTTAACTAAAATGGTTAAAAGTTATTTTTTAAAAAATAATCAAAATCAAGGACATACAATTTTACAATCTTAAAAATATTTAATCTAACCAGATACACGTATATATAGTATAAATATATATAAGTGGATAAGTACTTTATATGGTGGGAGAATATTAAAGGCTTTCATATAAAGAAAAGGATCAAATCTATTTTGCGATGTTATTTAATAACTTTGGTATAGATAGTTTGAAGTGATATAAAAGAACTTTATAACTTTTTTATATAAATTTTTTAAATTTTTTTTAACTATAATACATTCATAAATTACTGATACAAATAAGGTTGGACTCCTAACTTGGTAAAATAATGACCTCCTGCTTACAAGAACGCCATGGCCATGCCTTCAACCTTGGTGGGGAAAATGTCTTGTTGTGGACGACAGTCCTCCGCAGTCATTATATGATCAATACCAGTTCATTGACAATGTTTCTCCCCTTTGAACATTTTGTTCCCTTCACACCTGTTGTTAATTAAGGGTGGAATTAGAAGTATAAACTTCTCTAAAGATTTCCAAATTATAGACATGAAACATCAGCCATACTTGGCACCAACAATGTAAATTTTTTTTATTTTGTTATACATATTTAAGCTGAAGAGTATTAAAATCAACATCAAAGAATTTCCTTTCATCTTCAAGTCATATTTTCACACCTAATTTCAACAGAATGCATGGTCATATTATATAATATTATCATGAACAAGTGCATCTTTTGCCCTCTAAAACAGAAAAAAAAAATTGTTATTACTTTGGTGATTAATTGTCACAATTCTAATTATTATTATTTTTTTAATGTTGTTTAGGTCAGGTCTCCTCTCGTATAAGAATTATACGTTATAGACATAGAATAAATTGGATCCGAATCTATACGTTATGAGAAGCGAATGCTAAAAAAAAGAAAGAAAAAAAAGAGGAGAAGTTTAATTGTGGAATCCATCAATCTAGGCGATTGAGGGTGAGAAAGTCTTTGCCGAACTTTGAACAGATAGGGAAATTGTGAAGGCCAGAGAAAATAATTATACAAAAGTCTTCTAATTTACCTTATGGCCGGGGCTGCTGGAAAAAGCTAAGTCAAACGCATACTACATTTGACGGCGACAGAACTTTGGCGATTGCTGAAGGTAAACACAGGAAAATTAATTTAAAATATTATATCTGAAAATATTTAATTATATATATATATATATATATATGTGTGTGTGTGTGTAAATGAAAAATGAAAATCTAGTAGAACTACTTAGTCAACAAACCCTTGAAGACAATCCACATAAAGTACGTTGCATGTCTAAAGCTACAAATTAGGATATGTTTCATTTTTCAAGCCTTTTTAGGCAGAAATAAATTTGTGGACTGCCTACCTATGTTCATGTTAGTCTAATAGGGTTATGATAGTCAAGTCTATTTTCCTTTTAAGATGGTTAGGACTTAGGCCCCTTTGTATTTATATAGATTAATTACAACAAATACAGAGTTTTAAACATATATAATATATGATATGAAACAAATCGTTTACTTTCTTTTTTTCAAAATTAAATATTTATAATTTTTAAAATTAAATTTATATTTTCTTAAAATAAATATATTTATATATAAATTTTACTGATAAAATTTTTAATTTAAAATATTTATATTTCACTCAATTATATATTTTATTATTAATTATATCTATAACAAGAATGATTTCTTTTTTAATTCTTATATTGAATGGGAAATAGTATTTAATTCTAAAGAGAGGAATACATAAAGACTCGACAAACTGTTTAAGTTCAAATGTTGTAACTATCTTTAGTGTAACCAAAAACTAGTGTAGGAATTTAAAAGTAGGAATGCTTGTGTTGGTGTTTCCCCAAGCAAACAGAAGTCCATAATTTGTGTTCCTTATAACTGCTAGAGGGTGAGGATAAAAATAAATAATAAAAAAAGTTCTTTTTCTCAAGATATAAAGGGAGAGCTACGGAACAACTTCTAATTAATCTGCAGACGTCCAACAACAGTACCAATTCGTACTGGCTTTTCAATTTAGTATGCAAGCAGAGGTTGTCCTGAGGGACATAACCGAGTCGCAAAGACATAGAGGTTGTCCCTCAAGGATATAATCCAGTTACAAAGACATACCGAATTTGTAAGACATGGTAAGATATGCAATGAGTCGATAAAAATTTCTATCTATAATATAGATAGAGGAAGTAATCCTTTCTCCCTTATAAAAAAAATAAAAAAATAGTATGCAAGTAGAGGTTGGGGGTTGAGGATATATTGGGGCTTCATATGCAATAATGCCTTAATTTATTAGTGGCCCCAATAAATCTCTTTAACTATTGCTCCCTCAATTCAGCAAAAAAAAAAAAAAAAACACCTATTGCTCCCTTCACAGGAGGAAGAAATCCACCATTTAAGGGGCCGCGGGGGGTGAGGGGAGAATAGAGAATTGCATGGGCAACTAGTTGTTTTTCCTTTAAAAAAAAAAGAAAAAGAAAAAGTTCTCTCTTTTAAAGTAACAATTAAAAAAAAAAAAGTAACAACTAAATGATCAAATACTTAGCTAGTTTGCGATTTGAACTATTAGATGAATTCCCAAAAATGTCAAGGAAACCTATTTCTTCACCTTTGACATTGCTGCTATAACGAGCTTCGTCTGTGCGCAATTAGTGCCTGATTATAAAGATAGAACCACGCCTTTTGTGGCCTCAATGTTAAACAATTCCAAGCAAAATATCATGATTTGATGTGGTTCATAAAAAGTTGAATGACTACAAAGCTTATGCAATTATGTTTGTTGGTTTGATTTTTATAGTTCGAATTCCAAAATTTAAGAACCAACAAAAGCAAATACGCAACCAGCTAATTAATCGATTAAAGATGATGTCAAAAACGGCAGGCCTACCATCTTTTTCATCTAGAAAAGGGAGTTCAATCCTGTGATCTTCATCCAAGCAGTGACATATTTGTATATACGTTTAGAATATGATATTCATCTCCATTAACATCAATAATTTACATTTCAATTATAACAAGTTGTAATTAGGATGTTACAACTAAAGTTATAACTTCTAAATTAAGGACCACTAGTAACTCTTTCATCAATGTAACTATTTTTTATTGAAGATCACTACCAGTACTAACTTAGAACATGGAGATGATTTATATAAATTTCAACTTAGAACATGGAGATGAGTTATATAAATTTCAAATGTTATAAGAGTAAGAATTAAGGAGCTCTACTAAATAATTTATGATGGAAAGTTTTATATAATTATCTATAAATAGAGTATTTGATCATTCTTTTCACTTAATCAAGTTGTGTGTTATGTCATCATTATCCACAAAAATATAAAAGAGTTAAAAGAGTGAAGATTAAAAACTATCCTTATTCATCATGTCTAACATATAAAGAGTATATTATATTTTATATTATTTATATTTAAATATGACTAATGATTCTTTTATTTTTTAACTTATATATAGATCAATTCTAATCAAAGTACCTAATAGCCTTAAAAGGGGCTAATGATACATGCATTTGAAATTTCAGTCATACTTTTCAATGACAAAGATAAATTAAAAATCGAAGTCCAGACAAATTCTTGGGATTATACAGATTTCTTATATTGTCCCTTTCCATTCCATGATCTACGTATGTGTTCTTAACAATACGTCGCATGACAAGTGGTTATAACAGCTTGGTACACAAATTAGTTATTGCATATATATTTGTTCATTTAGGGCCACTGTCTCAATGGTAGGGACAAACATTTATTAACTCAAGTTTTATGAAGGAAATTTGACATAACCATATGGTCCAAGAGGAATTTGGGACCACTTAATTAATAAGTGCAGGTAGATCGAAAATATATTTAAATATATCACTATTTTTTTAAAAAAATTTGGTGATGTATATGAATTTGAAATTATAATCTTTTAAAATTACCATAATATTACTTTATCAACTAAATTATAATATTTATTATCTTGTAAATTTGTTAAAAGCATCGAGTTTACAAGAAATGAAAAGTTACGCTATTAACATAATATATTTCGATAAGTCTATACTATCTATGAGTATATCTATTGTCGTGTGATTTTATTAAAAACATTGAGTTTACAATAAATAAAAAGTTACTGTATTAACATAATATATCTCGATAAATCTATTTTGTTGTATTGTTATAATACAACCTGTGTCATTTCTAACTCAGACATGTAATAGAAAAAAAACAAAAAAAATATTTATTTATTTATTCATTTATTTAGTAATTTCCCACTACACAGCATCTATAAAAAGTGGGTATCCCCGCATTCACATGCGCTAGATAACAACTCCTAACTACTACTATTACTGAATAAAATTTGTAGGGTTTTTTCTTCCGTCTTCATCAGCAACCAAAATCACTTCACATCACCGCTGCCATTATCTTGGAACAGAGGTCAGTGAATTAATTTGCACAATTGTGAAGAACTCCATGGGAAATTGCTTCCAGACATGCGTACACAGACGACAAGAAATTGTAGAAAATGGACAAAATTATGCGCACGGAAGAGCATTGGAGAAAGCAGGACCAGAAGGAGCTGGAGATTTGCTCAAAGAAGACAAGATGAGTAAAGAAATTACCAGTAGTATGAGAATAAAGATAGTGTTGACAAAAGAAGAGCTGGAGTGGCTAATGATTCAGCTCAATGAGAAAGAAGGGCAGAAATTGGAGGATGTTCTTGATGAGATCGGGCGAGGAAGGCGGAGAACCGTTGGATGGAGACCCTCATTGGATAGCATCTCTGAAAGCCCTGAAGTGCCTGAGGAGATGGACAGATGAGTACTGTTCCAGTAGTCTTAACTGTCATCCTATATTATGGTTTTCTTTTTCTTTTTCTTTTTTGATTTTCTTTTCCCCTCGTTTTTAGTTTCTTCTTTCTCATGTACAAATGTAACAAGGGTTTTTTGTACGGACCAGAAGTTACTCCTGGGGGTACCGTATTTTGTAATTATAATTTTGCTTCATTGCGGTGCTTGAGTATTTGAGGTAGAACTTGTTTTGGTTTTCCGATGATGGTTATGTATGATGACGCCATTCCACAATAGAATTATGAGTATCATTATTCATAATTTGAATTTGGTATAGCATGCAAATGTATGAGGTTTATGAATATCAGGTACACTTAATTTTTTTTTCTTTCTCGTTTAAATTCATAGGAGAAAATGAGACCTTTTCATTTTCAATTTCTCTAGTGGAATATATAGTCCTAATTACATGCAATATATTTTAATTTGTGAAGGAATTTTGGTTTAAATGTTAAAGAGTTCAAAACCAAATCTATGTATGAAGCAGATGCTGAACATTTTGATGTGAAGTTTTCTGTTTTAGAGGAAGACCATCTTTTCACCATCCTCTGCTCTTTTGGTGATCAAAGTCTTTGGAGTTATTAGTAAAATAAGTGGAGTGCTTGAATGAGGTATGACTTGCGTCTACCTCCAAGCATGTGCTAGTGTTGTTGGCCTTTTTGCCCTTTTCTAAAGAACGGGAATTTGTTATCAAAAAGGCTTTGATTGGTACAGAAAAGAAGGGGAAAAAAAAGTAGTAATACTCAGTCAAAAGGAAAGTGATCCAACTAATTGTCACTACTGCACATGCTTGCATGATTTGCAACTAATTTGTAGCTTTCAATTTGATATTGGTTCATTCAGTGTTCGGATATTATAACTTGGATAAACCTCATTTTGCTGCGGATATCATGTTACATTTCTTTTAGTTCTTGAAGGTACTTTAATTTACAGTTTCACACAGCACATTAAGTTGTATCTCAGAGAATTTTCATCCATACAACTCTTAAAAATTATACTTTCTTATTTTTTGCAGGTCTTTATTTTACATCATTTACAACTATTCACTCCAATTATCCAACTCTATAAATTATAATTAAGATACATATATGATATCATATTTTTATTTATTAATATTTATAACAAAAAAATTAAATAAAATCACAATTTCGAATCTCATTAAAATAAACTTGTGGGATTCAGTTGCATATGTGAATTGCTATTCCAAAGTTCACATGCCACATAAAGTAACTCATATATTCTACAAATAGTGTGCAACTCTTATGCGAGTTGCTTTTATCCATTACCGACTTGCGTTTCCATAGAAGAGTAATGCATTAGGCCATTAAGTATTAGCAGTGTTGTTTAGCAATCTAATTCAAATACAACTTATTTTCTGTGTCTGTGGTTAAATCACATAGACAAAGAAGTTCCATCTTTCATTATCCGTGATATATGATAAAGGTAACATAGATGAGGCGGGCTGTCACATCACTTTAAATAAATAAGGAAAAAAATTTCCCGGTGCAAGAAGTATAAATAAGAATTTGCTGGTTTTCTGAAGACTTATTGGGGTTCTGGGGTTACCCATGATTTTACTAAGGATTATGTTAGCCGTATTCTATTTGATTCCTCTGTGCATTGTAGCCAATTTTGAGTAGGAGCAAGTGTGGCTTTGAGACTTTATTAATAAATTCGCCTTAAACAAAAAGGAAAGAAAATTCCCAAGTGCGAATTTAGCTAAGCCCATTTGTTCCATTGGATTATAAGGCTGATGGAGAGTGGCAGCTGGCAAATGACAATACGTTCCATGAAAAGTAAACAAAAGCCCACTAGTGCACATAGAGAAAAGAATCAATCATCACAAAAGAAATTAATCAACAGATGAAACTCCAATGCATCATTCATCAACAGATTAACATATCAGTACAACCTCTGTAGTCAGTCTGCACCACTCTTGCTAGCTTTTTTTTTTTTTTTTCTTTCTTTCTAAGAATACTGCCTATGGTTAATAATTTTAAGTTAAAGTTCTTTTTTATCAACACCCTGACTTAAGCTATCATGATCTCTTGAAGATACCAAGCTAACTCGATTAACTGGAATCTGGATCAGCTCACGAGCCACGTCCCTGAATTCAAGACGCCCACCATCTTTGCATTTCAGTAGTAATCGAGCAGCTTCTTCCTTTGTCATCAAGATTTTCAGCTTCAACTGCTCATGATGATTCCCATTTTTCATATCACAACTCTCTTTTTCCCCATAAACCAGTGGCTTCGTTTCAAATCTTACCTTTTTCTTTGCCTTAGGTTGCTCTGGTACTGGCTTTTGATCCTTCTTCTCATCTAATTTGCACACCCCAACTACTCTCTTCTTACTACTAATTACCTTGGTTTTTGCATCAGAAGTACTAATCCCAGTACTCATGAGGGAAGAAAACATGGAGCCAAACATTTCAAACATCAGAGAAAGAATCAAGAAGGATTCTTTATGTGAAGGAGAATGCTACTGAATACTGAAGAAGCATGCAATTCAGGGGATGTAATATATAAAGATAGCAAATTAAAGAGGGTCATGGCCGTAGATGGCACGCTGCTTAATTTATTAAATTTTGATAATGAAGTTTGACAGAGGGTAGACCGTTTTATGCACGAAATTAATGCAAGGCCATCTGAATTTCAGTCAGTCAAGGTCATTGGCAAACCGATAAAAATTGAAGGCTAAACTGGTTGAGAGTAAAATTTATACTTATTTTTGTCTAAAATTGAATTTGCTTACAAATTTAATGATCACCTTTCTAATATAAATATATTTTCTTACCAAGTATTATCTTTCTAATATAAACTTATCAATTATCACTCTCAATGAATATTTATTCTCACTAAAATATCAGCACGTTAATCATGTAAGAAATATAATTTTCATATGAAATTTGATATTTACATTTCTATTTTGAGATATTTAGAATTAAATGTTAATTTTTTTCAATTATATATATATATATATATATATTTCTATCTAAAATCTATTAACAATTTCCTTAATTTAAGATATTTTCACTCTAATAATTCATGTGATCTCACCACTAATTACATTTATAATAAAGATATCATGATAATTTATTCAAAGTTAAAAATACTTTTAATTTTTGTATTAAGTTAAATGTGAATGATCAATTATAGAATTATAATAAATCAAAAGTAAAAATGAAATTTACTATTTTTTAATATTGTCACTTATCGTACAAGACGGTTTTATGCTCAATCAGAGTGAAATTAAAGACCTAAGAACTAAAATGATATATGGGATTCCAGTATCTGAAAATGATTGTTCGAGATTTGCGAAGAAAACTTCAGATGATTGAGAAAATACTTCGAAGAATTTGCTGACAATATAAATTCTTCAAAGTGTAATTCACGCAACACGGTTTCAAAAGTGTAATCAACGTCCAACACAGTTCTTAGACACTCACTGGTTGAATTATATTATTACTCTTTCTATTTACACAATAATTAATATAAATATTAAAAATGTTAATTATACAACTAAAGTTCTTAAATTACTCTTATTTAATAATTAATATATATATATTAATTCTTCTCAATTAATGCATTGTTTACTAAATAATTATCAACTCATCAAAATCATTCATTAATAATAATAATATAATTATAAGTACTAAAATTAAAAAAATTAGATATATCAAAATAAAAATCGTGTATAAGTGAAATGAGATGGATATATTAGTATTATCACTTGCATAGTACTTCATTAATTAAGGAGCTTTAAAGAAATTGATTTGTTCTAGTTTATGTACATAATTGTTATATTGGATGCTTTAGTTTAATGCTAAACTTTTTAATAGAGTTACAAAACATTTTGCCATGGATTCACGCAGGGACGACCTAACTTATATGGATTGGAGGCAAGTGTCCTCCTCCCACTTTTTAGATAGTGGATAATGTAGCTGTCATATTGCTTGTTTTTTAATTTTTCTTTTATTATTAGTTGTCCCCTTAAGTTTTTTATTAGTTTATATTTTGTCCCTCATTAGAAAAATTCCTATGTACATCCATGGATTCACGTACATAAAATACTCCGGCTAAAAAGAACATATTGATTCAAGATATGACTTAATTAAAGAAGTGTTTATTCTAAATAAATGAAGTGTTGAAACAATTGTATAATAATTAACAATACATTAATATGACCAATTAACTATTTTGTCTTTATTTTTTACCATCAGAAGAAGAAAGAAAAGAGCAAGTTATAACTGTAAAAATAATAATTCTACAACTATATATTGTGGATATTTTTTTAATCACAGGCTCACACGAAAAACTTTCTTTTTGAAACTGTCTATATTTAAAATTAAGTATCTCTTTTTTAATCGCAACAAATATTTAGGAAAGACTTTGTCCATAATTAAGCTATTATATCTAACCATAATTAATTCAAGTAGTTCATAGTAGAATCATATGTATAATTTATTTAAAAGGTTATTTGTCAAAATTTATAAATGAAATATGTATTTTATTAGAGTAAGCATTTTTACTTTCAACGAACATTTAGTTTTAATGGAAATAAAATATAATTGATTTATTGTAAAGAGCCTATCTAGCTTTATGATAGGATGTGTATGGCAAATATTGATCATAAAGTATATAATAAACTATTTAACTTGTCTGACACTAGTACCATACTTTTTTTTTTGTATGTCAGAAAAAAATATTTATTTTTTGAAATAATGTATCACAAATAATTACCTCTCAGATTTAAGAAATTCATTTCCCCTAAAACATGGATTCCATAATTAATGAAACTGATAATAAATATAATAAAATAACCACCTATTTTTATATTTTTAATTAAATTAAAAGTAAATATTTAAATTTAAATTAGTATATTATTTTACGAAATATTATTACTTCGACATAAAATGGGAGGAGAGGCGTACTGCACTTTGACTCGTTCCTAAAATTAAACGCGTTAAATCAAATATTTTAGAAACATCAAACCATCTTATTCATTTAGACCCAAAGCGAAAGAAAAGTAAAAATTTTGCTAATCATAGCCCTTTAACCTCAATCAGCATCACCTCAACGCTTTCCCCTCTGCCAGGGGCAAAAGACTTCGTTGACTTAGTAAAACTGAGTGTTTTTTCCTCAAATTTAACATAATTTTATAAAATAAAGTAAAAAAAAAATCAACTATATAAATAGACTTATCGTACACAGTGTTTTGAAAAATTCAACGATAAATAGAAGTATAGGAATTTCTTGAATGAATCCCACTTTTTCGTACACATATGGAGTCTGTGGACGAATAAGAGCATCTTAAATGTAACATCAATAATAAATCATAATCACAATTGATAAATGAAATATTAAGTTATATCATATGTTAAATAATCATATTGTCAAATTTTAAAATTGATTATAATATTTTTTTATTTAAAATTTTTTGACGTATTTATTTATTCTTTTTATTTTGCTAAGTCAATTTATAATACAAACAATCATTTGACATTATCAATAAAATTTATTGACATATTAGCAAGACTTTCAATACTTTGTGTATTAAAATAAAAAAATTAATTATAAATGTCAATTTTATTTATTTTACGTGATTTTTATTGATATTCATAGTACCATTAATATGCGGTGAGTGTTTAATTCTTATTATTTATTTAAGATAAAATAATTTATTAAATATAATTTGGTATAATTTGAAACTCATGTGATTAATAATTAAACTCCTTTGAATAACCCAAAAAATTGGATATATCCATAGTAGTTTCATTCGATGGATCGATTATAATACTAAAGAAATTAATTGTTGAATAGTGTGAAGTAAGATTTTTGATAGAAAGATTTCTTAAGTAACGTAGACAAACTCCACTAAATAAATTTTATTTCTTTTTAAAAAATAAACTTTACATTCAACACACTAAATTTATTTTGTGAAAAAATTATTTTTAGACAGAATATTATATTTTATGAATGTTTTTTTGTCTAACATTTCAGGAAAAAGATATGTTTTTGAGGCCGCCAAAAAATTTGAAGCGATTAATTAAAAATATACTTCGCTAGAACACCTCGGTAAAATTCCTGGCCTCCCATTGGGGCCGCCGCCGTGATTTCCTCACGATTTATGTACAACTAAGTTTTCCTCTCTTGGGCTCACAAGATGAGTTTAGGCCCAAAACGTTATTGCATGCCTTCCAATTTGTCTGGAGGGAGGTTGCCTAGAAAATTCTGCTGTGAACAAATATATGTATACTGGCGATTTAAAATGAATAATATTAGTAAAACCAATAGTGTACTGTGGTTAACTCTTGAATGAAAACAAAATTTTGGTCTGTTTAAAAAAAATTATGACGCCCAAAAAGAAGGATAAAAGATTATCTTTAAAAGCCTGGAAAAAGTCCTTTATTTGATATATTGAAACTCTTAACCTGCTATTGAAATGAATTAAAATTAATATTAATATAAAATAAATTGAAAATAGCGACTTCTTAAAAATAAAATTTAGTATATTTTTGTCTAATATACGAATGCCACAATCTGTGAAGTGAGTAAAGAGTGTGCTCAAGGAGTTGGGGGAAGTGTCTTCGTTTGCCGAAGTTTTACGCTAAATGCGTTCTATTTCGTATCCGGGCATGGAAAAAGAGGGTCAAACTTAGCAAAAACCCAGAAAATCATAATTGAGCTTTTCTCTTTCGTGTTCTTGAAAAATCTTTGCGCGCAATCGAAGAATAGAGAAGATGGGTGGTGGTAGACAAGCCCTGAAGAGAATCCCACGAATCAAATTTCCTCAGAGACATCCCAAACCATCTGGGGCTGCAAGTATGTTGATTCCTTTCTCAGCTTTTGTAATTTTTTTAAAAAAATTGTTTTCCTTGTTTTGTATAGATTAGCAAGGAAATTTTTTACCTTTCCTGTTTAAATTTTGATATTAATGATTAGATTGAGATTTTGTTTCTCGGGCATTACCATTATGTAGAAATTTCATTTCGAGATATTAGGGAAAATGATTGACCTAATGTGAATTTCTACCTCTAATATTCTCACCTTTTGTTTCTATAGTTTTGTAATTTAAATCGGAATGAATTGTTGCTCTTCCACCACCACGTGTGTAAAATGTGATTCTAAAGAGCCCATAATAAATGGATATTATGTTGCTTGATAAGTTACTTGTGTTGCCCTGTTCATAGCGAAACTTGGATAACTGAAGGGTGAATATTATAGAGCAAAGAAATAAATTTTGGAAGAGAATTTTACATGCTGAAGGTCTTTCGAGCTTGTATCCTTTTATTGAATATCAATTTTGTTGATTAATAAGATAAAGAAGTTGCAGGATGGCATTGTGTTTAACCATATCTGGAGGATTATATTTTGGAATCAATCAGATATTGAAGTCTGCTTTATGGCATTTTATGGAATAGCATGAGGTCTTGGAATGAGCGTATTCCAGAGCAGATGGTTTCAAAAGGTTTATTATTTGTTTTAAGGTTTCTTTTGTTGCCCCCACCGGTTTGGTGAAACCTTGTAAACCAGATGCTAAGACTGCTCACGTTGAGTTATCAATTGCCATTTCTAAAACCGGAGACTGGACTTCGTCTACTTTTAATTTGTAGCTTCCAGTACCAGTTTCTTCTTCTTCTGGGCGTGTAAATGTGTTTGTGTCATGACTTGGCTGGGACTACAAACAAATAAACTTTTTTCATATTCTGTAGCTTAATAGAGGTAACAGAATAGGAATGCAATAGTTGTGGAAAGACAAATGAAACATTTCATTGCCTGATTTTCTGAATAGGTAGATGTACATTGTAGTTAAGAGGATGTAAGGACAATGGTGAGATTTTCATAATGGTTTTTCTCAACTCCAGTTGTTAACTTATCCAAGTACTCAAATAGTAGTGATAATAGGCTTATTATTATTGCTGTGTCAAGATGATAGAAATCATGTATGAATGTTTTTGAAGTGTCTGAGACCCATCTCTTGCTTTGATTAGGCTTTAGATAGGTCTAAGCATTTACAAATGTGCACTGATATTACTTGGCTTGTTTCTTAACTGGTTCTGGTAACTAGCTAACTCCAAAAAAGTTGAATAATGCTTCCTCCATCTAAAGGATTTCAACTGTATCATGCAATGTTGTTACCAAATTCAGTTGTGGCTTTCCATGAGAGGAAAAGGAAAAAAGATGAAAATAAAGATGCCTATCCTTGTTCGGACCATGCAGATTGGGCAAGGCTGTGAGTTTTAGGTTGTTTATCAATCAAAGTATAAGATTTGACAATTCAGGTAATTTTCTGCAGATTCTTCATCCCAGAATCAAGTTGCAGCCACAACTGGGGAGGCTCCTCGAACATTTTTCGATAGGTCTCCTTCCAACTTGACTGCAGGAGGAAAGGCTTCTGAACAGCCCAAACGAATTCCTTTGTCTCAAGATGAAATTGAGGCTATAATGGTATGTGATAGTTCCTTGGGGATGATAATCAGAACTTATTGATGTTACTTGGTCTTTTATTCTTTAATTTTCCACCTGCAGTGATTCTTGTCCTACTAGATCACTGCATTCATTCTCGCATCAGTCATCATTTCATACATTGGGATGTCCGCTTCTCCTTTGCTTTGTTAATAAGTTGATAACATATTAAGGATGGATAAAAATTAGCATATAAGATTTGAATTAAAAATTACTCAATGTCAATGAGACCAACATGGTGCATTCATTGGGAAATTATATCACCACCTTTGTTAAAGATTAATGCTTTGAAAATTTGTTCTGAATTACGTATCAAGTAGCCTCCTCTGCACGGAGAGGTGATGTTAGCCATTTCTTGTGATAATTTTGCTGATAGTCTGTAACTGATTTCATGTTTGTGGGATAACATGTATTCATGATTGGCAGTTGGGTGGTTGTCTGTAAAGATGTAATGAAGCCTTGCAGAGGGAGGATACTGTTGGAGAAGATTTCGCCTTTTTTGTGTCAGCAGTGCAGTTCAAAGATTATTTTCCATTAAGGAAACAAATTGTACCTTTTTTTCCAGATTAGAAAGTGGTGTTTTAATAATTAATATCCTTGATAATGATAAATACCCTCGTTGTAGATCCAGTGAATCGTGGTTGGTGACAAATTTGCCGTGAAGACTGGACTACCTTTTCCTTGAAAAATTAAAGAAAACCTGAATCATGATTTTGTGAATTTGACATGCTCATATATACTTATGTTTTATATAGATAAACTATAAAAACCGTCATTTTGCTGGTTAGTGACCATTTAACAACCCTGCTGAATTCAACTGTTTGATCTCGAAAACTTAAACAAGGGCCATTTGTTTGCTGTGTCGTTTTCAAAAGCTTGTTGTGATCCCAGAGGGTTATATTTGCTTAACAAGTAACCATTAACCAACAATACCAACTGCTTTTTTGCGGACTAGACATGCAAACCAAGAACAACTAGATCTCCTACGGAAAATTTGAAAGATTTTGTCATAGGAATCTGTCAACTAGGCTATTAGCCGAATGTTCTGAGTGTAGAATGCCATTTGAAGCTACTAGTTGCAACTTGCTGGTGATCAGGTTATTTTACCCATAGTAGAGAGACAAAATCCCAGCATTCCATGGTGAAAATGAGTCTTACAAGTGATGTGAAAAAAAGAAGATCATCTTCCATCCTGTGTCCATCGCAAAATTTAGATCGCCAAACTGTTAAGATAATACAAGGATGCATCTAACATCACTATTATTATTTATTTAAACTACTAAAGCTAGACAGCAATAGTGATGATGTATGCAGAGTATTTACAGATGCAAGTCATATAAGAGAATCAAAAGGAGCATTAACTCATGAAGAGTTTTCTAACACGTTTTCAAGTATTGCAGACTTGGGATTAACCATCGGTGGTCCTTTCTCACGGCGTTCGAGCTCATCAAGTCTGAAAGTGCTCAATCTATCCCAATTACCACCTTCAAATAGAACACCAGCCTTGCCATCAGTGATTCTCTGGACAATGCCACAGTACATGTAAAATGGATTGTTGGGATTCTTGACAATCACAATCATTCCCGGCAATAGCATTGGCAATTCAGGTGGTTTTGGCTTCCTCACCAGACGTTGATCAAAACCAGCACTGGCAGAAGCTTGAGACTTTTTGGGTGGCGGGTTTTCTTCAATGAACTTCTGGAGACCCTTTTCACCGCCTGGAAATCCACCAGTCAAGCCCATTAACTCCTTCTCAAATCCATCGTCCGGTACACTTTCAACTATTGAAACTTCCGGAGTTTCTTGATTTTGGGTTCTGGTTGAAGAGGGATCCTCTGATACTGACTTTTTAAGCACATTTTGTAGACCTTCTTCTCCATTGCAGAGTCCTCTGCCTCCTAAGATCTCAAAAGGGTCGAATTTTGCATTGGGACTTACATGGATGCTTGATGTTTGTCTTGGAACTGGAAAAGAAAATTTATGGTTGAAGTTGGAGACACAGGTTTGGCCAAGAAAGATGGATTTGTGAAGGAGATGGCTTTGAAGGCTCGGAAGCTGGAAAGCAGCAGACATGATTCGCCAGAAATTTTCAAGAATCAGAGAAGATAAAAAGAAAAGCACAGAAAATCACAGTGGAATTGTTCTTGAATTTCTGGCCACAAATCATATTGGGTTGATGGTACTATTCTATCTCGACTCCGTGATGCTGCAAATCGACTGAGGTGTTAATTTGTAATCTAGTGTTCTTTTCTTTAGTGCTCCTTCGGCATAAAATATTCACCTTTGAAGAAAATTCATAATAGATTTTGATTTAAATGATTTAAATAGAAAAAAATATTTTAAAAAGGTGAATATTTATTTTCGTACATCATAAAATAAAAATATTTAATTTTAAATAAAAATAATATGATTAAAGGGGGGTTGAGACGTACTCGAACTGGCGATTCTAGCTTCCTTATGGGTGTATTTTTTTCTTAAAAAACATTTGAAATTTGTTGTTGAGAAAGCCTTTTTTTTTTTTTTTGTTGAGACAGCCATTGAATGAAGAAAACGCACTCCCTCTTTTGTATTTTTTTTAGAAGAAAACTAATTTTGTTTTATGAATTGATTAAATGATTTAATGTATTTCCTCATAAATAATTAAATTAAGATATAGCGTTTAAATTACCAAATGGTAAATCATAAATAAAGAATTATATGAGTTCACTCGACATATTACTTTTATTTAATTCAAATAAAATAATAATTTTCACATTTTTTTATAAAAAAAATAGTGTACTAACATGTTGCATAATTTTAAAATATCCGTCCTCTGTCTACGTGTTTTTCCCACCCATAGATCATTATCATCATTATCAGAAGAGAGATGAAGCCCAAGGCATCGTCAACATCAACTAGGCCGAGGAGCAGTTAAAATGCCCACTACTTTTCCCTCCCCAAATGGAACCTCAGGTAGATTCCTTAGTACAATCTTCTTCAGATTTCTCTTTTTTTTTTTAAAATCAAAATCAAAATCAATGAATTATATTTAGAGAGGTAAAAAATGGTTCACGTCTACAATGATGTGAAGCATAGCAATCTTATGCACAGAACAATCCTATCATAAGAATCGTTATCAACTGGACGAGGAAGGACCGATTATTGCCCTAGCTGTTGCATTGAGACCATGATCAACAAAGCACTTGCAGATGCTTTGTTGACTTCAACTTTTGAAGGTTGGACCTCTTCCAATCTCAGAACCAGTTTTGTCAGTGTGCAAGCAACAGCAGCCCCGAGGAAAAAATCACCCTTAAGAAGAAGAGATCTCAAATTTCCAGTAGTCAAGGATCCTTGGACAACAGTTGGGGGGGAGAAAGCAGTTTCAGAAGCAGCACTTTGAGTGGCATATGCCCCATCAGCAAGGATTGCTGGTCTTCGAGAATAGACAGTGATGGAGTTTACATGTTGAGACTTCTTCGTGTCAGCAGCTCCCCCTTCTTCAGAAGCTGAGTAAAAGGGCAAGTCCCCAAGGCACTGCTTGATGGTTGCTATGCCGCTCTCAACTTCAGAAAGTGACAAACAATATTCTCCAATAATCCAAAGAGCACAGGAGCAAACCCGTGCAGCTCGTATTTGGTAGAAAGTATCCAATAACCTTGTCACAATTGAAACCCTTAACTTTGGGTTGGTTTCAATAATCTCTTGCACAAAAGCAACGTTGCTGTCTCCTAAGAAATCCATCAACAAGTGGACCAAAGTGCTCGCCACCTCTGGGAATTTTATAGCACAAGTATGGATGACTTGAATGACCATCTGGCTGTATTCCTCATTCTTCTCAAGCTCCCCACTTTGAGTTTTCACAACTTCTTTAAGGTAAGAACAACCTCATTGACATTCCTAGATGTAATCAAATCAAGAACTATATCAAGTGTCTTCTTACGTATGTCAAGGTTAGGACTTGACAGTGCCCTGAGGACATCCAATATCCGATCAACCATAATGTCCCTATGAGATGATTTAAGTTCATTGAGACGATCAAGCACAATAAGCTTCACATTGTTGTCGCTCTGCCTCTGAGAGAGAAGAAGCTGGCTATAGGTATCGGCTGCCGCCCGAAAGTTGTAGGGGCAGAAGACAATGAAAATAGGGTGCCCGCACATTCATAAACAACAGCAGCAGAAGGAGCATTGAGCAGATATATAATGGTCATTATGTATCTCCTCCTCTCAGCCTTGTTTGTCCTATAAACCTTCCGGATCAACTCAAGAACAACGATTTGAAGCAACTCTCTCCAATCTGGCACTCGAGCAACATTTGCCAAGAGGAAATTAATTGCACGATCCTGAGCACAGTTGAAAAGCATCAGAAATGCATTTCTTTTTGCAGACTGGTCCTGCTCAGTCGAAAGAAACTTCTCCTCAATAATCTCAGGTGCATCTGCCAAAAGCTGTTCACCCAGTGGGAGGTTGTATATTGACATCACAGCAAGAATGGCATTCCTCCTCATATACGGATGGCGGCGCTCCAAGTTTAACAGAACTGCAGGGATGAGAGGCTCAATGATCTCTACCTCATTCAAGCGGCATAGGAACCTCAAGGTGACACCCCGAATGTACTCATTGGGATGATTAAGATTGTTCCTCAGATTCTGACAGACTAGGGTCATTTCAGGTAACAATCGGTCCTTCGAATCAGTTTTGTTAACGATCTCCAAATAAAGTAGCAGCAATTTCTGAACCGTATGGTCGTCGGAGGGTAACACATAATAACAATTATGGAATTGAAAAGCTGGGGAAGGGTCTCCCCATTTAGTAAAAGCATTATAGCCTTCTTTATTGCTTCAACCTTGGAAGGAGCATCATTCCCTTCAAGAGCTTCCTTAATCTCATTGGCTAGAGCAGGTGTACCCTTATCAAAGTGAACCAACAAAGAACAAGATTTCTCCATTTTTTTGCTACCAATTCACCCAAAACAAACACAAAGTTTCAATTGACCGGATCGAATATGCAGCGTCTGCAGACGGGATCAAAAGGCTAGGCGAAGAGATCAACCGAGAGAGAGAGAGAGAGAGAGATATGGAGGGAAGGAGGGAGATGAGAAAGAGCTCCAGATCTGCGATCGGCATTCCGCAGGCAGGCTCAGAGGGAGGTTCTTAGTCCTTTCAGATTTCTCTTGACACGGAAATTAGCACCAAGACATCTCTCCATTGGTGCATGGGAGAAGAGCCATGAATTGATACGCAACAAGAGCAAGTGCCTTGGTTGGACTCTTTTACAGTTCGTATTTAATAGGATTGGACTACCCGCTTTCAACCCGGCCTGCTTGGCTGGAGTTCATCCATTTAGACAGGGATTTAAATTTTCCATTTTTCTTTTCTTTTCAAAGTATTTGATTTTTTTTAAATGAAAAATTTGTAAAACCGTGAATATTTGTGAAATTATGTATAAACCTTTATTACATTTGTTTACACTTATTTTCGGCCTTATAATAATCATTAAGCTTTCGATGACAATTTTGCTTTAGCATATATAATTAAATTTTACTTTAGTGCAGATAAATCTAACTAAAAAATTAAAATATTTTTATTTTCTCCCACTAATAGTTATTTTCTCACGTTTTTCTATTTCAATATCTAATTTTGTAAATTTTATCAGTATAAAATTTTCAAGTCCAATTCCGTCATTTACTAATGTATTTATTGTATTGAATGACTGCACTATATTTTTTAATGATATAACTTGTATCTTTTATAGTTTAATATTATCTTCTTGCAATGAATATGGTGGATCTGGATTTGGAGTAGATGATGAAGGCTTAGACCTCTCAAGGGCATATGGAATATATATAGTGAGTGGTCGTGCTGCTTGGATTTGGTGGTAGAGTGATGGGTGGAGGTCATTTTTGTTTACAGATGAAGAAGAAGAGAAGAAGATGACAGGGAAAAAGAAGGAAAAAAAAAATGATATAATGACCTTAATCTTATTATGACTAAATCTTGAAAAGAACGAAAATTTCACGAACAATTAAAATATGCATAATGTTATATGTACGTCTCATTACTAATAAAACTAACTATTTAATGACAAAAGTAGACGAAATGATGATATCTGAACATTAGGATGAGTTTGAGTACAAAAGTTGAATGAAATTTAGTTCCAATATAAATGTTGAATTTTTGAAAAATTTATCTATTTGTCTTTTATTAAAATGGCAAGAAAATTTAAAAAAATTGAATTTCCATAATTAATTATGAAACAAAAAATCAGTTGGGAAGTTAATTATGTTCCCACTTAAAAAATAGTTAATTTTTAATTTTTATATCAAATTTTTGTGGGTGAAAAAAATAAAATAATGTAGATGTTGAAAAAAAATGATGTCCAAATAAGAGGTAAATTTATTTGTATAACATTTTAATTTACTTATATATTTTAAAAAAACATTTGAATTTTCTTAGATGGACTTTATAAATCTTTATGTTAACATCTTGCTTAGACAACTTGTTTGTGTATTTATAGACCTACCATTCAAAATGTTGGTTTCAATTTCAGCAAATCCTTTCTTTAAAAAAAAAACAGCAAATCCTCATAAAAAAAGAAAAAAGAAAAAAAGAAGAAGAGAAAATCCTTCAAGTGTGAAGCTAAAACCTTCATGGTAATTACTAACTCCATGTAAGGGTAGTATCGTCATTTAAATACTATTATCCCTGATACCCCAGTAGTCCAACACGATTCACATTTTAATTTTGCAGCAAAGAGCGAACAATCGCCTCCGATCTCTCCTTCCCATTCTCCATCTCTCTCTCTCGCTGGGGAAAAAATTCCGTACAATTTCTCAATAAATCTTCCACTCCAAATCTATCTTTCTCCCTCTAAATTCAGAAATTTTCTGTCTGGATGTATATTCAGTCATTGGGATTTCGATTTTGCCCTAATAGAGCGATCTGATTAGTCAAAGTCAGCAAATTTTCAACATTCGGAATTCAGGTGACCGGAATTTTGAGATTCCGGTCGTTTTTATTCCGGCAGCGTGTTATTTAACGTTGTATATGACGGTTGAGTTTTAGTTCCGAAACCGAAGAAGCTAGGGTTCGGTTTTGGTTAAGGTTAGGTTTTTTTTTTTGGGCAGTTTTGGGTGGAGGAAATTGAAGTTAAATACAGTTATGCCCAGGAGTTCGAGGCATAAATCGCATAAGCAGAGCAAACATAAGGAGGCCAAGGATTATTATTTGGATTCAGATGAGGATGTGAAGATGAAGGAGAAGAACAGCAGTAAGGAGGAGGCTGTGTCAGTTAGGGCTAAGGATTCAAGCCATTCAGCTTCAGGAGAGAAACGTAAACTTTCTTCCTCTCTGCTGGTGAAAGAGGGAAAGGACGGGAAGGATCTGGTAAATGGGGATACTTCAGAGGAATATGTTTCCTCGAAAAGGCGGAAGGAAAAGGCAGAGGGCGGCAGTGGTAGTGATAGGTGGAATGGTGGCGAAAATGAGAAGATTGATGTTGTGAGTTTAGATAAAGAAATGAAGGTGGAAAGTTCAAGAATTGATTTGGAGAAGAGTTTCAAATCAAAGGAATTAAAGGGTTCAGGGGATTCTAAGAGCAAGAGTAGCAAAAGGCACGAGAGTGGTGGTGAAAAGGAAGAGAAGAACATGGGTTCAGTTATGGAGAAGGAAGAAGGTAGAAGTGGGAGTAAGAGTGAGTCCAAGAGGAAGTCTGAGAAGGAGTCTGGGCGGAAGGAGGGGAAGGAGTCAAAGGAACAAAAGGAAAAAGAGCGTGGGTACGATAGGGATAAAAAGGGGCAGGAAAGTAAACGGGAGTTGGAGGTGCGTGCTGCAGATGGGGATATGGCAAAGAAGCAAGCATCAGAGGATGCTCTTGAAGATAGACTTGGCAAAAGAGGAAGAGAAAATACGGGTAAGGTAACTTAATTATGTGTGTGATGGATAATGTTTCTTTCTTTAGCCAAAATCTCTTTCTTTTATTGTGTATTTTGGTGACCATTTTCTGTAATGGATAGAACTTTTAAGTGCTAAACTTGTTCTTTGAAGCTTTTTGGTTGCACAAGTGGGGGAACCTGAGAAATCCTGCCCCCACCACCCCAATCCCTTCCCAACAAGGAAGGAATGGAAGCAGAGAAAGGATTTAGATGTTTAATGCATACTACTTGTTAAATTGATTCTACGTGAAGATCTATCTATTGCTTAGATATCAGATAGTACCGACAGAATTGGCTTCTCATTGGAGAAACTCGTTTTAGGGTGTTTAAGTCTGCAGTTTTATTGGCTGAAATGTTTTGCTGCACCATCGGAGCTTTGATTGGGCAGGATTATGCTTCCTTTTGTGTGTTTTTTGTCCCCTTGTTTTTCCTTCCCCTGTTGGCCAATTCTTCTTATGTGCCCAGGATATGCATATTTATTTCCAATACTTGATGAATTGTCATTCTTGAACCACGTGTTTGGTATTATTGTGGGAATGTGACTCTTTTTGGGGGGTCAGGGTACTAAGGGAAATCATGTTCAAGCTGCTGATCATTTCCATCTTGTATGGTATATTAAGGAGGACAGTGACATAGCGCTTTCCTTACTGTGTCTATTTAAAATTTCTTGCATGTGCCTTGTTTTTACTCTTCTTTTTTTTTCCTGCTAATCATGTACTTTTTTAATGTTTTTATTGATATAAACCTACAGTCTCCCATGGTTATATTAATGCCTGCTTGTTACTATATTGAAACCCGAATCTTATATATGAAATGACAACAATAATATTTTAGTTCTAGATTACATGCACACCACTATGACGTCCAAATATAAATGAATTATCCCGTGCTATGTTAGATATATTGCATGTTACTGTTTATTAATATTATTAACTATTGGAAATTTATAATGCAGTGAAATTTAATTTTCAAGATTTCCTTCTGACATAGTTATTTGTGCATATAGACTAGAAGTCTGGGATCGTATTGCATTTTCCTTTCCTTTGTACATTAGGGGCACATGAGGGATTCATTGTGTTTTGATAATCTTTTCTGTTATAAAGATTGGATCATTTTCTCTTGCTATTGAAGACAAGATCTTTTGCCTTTCTTTGCAAATTTGGATAGGATGGCATTTTTAACTGTTGTTCATTGAGGAACTCATGGTTGCCCATATGCAATTTTGAATTTGTGGGCATTTTTAACTGTTGTTTTTCATTGAAGAACTCATGGTTGCCCATATGCAATTTTGATTTTGTGGGCGGTGGGAGGCCTGGTTTGTGAGCAACTAAATTATATTTCCTGCTATGTATCTCCAAAAATGATTCAGTTCTTGTCTTCTCCGTGTATAAGCGATTGATGGAATTCATGAATAATAAAACTTCATAATTCTGATTTTTTATGTCTTGGTTCTTATAATATAATATTTTAGATGTTCTGAAATTTGATTGCTATAAATTAAATTTGATTAGGACTTATCTTCATTTTGTTAAATAATTGAGTTTTTTTTTTTTTTTAAGTGGAGGAGATTGATCAGTGAATCATTTATATAACTTTTTATTAATCATGTTGCCATCTACTGGTTTTGCAGAACTGGTTCTGCAGGATGAATCTCGTAATCTTGAACTAGAGAAGGAACTTGAGAAGAGGATCCGTAGGAGGAGAGAAAGCTCCAATGATAGAGATAGATATCAAGATGCAAGAGAAAGTGATGAGAGACCGATTTCTTCTAGAGTGGACCGGGGCAAGGATGGAAAATACAAAGATGAACGGTACAAGGATGGTACTTATGGAGATAAATATCAAGACTCTTTTGAGAAAGATGATTGGCACATAGATGAAAAGTATCGGGAAGACTCTGAAAAACATCGTGAAGATGTTGAAAGAGATAGTAGACGTAGGGATGACAAGTACCGTGAGGATGGTGAGAGAGAGAATAGAAGAAGGGAGGATAAGTATCATGAAGGTAGTGATAGAGATGATAGACGCAAAGATGAAAAACATCGGGAGGATGGAGAAAGAGATGGCCGGCGCAGGGATGATAAGTATCGTGAAGACAATGATAGAGAAAGCAAACACAGTGTTGACAAATACCGGGAAGATGGTGATAAGGATACCAGACGTGATGACAGGTACTATGAAGATGGTGAGAGGGATGATAGGCACAGGGATGATAAGTATAGAGAAGATGGTGAGAGGTTCAAGGAGGACAAACGTCGTGAAGAGTATGAGAGGGAAGGTAGATATAAGGATGGAAAGCAAGGAGATGATGTTGATAAAGAGAAGAGACTCAAAGGGGCTAAGTACAGGGATGAGCGATCCTCAAGAGACCGATCTGGTGATAAGTCTGATACAAAGCATACAAGAGAAGAGAGCCATGTTTCAGAGCTTCATTCTAGGAAATTAAACATCCGTGATGGTAGTCCAAATTATGATGATCAGGGAAGAAAAAGAACATCTGATAAAGAGGATCATGGTGATGTTAGACCACGAAGTACCAAAGATCAACGATATGAGTCAGAGAAAAGATCGTCTAACAGCACTAGGGTCGACGTTGTCACTGATAGAGGGAGGTCTTCCTCCAGAAATGCTGATAGAGAGCTCACTCCAAGCCGCATTAGACATCAAGGTTCTCCGAGTTCAGTTACAAGAGATCACCACAGGTAACTGCTACTTCTCTTATGATCTCACTCTTATTTATAGTTGGCTTTCTTTTAGGTAATTATCCTATGGTAGACACCAAGTATAAACAGAAAAGGAGCTTATTAAGACAGCAGATAAAGTTTGCAGAATCCTTTTTGCATCCAATCTCTATGATATGGATTTCCAATGTATTTGGGGAAGCTTGCTATTAACACCCCATTTTCCCCCCCTGGTAGTGGGATGGTATGTATCCATCAAAGGAATTAGTTTTAAATAAAAGGAATGCCCCCCCAGTTCGTGGAGCTATTTAAGTAGGTTTTGTCTATTGCACTTTAATTAAATGATTGGTATGCAAGGTGCCTCATTCACTTTATTTATTTTATTATTATTAGTATTTTGTGATTTCATTGCATAGTTAGACTTATTACATTATGAATAGACATATGTAAACTTTTTGTGTCTCGTCTTAATGGGCTGGGGTTTGATTCATACTTTTCGTTATTCCTGGACTCACAGTGCACATGTATAAGAGATCATGTTATTTTGTTGGATGTATTGGCATATGCTGCAGGCAACATATTTTCTCCAGTACGAATTTAGGCAATGACCTTGAAATTTTTATTTGTAATTATGTGATTAGTAATGAAATAATTGAAGGATACAAGAATCTTATTTTTTGTCGTTTCTTTCCCTTCTAGGGTATCAAAGCAAGATGAACCAAAATACAGGGAATATGCATATGAAGAGAGAGTGAGGCATACTGTTACCTCGTTCAGGGAGTATGGTAGTGCTGCAGGGGTGAATGAGAAAACTTCATCTCGTTCTAACGATAGAGTTGTTCAAAAGGAGGATGGCCATCTGGGAGATTTGTCAGCTGACAGGCGCCTGAAACTTGACAGCCGAACTTCTCCCAGACCGTTTTTTGATAAGTCTCCTTCCTCCACAACTGCTGACCGCAGACATCTTAGTAGATCTGATGTCAGGCGAAATATTGATGTTGAAGAATCTGGGCAGAGGAGTGGTGGTTCCAGGGATCCAAAAGATTACACTGGTAAAGAAGGCAGGGGAAGCCGTGAGTTGATCACAGACGCACAAGCTGGTGATGAACTTTCCCAAGGGGATGGCGACACATTATCCATTTCTTCACCTTTTGCCAGACTGAACCATCTGTCTGGTAGTTCCAAAACTCTCTTACCTCCTCTCTTCAGGATGACAGTAGACAGTCCCTCAAACTTTGGATCTTCTGAAGATGACAGTAGAATGAAGTTTAACAATCGTCAAAGAAGAATTAGTGACCCTAGTATGGGAAGAGTGCAGGGAAGCCCTTGGAAAGGTGTTCCAAACTGGCCTTCTCCCATGGCTTCTCCCATGCCAAATGGTTTCATGCCATTCCAACATGGGCCCCCTGCTGTTGGTTTTCATCCAGTGATGCAACAATTTCCTGCTCCACCAATGTTTGGTGTCAGACCTTCTATGGAGTTGAACCATCCTGGGGTTCCTTACCATATTACTGATGCTGATAGATTTTCTGGTCATGGACGGTCTATGGGATGGCGGAATCCAGTGGATGATTCAATTCCCCCTCCATTACATGGTTGGGACACAAGTAACGCTGCCTTTGGTGATGAATCTCACCTTTATGGAAGACCAGATTGGGAACCTGGTAGGACTATACCTAGTGGCCAAGGCTGGGAGATGAGTGGAGATATGTGGAAGGGCCCAAAGAGTGATGCCAGTATGGAATTGCCATCTGCTTCTGATAAAGAGAACCAGTCTTCTCATGGCACTGTGGATGTAACTTCAGCTGGCCAGTCAGATAAAAAAACTGTGCAAGTGGAATCTGATGTTTTTGCTGAAAGTGTTGATAATGTTCATTCAAGCGATACACTGGAAAAGAAAACTTCAACAGATACAAATCCTACTGTTGAGACTACTGATTTCCCTAAATTGTCACAGAAGGATGATGCTCAGCTTTGTCATGTTTATCTTTCCATGCTTGATATTTCTACAGAACTTACTGAGCCTGAGTTGTATAGCAAGTGCACTAGCTTGATATCTCTGGATAATAAAAGGAATTTTCATCCAGAGGAAGCCAAGATTTTGTACATAGAGGTAAAGTTGATGGCTCAACTTAATGTTTCTCCTCTTTTTTTTAACCCCCTCGTGTGTGTGTGTGTGTATGTCAGAATAGCATGATGGGCCCTCAATTATGACTTTCTTAATTTGCTTTAACAGGATGTAGCAAAAGCCAAACAAATAAATACAAGTTCAAGTGCTTCACTTTTTGCCACCATAGGTGATTCTGTCTTTCAGGTATGCGAACTTCTCTAGAAGGGTTATCGACAAAGGACATCCTTGAGCATCACTTCTGATAATGAATTTATTTTCATAAACATAGTTCTATATAATTTTGATTTTTTTTTCTCTCCTCTCTATATCTCTCTCTATCCTTTGGCTTTGAAGCATGTGATTACTAGTCAATGAACCTTTGACTCGTACCTAAAAATTCCAGCAAAAATGTTTCTGCTGATGTCTTTGTTCTTGATTCCGTTGCAGAAAGCTATGACACTTTATAAGCAGCAGAAAGAAAATTTTAACTTCGCCACTGCAAAGAAAAGCATGCAGAACATGAGTTTTATGAAGTCTGACGAGGAAAAACAGGACTCAGAGGACAATAAAGCTCAGGAACTGGTCTCTGCTGTTGATGAGACACAGCCAGGGGATAATATGCTTGCAAATTGTGATGAGGAAGTTCAGCTGCCAATTACTGTTCAGAAGTTGGAAGAAGTTTCTACTGATATGTATCCAAAATTGGATGAGATAGTGATTTCCAACATTCCCGAGAAGCAGGAAGAGGCAGTGTACAATGCGTCTAAGGAAGACGAAAAGCTCTATGAGCCAGAGGTGCATACCCGTATTGACAACTCTTCTCTGGAGAATGCTGAAGCATCGGGTGATGATTTGCCTGCTAGTGTTGAAGAGGTGATCCTGCCCAGCAACTCTATGGGAAAGCAGTGGGCAGATAGAAATAAGGAAGAAACAATGCCCGAAACTAAATGTGGTTCCTTGGTTTTGTCTGAGGTGTCCTCTAAAGCATGTGAGATAGAGATGCTGGATTCAGTTGAGTCTGGGTCAGTAAATTTAAGTCGGATACATCATTCTCCTGAAAGTACACATTGAGACAATTTATTTTTGGTTTAGTTTTTGAAATGCCGCTCGTAATTTTCAATTTCATTATCTATGTGCTTCTCATCTTAGTTATGCAATAAACGTTTTGAGTTTTTCTAGCATATCTGTCAATTTGTTTTTGGGAGATGGGTAGTCCTTTTGCAACAGGAATCTGACTAATGGAGTGCTGTTGCTTCTGCGGATTTCTATCTGGCCATCATAATGGTTAACCCTGGTTGTTTCTCAAGTGCCAGGTACTCGTGCTGGAACCTTTCCTCTGTTCACTGTTTTCTGGTAATCAATTGCGTTGATTTTTTTCTTCTTCTTCCCAATCAATTATCCTCCCAACATTTTGTCGGTTACCTTAAATCTTGAGTTCGGCATCTGATTTTCCATCTTTCATGACCTTCATCATGCTATGGATTTCACATCTTTCAAGGGTTAACTTCTTTGCTCTTTTTTTTAAGAAGAAAAAGAAATTTGAAAAAATTTCAAGGGTTAACTATTTTTCATGTTTGCAAATGGTGCCAGGGTAAAATCCCTACAAGTTGCATAGTTTTACTCTCTTTTTTTTTTTTGGGTGCCAGAGATAGTTTTACTATTTCTCTTAGCCCCATTGGGTCCTTCCCGGTTTTCCTTTTTGTTATTTGGTTCTGTGAACTGCCACAGTATCCCTTAGTCCTTAGCGGGTTGTCCTTGCCAAATTCTGCACTGCTCTTCCATAAAATGAGATCAGGTAGAGCCCGTGTGGCAAATAAACGCATGAAACTACGGACACTGAAAGAAATTGATTATATGTTAATTTTGAGATGGTATTTTACTGTTTGTATGGTCACTACGGATTGAAGTGAAAAATGAAACTCAGAATGACGAATTATTATCCTTTGCAGCAAAAAAGAATCATCTGACGATGCATTAAAGTAATGTAATGGGTCAATTTTTCCTAAAAAACGGGGTTCAAAAGATACATAATTGTCAAATTCCATATTAATTTACTACATTTTACATTTTATTATAACCAAAATGGCCCTAGAACATGATTTTTCAAAATAAATTTATTATTTAAAACTATTCTGATCAAATATGAAAACTAAACAAAAAGAAAGTGTCAAATTATAATAATTCATTTCACACGTTTTGTTTAATTTTAAATTGTTAATAATAAGATATACAAGAAGAGAATCACACCAAAATCATTAAATTATTCTTGCATAATCTTGACAATGTCGAGAATAGCCTTTACTTCACAAAAACGTTGTACATTGCAATTAAGGGAAAGGAAGATCGGTAGTTTTATTCCTCAACGTTTTTGGTCCTTAATGATTATTATTATTATTATTATTTTGTTCTCAACGGTTTTAATTTTGATTTTATTGATCATAATTCTGTTTTAAAAACTTTTTTTTATCATTTTATGATTTACATAATTGATCTTATTGGTTGAATTTATTATAAGTTTTGATAATGTCAAATAAAAAAAGTCAACAACTCATTTTTTATAGAGGCAAATTTGTCAAATCTCTATTTCTAAACCCATTTCCATTTTGAATTCATTTCTCCAAATGTAATCCCTAAACATTCGTATTTTCTTTCTCCCAAATTCGAACCCATTTGTTTATCTTTTTCATTTCTTAGGAATTTTTGCAATTGATGGACATTTTTGTAGGATACAAACTGAAGTTAGGGTGGTCCGTTGTATTGCTATCTGTTGCTAAAAATGCGTCATTACAAAGAAGTTGAAACGATGGGCATTGACAAAAATGCATCATGACGCATTCGTGGGCCATGAAACCGTCATCATTCTGTCAATGAGAGCACATTTGGGGTGATGCTAAGCTCCATAAAGTCCTACCAATACATGAGGTTAGTTTGACCATTGATTTTGTTTTTTTTTTCCAATGAAAATCACCAAATTAACTTAGTTGAAAATGTATAATCATTTGGAATCGAATTTCCAAAAAGAAGATAAATGGGGTTGCATATTTGGATTCTTTGTGCTTCAGTATGTACCGCACAAAGATTGGGGCAAAGAAAGAAAAAGTCGTGAAATAGATTACGTCTAAGGATATTTGGTCTAAGAAGTATATTATACTTCCAATAGTAATGTGGTAGGTGTTGCTAGATTTTTAATTTTTTAAAATTTAATTGATATATGTGGTGGCTATTCATGTGTGCTATATTCCAATGGTTATAATATGTATTTTTGTGTCTTGTTTGTGTATTCTTGACTTGTTCAAGGTCTCATTGGCGGCTAGTTATATTGTGTCACATTGGTGACGATAATAATGATTAATGCATTGTTGTACTTGACTCACTCCATTTAAATAATCACAATCTACAAGTAGAAATAAAAAGGAAAGTATGAATTGTTTGTATGTAAATAGGATCAAAGACTATGTTTATGGTCAAATCTATATCTAGAAATTTGTTTAAGACCTCTGTTTGCTAAGTGGTAGAACAGTAACTAGTGAACTTGTTCATAGTATCCTTATATTATATCCAAGGGTTTGTAAAATTTAATTTTAATATGTAGTTAATCTATTCTAATAGATGTCATCATAGAATTACATTTAATTGATTACTAAATAGTTTGCATATTGTCTTAGGTTTCCAACAAGAAGATGAGGTGGGATGTAGATGATATGTGCTATTGTATGCACAACTTTTCCTTGAGAATGCACCAGAGATTTTCAGTACACATAATTGATTTTCTTATTTTGTAAGTAATTGCGCTATAACTCTATCAATGATGTTGCATAATGTGCTTATCAAATAATAAATGTGTGTTCATGTTTTATGTTTATTATGTTTAGATGATCGAAGATTGGTTTACATGAGAATATTTTAAGGAATTTAGGAATAATCTACATTTAGAGTCTACAGGAATATGTGATGAGAACTCAATTGATTATGGGGAAGTTGATGAAATACATATCTCAAACGAGGATGATGTGGAAATAATATTATTTGCAATTTCAAAAGATGATGCTCGTACCAATCAAAATAGTAGTGCTAATTTAAATGATCATAATGTTGTAGAGGTGAATGATGTTGTCAGTGAAACAATTTGCATTGATCAAGGGCATGAAATAGTTGTAAATGACTATTCTGCAACAAACAATGATCCCATTGTACAAGACAAAGGTAAAAATATAAATTCAATTTAAAATCAAGACTTTGATGATGATCCTGATTTGAATGATTTGACAGAATATAATGGAGATGATTCTTACTTAGTGGAAAATTTAATGATAGTAATTATAATGATATATTCAAAGATTTTGTTGATAAAGGGCTTATACGTTCTCATTCATTTATAAGAACTTACAATTTTTTTGTTAAAAAAAAAAATTTGAAATGATCTTTTATTAAATTTTTATTTAATGATCTCTATGAGTTCTCATTCATACTATGATAACTTACTTTTAGCAAATTTTGTTTGGTATTTTTTAAATAAAGCAAAAATCATTAAACTATCTTTTATTAGATTTTCTTTTTATGAATTCATTGAGTTATCATTAAGACAATCAAAACTTCCTTTTTATTTTTTAAAAAATAAATCTAAAACCATTTCTTATTAAATGTTTCTTTTATGATTTCTAGAAGTTTCATACATTCTATGAGGACATACTTTTTTATTAAAAAAATCGGAAATGATTTTTTATTAAATTTTTTTATGATGCATGTGAGTTTTCATTCAAATAGTGAGAAATCTCATTTTATTTTTATTTTAAAAAATCAAAATTATATTTTATTTATTTTAATAATGATTTCTTTGAATTCTCTTTCATATTATGAGAACTTCTTTTTTTTTTTTTTTACCTTTTTGTAAAATAAACTCAAAAATGATCTTTTATGAAATTTTGTAAAAACAAAAAAACCTAAAATGGTCTTCTAAAAATATCTATGTTTTCAGATAATGTGAACTTTCATTTTTTTTTATAAGAAAATGAAATAAATGGTCTTTTATTAAATTTTCAGTGAATTCTCATTAATGCTATGACAGTAAACTTTTTTCGTTAAATAAAATCCTAAAATGATCTTTTATTCAATTTTGATTCTAATGATTTCTATTAGTTCTCATTTATACTTTGAGAAGTTACATTTTTTTTAAATTTTTTGTTTTAAAACGCTTGAAATGATTTTTTATTCAATTTTTTAATGATTTCGCATTCATGCAATGAGAACTTATTATTTTTTATTTTGTTTGAATCTAAAATGATCTTTTATTAAATTTTATTTATGATGCATGTGAATTCTCATTCAAACAATGAGAACTTTTATTTTTTTTATTTATAAATTCAGTGAGTTATCATTCATGCTATGAGAATTTACTCTTTTTATTATTTTTTTAAAAAAAACTTGAAATGATGTTTTATTAAATTTGTTTTATTCCAATGAGTTCTTTTCAAGTAAATAAAACAAATATGAAACTATCTATTATTAAATTTTTTTTATTATGCATTTTAGTTATCATTCAGACAATGATAACTTTCATTTTTTATTTTTTTTAAAAGATACCCAAAATGATCTTTTATTAAATATTTTTTAATGATTTCTATGATTTATCAATTCATGCTATGAGAACTTACTATTATTTTTTTTTAAAACCTGAAACAATCTTTTATTATTATTTTTTATGATGCATATGAATTCTCATTCATACAATGAGAATTTTCATTTTTTTTTCTTTTTATGAATTCAGTGAGTTTTCATTCATGTTATGATAACTTATTTTTTATTTTTTAAAATAAACAAAAACAATGTTTTGTTAATTTCTTTTATTCCAGTGCGTTCTCTTTAAGGAAATGAGAACTTCAATTATTTTTTTAAAAAAAACCTAAAACAACCATTTATTAATTTTTTTTATAATTTAAGTGAGTTCTCATTCATGCAATGAGAACTTTTGTTTTTTTTTTAGTGAAACGATCTTTTATTAAATTTTCTCTCTATGAATTCATTGAGTTGTTTTGTTTTTATTTTTTAAAAAAAGAGGGAAAAGGCCCCTAAAATCTCAAAAAAATAAAAAATAGAATACAAAGAAATGAGGGGGCATATATCTAGTATATCAAAATTTCAGTCCTCAAGTGTAACTTATAAGGTACGAATTGTATATAACTCTGTCTTCTCCATTCCTTAAAAGTCAAATCATAAGCCACTCGATTCCTTCATTTAAAGATGTGAAAAACTGTGTCTTTGTCGAAGTATATCAAATGTTGAATATGCCGGATAAGCATATGAATATGCCATAATCTTCATTCTCATGTAATAAAGTATAATACAAGTGCAAAATTCGCCTTTTATGAAATTTTGTTTCTAATGATTTCTATTAGTTCCTAATTCATGCTATCATAACTTACTTTTTGTAAAAAAAAACTTGAAATGATCTTCTATTACTTTTGTATATAATTCTAGTGAGTTTTTATTCAAATAATGTGAAATTTCATTTGTTATTTTTTATAAAAAAATAAATTGTCTTTTATTAATTTTTTTTTATGAATCCACTTAGTTCTCATTAATGCTATGAGAACTTACTCTTTTTTATGTACTTTTTTTTGTAAAAAAAGAAAACTCAGAAATGATCTTTTATGAATATATTTTAATGATTTATATGACCTCTCATTCATACTATGATAATTAACATTTTTATTTTAAAAAAAAAACCTTAAATGGTCTTTATTACATTTTTTTTATGATTTTAGTGATTTCTAATTCAGAAAATGAGAAATTTTCTATGTTATTTTGAATAAAAAAAACTTGAAATGGTCTTTTATTAAATTTATTTTATGAATTAATTGAGTTTTCATTCACACAATCAGAATTTCGATTTCTTATTTTTTAAAAAAGAAACCTAAAATGATATTTTCTTAAATTTTTATTTTAATGATTTCTATAAATTAGCATTCATGTTTTGAGAACTTACCATTTTTTTATTTTTTTTGTGAAAAAAACCTAAAATGTTCTTTTATTAATTATTTTTTTATGATGTCAGATAACTTCTCAATGAGGTAATAAGAATATTTTTTTTTAAAAAAAAACCTTAAATAATATTTTATTAAATTTTCTTATGATTTTTAGGAGTTCTCATTATTGCTATCGGATTTACTTTTAAAATTTTTAAAATAATTTTGAAATGATATTTTATTAATTTTTTTATTCAAATGAGAACTTTCATGTTTTATTTAAAAAAACCTAAAAATATTTTATTAATTATTTTTGTGATTTGAGTGAATCTTATTCAAGGAATGAGAACTTTCATTTTTTTAAAAAAAACATAAAATGTTATTTTATTATTTTTTAAATATTTTTATTAGTTCTCATTCATATTATTAGAACTTATTTTTATATATATTTTTTCGTAAAACAAACTGAAATGATCTTTTATTAATTTTTTATGATGCCAAGGACTTCTAATTTTTTTTTTGATTTCTTCTATTTCTCATTTATGCAATGAGAATTTTTTGTTTGTTATTTTTTAAAAAAAGAACTTGAAACTGTCTTTAATTAAATTTTCTATTTATGAATTAATTGAATTCTCATTCGCAATTAAAATTTTCATTTTTTTATTTTTTAAAAAAGAAACATAAAATGATGTTTTATTAAATTTTTTCTTTTAGTGATTTTTATGAGTTCTCATTCGTTATATGAGAATGCACATTTTTTTATTTTTTGTGGAAAACAAACCTGTAATGATATTTTATCAAAAAAAATTTATTATGTCAATGACTTTTTTTTTTGTTTATAAAGGGAAAATAGATCTCTTAAATCTGATAAATAAAAAATAGAATATCAACCTAACCTCCAATATATGTAAAAATATGATAACATGAAAAAATCTAAAGTTCTTGAATAGAAGAGAAGATAAATATATTGCCAAATCATTCATGTTTATTTTAAATGTATGAATCAAATATAAAATTATTTGATAACAAAAAGTAGTAATTAAGGAGAAATGTGAAAATGAAAAATTAAATATGAAATTTATATGAAAAATTGAGAGATTTTTTTACTAACTATTTTTTTGGGACATATGGATAAATGTTTTTCCCATCGTGTCAACGACTTTCAAGAGCAAAAGCAACTTTTCTTAGCTCCGTCTCTTTCTCTCTACTCCTCCTCCGGTTCTGTGTCGTTCTTCATTATCATCCTCCACCATCTTCAGGTTAGAGCCTATATTTCAATTTTGCTCTCTCGTAGATTTTATTTGTATGTGTAACTATGATTTTCGTGATGGGACGAAGTACTAATTGTCGAAAATCAAATCCTGCAGAGTCCTTTTTTTTTTTTTTTTGGAGAAATAGATAGAAATTTTGTGCTAAGTTGAAGATCATGAAGAATTCGGCTGTAATAGTATCCGTGATTTCGTATTCGGGTACTTCTGTTATGCTTGTTCTTCACTACCTCTTAATTAGATTGTTCGAATTTGATTTGGTTACTAGTAGAAGAAATTGAGTCGGATTGTTCAGGAGTAAAAGTCGTTTTTTTTTTAATATTTTTTTTAATGTTTAATGGAATACCATGTGGTATTTTCCTTAGTTAAGGTAGAAATTTCTAATAAATAGTATTTGTTCTTTGATGTGGTCATGTATTACAAGTATACATTTCTAATGAAACTTTTCATTGTTAATTAGGCTGTAGGAACCAAGTGTGTCAAAGAAGCAATTTTTAGGTGTGTTGGTTGGTAAGGTGTTTGTTTACTCGTGATGATTATCTGTTGTTAATATTATAGCAACAACTAGTTGGTTGCCTGATTAGAGTGATTATGTATGATGGAAGTAGCTAACTTTGCATTACTGTTTCCGCTGTGTAGTCAAGATATACGCAAAGTGCAGCAACTTTGAGGTTATCCTCTTAAATTTGATGATTTAATAGAATACATTTTTGTTAGATTTTCCCTGAATTGGTAATTCTCTTCTTGTCTAAATAATTTTTTGCATTCTGTTATTGTCTCAATGATACTAGCCTTCAAATTTTGTTTAAAAGTTTTGCCTGTAGTCTATATGATTTTAGCCTTTTCTTTGTATTGGAAGGAATTTTATTACTTAAAATACATTTAGGTAATTGACACATGTGTCTCTTTGCATACCCTTGCAGATCAGAAAGTTGCAATTAGATTGTTCTTTGCTTCAACTAACAGGAATCAGTAGTAGGAGACCTGCTTTTTGTGGGTGTCAGTGAGTAGCCATAAGCATTGGAGTTTTAAACTCATACAGATACTTATCCCTGTTAGTTTTGTACATACTGTGGGATGCAATTCTGTGTAATCCATTTTTAATCGTAAGTTCTTTCTGAGAATTTTTTCTTTTGTCTGGAATTGTACTTAGCATTAACACACTCTTAAGCTTTTAATGGCTGCAGTGACATTGAACAGTCTGGAAAATTAAGGATTAGTGTCTCAATGCTGAAGTTGAAGTCTTGCATAAGACAGATATTTATTTATTTTTTTATATAATTTCATTTTAATTTTATTTTAGATGTAACTTTTGTTACTAGGACTAAGCTTCATGGGTGATGGTCCTCGAGGACTAGAGGTGTTCCCTGATTACTTTCAAGTTTCAACTTCTGGTGGAGACTCACTCCAAAATCAAACATCCTCTGTCTCAAATTCAAGAACTAATAATTATTCTAGGTATATCTTCTTAAGAGATTATGAGAATAAAATTCTTCGTTTTGGAATAGCTTCAGCCTCATTGTTTCGTTTTCTGTGTATTAAGGTAGGTCTAATAGCTTTCCGTGGGCTCAACAAAAGTTAAAGAGTGCTGCATCTATGCTGAAATTGTTTAGTTTACGGGGTCTACCTTGGGTATCAGGAGCTGATGGTCAGGAAAAGGTTGGTCATGTAAATATGAGAATGTTGTCTTCTATCGATTATTTTTTGTGAACAGAGCCATAACACTCTTTAGCATATGTAGGTTGTATTAAATGCTACAGAAGTTGCATCACTTCGATCAGAGATTGCTGACCTGGAAGAAAGGGAAGCTCATTTAAAAGCTCAGTAAGACAAACGATCCTTGATTGTTTACCTTTCACTGTTCTCTCAATAAAGCTGACCTAGAAGTTTTCAGTGCTTTATTATAGCTGACAATTCCATTCTTTTTGCAGGTTAGAACATCTAGATGAAATATTGAGATCTGCTCGACTCTCAGGCTATCTGTACATAAGAACGGTAAAAAAATTTCAGACATGTAATGCTGTAACCTTGTTTTGGTAATGAATTGTACTATTCTGTGCATTTTGGTTACTCCATTGACAATACTTCATTCATTTGGTAGAGATGGGCAACACTACCTGGAGAACCTCCTCCTATTGATGATACTGAAATTGATGACTGGTTGCCACGATTTCTTGTCCTCCATGGATCATGTATTTATTTGTATTTATCATCCATAGGTAAGAAATATAGCTTATATTTGGGTAGCAACTATCTCAGTTTTCTTCTACTTGTACAAGATCATAGGAAATGGATTGTTCTTTACCACTTCATTGCATCTCTAGTCTTGTTATGCTGCATTTATCATTATCTGAACTCTGCATGGATTGGCAGCATGTTTTACTGAAGAAATTCTGCATTTCAAAGTATGCTTGATGTCTATGGTTGAGAAACATGAAGATTTATGATATAGATATTTTGCCTTGTTTATCCATTGGGACAGAATCAGGAAAGTTTTCTGTTGAAATTGTACTGAATATATGGGTAGTTGATCACATTTTGCATAACGTTTTTAGTTACTATTTTTATTTCACATTACGCTGTGCACTCATGGAGGTAACTTGTACACTTGTAGTAGACTATCAGGTGGCATCTTGTCTATAATTGGCATGTGTATTTGGTTACTGAATCATGGAAACTAGTTGTGCAATTGTTTCTTGCATTGTTATGCATTCTTAAAAGTAGAACTTAAAGTAACTATCTTGCAGATTTGAGCCCCCAGGATTCCACACTGCTACCAGATGTTGTTGAAGTTGGTTCTCTTCCAAACCTTACACGTGAGGATGAGGAAACCAGATACTGTTTTTACATTTTGACTCATCATGGTTTGAGATATGAATGCTCAAGTGCTTCTAAGCTACAGGTAGTTGTTACTTTTGAATTATACATTTGGTGATTCATGCATTAGTATTCGCCTATCGTTGTTTCTGCCATAGCATGTTAAACCCCAGCATGACCTCCTCATGGTAAGTTCCATGATGATCTGAGATGTCAGACATTCAGGCAAGGTTTCACTTTCAGTATTGAGAGGAAGCTGTAGTTTTAATCATTGAACAAACACCCCCTTTCCTTTCCTTTCCTTTTGTGCCTTCTATGCTCTTCGGATTTAGTTTTCTTCATTGATGGGTACTGGATGGAGTTACACCTCTATGAGTTTGTCTCTAAAATCCATGCCAGTATAAGAAGATATTTGAGACGTCTTTGGCCATTCAAAATGCCTGAGTATAATTCTGTTCAAACTGCAAATAGGAAAAGAAGAGGGGGGGGGGGGGAGTAAAAAATCTAGGAAAGATATCCTAAGATGTTATCATATGTTGGATGCAGTTCTATTTAAATTCTGTACTTTTATCCTTTCTCTTCTAGTCCTTTGAAGATTGGAGAGGTCACTAGTTTTTTCACCTTTGCCTCAGGTGGATTCTTGGTTGGCAGCCTTAAAAAGAGATTGTCAATTGGGATCTGGCCCTAAAGATTCAGATGACTCAAAGGAAACGTGAAACTATTCAGGAACTGGAAAAACATGTAAATAGATCTAGATATCCAGTAAATTCTTAATTCGGGAAGGAAACCTGGTTTGATCTGTACATATCAAATATCTTGATGAAACAATAACCAATGATGCTTGTTATTAGTTTCAGGAAATTTATCTATGGTTTGCAGGAATTCTCTTTTCGAAACTTACTTCTTAAGCCTCTTTTTCCCAAATAATCTTGCTGTAAAATAATCTATTATAACTTCTATTTCAGATCTTATGTTGCCCTTCACAGAAGCTAATCCGAACACAACAGTTTTTAGAAATCTTGCGAGTCTTCCTGTTTTGTTCTTATTGATTCTTTAGGGCCCTAGTAAAATTACATCTTAATAAACTAAGCTACTCTTTAGCCTCATAGGAACAACAGTACTGAAGCTTTGCACATCAGATGTACTTTCCATGTTTTTCTATTTTGTTCTGCAAATGTTCTTTATGATGATGCTCTTATCTCAATCCCCTTGTAGGGGTCCTAACATTCTCAAGATTCGATAACAATGTAGCCCTCTCCAAGAAAATCATTTTCAGATCATGATATGAGAGGCTCAGAAGCAACCATTTTCAGTCTCTTTCGGTTATTTATTTGATTTCTTTCTCTGGCAAATCTATTTGGATGTCGAGGATTGCACGTGTTCTAAGTTCTGATGAGATCTTTTTACAAGTTTAGTGTTACCTGTAACTTACTCTTCTATACAATGCATGAATTGCATTTGCTAAATCGGATATACCTTTCTGGCTTTCTCCACACAGGGTTAACTCGAGTATTACTTTTTGAAATATGTGATGAATGGTTGAAAAATATTGTTTGTTCCGTTCAATCTTTACTTTTTGAATATATGATAAATGGATGAAAAATAACATGATTTCTAAATATAATCCTCAAATTACTAAAGAGGCGTGTTAAATGTATACCCCATTTTTACTAAGATAAGAACAATTAATATTCTTTGTTTTCGAGGGAATAATAGTCTATATTCTTAAAAAAAAAAGAGTAGAAGATATAATAAATCCTCAATTTTCTTAATATATTCATTCTTTTTTTTGGAAATAATATTTCTTTTATGTTAGTAATGCTAAATTACAAATTATTTATTCGATATTAATTTTTTAATTGAATTATCTCCTCATTTCAATATATTTATACTTCAATCTTTAAGTACTACTCTTTACTATAGTTGAACATAAGGGCCAAATGAGCTGAATTTGAAAACTTAAATTCGAGTTCGACTTGTTAAATTTTTAATCATTCAAACTCAAATAAAAAATAACTTTCGATTTGAGTTACTCGAATTAAAAAAATAAAAAATAAAAAATATGTATTTATTTAATTCGCGAACAATTTGATAAATCAGAGACAACTAATTTTAAGGTGTAACTTACTCGAATTTGAATTGCAAGCCAGCCTTAGCCTTACTTGAACGGGATGATTCATTAGAATGGCTCAAAACGAAGCCGTCCCACCGTCCCCACATTAACTACTCAAGAAATCAGATTACTTTCAACCTGTTCTCAGCCTAACGAATCGGCTAGGGTTTGACTTCAACCAATCAAAATTCCCGTGATTATTATTTTTATTTTGGTAAATTCCTGTGATTATTGCCACTTGTCGAATGGAAAAACAAGGTACAATTCCTGCATCACTGGGCACAACATCATTTCTCTGTCTCTCAGCGACCTTTTCTTTGGGATCTGTTTGGATTGAAGTAAAAGCAAAATAAGGATAGGACTTGAGAGTATATATATAAAAGAAGAGGAAAGAAGAGAATAATTTAAAAATAGAAATTTAACTTGATTTCAGTATAAAAGTAATGAAAAAAAGTGTTTAGAATAACTTCATTAAAAAACATATTTATGAATATCTATAATTACTAAAATGTTAATAAATATATAAATTAGTTCCTTTTTTCAAATATATATGATCTATTATTTTCTTTTTGTGTAAAAGTAACTGCTCATTTTATAAATTTAATAAAAAAATTACATTTTTATAATATTATTTCATTATTTATATTACTAAAAAATTACATTAATTATTTTTTATTTTAATATATTGTAACTTGAAAATTTCTCACTTCAAATTAAAACTCAATTTTAACCTTACTTTTTATTTTAACATTAAACAACTACAATAATAAAGTTTAAATTTTAACATAGAATATTTTTTTTCCAAACCATGAACTTTTATGTCTTTAATAAATCACTTTTTCCCTAAAAAAAATAGAATATTTTTACTTAAAATTTATCAATATGTCTTTGTTGTAAAGTGTAAATCATTAAATAAACCCAAGAGCTAACAACTTTTTCCTCCCTTCTCTATTTCTCAATCCAATGTCCAAACATAGCCTTATACCAAATCTGCAAATCACATTCACAAGGCACGCATCAAGCTCTCAAAAAGCTATCACTCATTATATTCTCAGAACTGAATCTCTCTCTCTCTCTCTCTCTAACCAAAGCTTCATTCTTCTCCTCCAGAGGGAGCTCTTTCTTCGCCTGTGAATTTGCAGAGAGATATTTGATTCCAAAATGAGCTCTCAGATTTGCAGATCTGCTGCTCGTGCTGCTAGGACTCTTCTCTCTACTTCCTCTAAGCAGAGCTCTCGTGCCTTTCCCGGTAAAAATTATATTAAAAAAAACACACACGCATGAACAATCACAATAATTTTGGATTCTATCGCACATCAGTCTAAATTAGCATTTGACTTTATCATGCTTTCATTTTATGTAATCATGTTCATACATGATACTATTTAGGAGTTCTATGTTATTTTTACTTTATATGCACATATTCAATTATTCAAAGACACTCGTGTAAAGCTGCTTAGTCTGTTATAGTGGATATGACGTCATTGTTTTTTTTAAAAAATAAAAAATTAGTCTATTCGATCCGAGGTTAATGTGTGCAGTGTAGCACTTTTTGTACTTGTGAAGTATGATTTATTTCTTGATAATCTGTAGATTTTCGATCTGTTGATATTTTCTTTATTCAGGTAATATAGATAAAACGAGCCTTCTGTATAAGCAAGCTAAAACACGATAAATTTTCAGCTTTTATTTGTTATTTTTGCCTGGGAATTGAATTGTTAACATTTTTTTTGCCTTTTCTATTATCAATTCGTACGTTTCTTTTTTGACTCTCTATGTTGGATAAATTTCATGCTGTTATAGGATTCACTAATACTCGTAAATTACTAGGTCTGAATTTTGAAATGTTTCAAATGACTAGTTGCTTCTCTATGACCATCCATTTTGTTATCAGTCTCTGATCTATACATGGGGTACTAAATCAAATGCAAACATATAATATATGGAGCTGGTGTATTTCCATTCTTTTGCATTTCCAGGAAACATATAAATCTGTGTACTCGTATTTTATGCTGTATTTTTAAGCAACTGCACATAACTGCTAAGTTGGAACAAGATCAGTAACAATAATTTTCTGGTTGTGAAGGTCGAGCAGCAGCTGCAGCTGCAACAGTTTCATTGAGAGGAAATGTAGCTTCCTTAGCTACTTATGGTAGGGTAGCGTCGGAAAATGCTGCTAGAAATTGGATTTCTGGATTCCTTGCCCTTCCTGCAGCAGGTTTGAATTCCAACATTTTGTCTGCAAAGTCTTCCTTCTTTTAACTAGTCTGTCATGTAAATGAAAAATTTCCTATACTATTCAGTATTTTAAATTCAAGTGAGAAGAAGAGGAGCCTTGTCCCTTGCTTAGCATTAGCATTGTGTCATCCGGGACCTCTTCTACAGTATTCTCCATTATTGTTAATTGGACTGGTGATATAATTTGCTTAGGTTGTATCCTAATGCAGGCACCTTCCTCCATCACCCGACAAACTCCATTTTGAGTTATGACACGAAAATGTCCTTAAATCTACAGTGGCCCTTTAGTGTATATATTTTTAGATTGTGAGCCTAACAAACAGATGCGATTGCATACATGTGTGTCTATTTCTTTATTTGTCCTCTCTCTCTCTCTTAGAGGTAGAAGGTGATTGCTCTAACCAATCTACTAGCCCAAATGGTCATAGGAAGTTGTTTATGGGACCTTATGATCTTAGATGAATTTATATAGAACCTCTGTCTGGCTTATTTTTTAGCTACTCTTGTTTATATATGTAACTCCTTTTCAAAGTCTCATTCATTCTTTAATTTCTTCTTTTTGTTGTAGCTTATATGCTTATGGAGCAAGAAGCACATGCTGCAGAGGTACATCAAGGCCATCGTCCCTGCTCCCTTTGATCCCCATCTACAGCATTAGTGCACAATTTTGTTAGTGCCATTTTTGTGATTGCATTCTTGTTGACTTACACTGCTGTTTTCCTTTCTATGTAGATGGAGCGCACTTTTATTGCCATCAAGCCTGATGGAGTACAAAGAGGGCTGGTAAGATAATGCCAACTTTTCAATTAATTTTCTAATACTTCATTATAGATTTCCAACTAGGTGGCAATTCCATTCCAGCTTTCTCCCTTTTCTTGTTTGCTCTTTATCTTTGATGTGGAAATAGGCTTACCATCATGAGTCCGTTTCTTGGTGCCTAAGTGGACTAATATTGTTTCCTTTTTCAGATTGCAGAAATCATATCTCGTTTTGAACGCAAGGGTTTTAAACTTGTAGCCATCAAAATTTTGATACCTTCTAAGGATTTTGCCCAGAAGCACTACCATGATCTCAAGGGCAGACCATTCTTTGATGGCCTTTGTGACTTCTTGAGCTCTGGCCCTGTTCTTGCCATGGTCAGACCTGTTGATTAACCAAATAACTGTTAGCTTGTTTGATAAATTTTTTTGGAACAAATGTTGAACTGGAGTATGCTTTCACAATTTAGGTATGGGAAGGTGAGGGAGTTATAAAGTATGGCCGCAAATTTATTGGAGCTACAGATCCACAGAAATCAGAACCTGGAACCATCAGAGGTGACTTAGCTGTCGTGGTTGGAAGGTAACATGACTTACCAAATGCAGTTTACTTTCACTTTTATCTTTGCTTTGCCTACATGAATTTCTCTCGTCCACACGAAGTGTCACTGATCTCTCTATATTCAGAAAACAAATACATGTAAAGCTAAACATATCTCACTGCATATGCCAGTCATTTTCTTTCATAGGTTTTTAACTACTGCTCCTCTACTGGTATTAAAACTGTGAATTTGTTAATGAGTTTCTACTTCGTATTTCAGAAATATTATTCACGGTAGTGATGGCCCTGAGACTGCCAAGGATGAAATCAATCTATGGTTCAAGCCAGAGGAGTTGGTTAGCTACACAAGCAATGCAGAGAAATGGGTCTATGGAGTGAACTAGGAGTCCTTTTGTTGAATTTTGAATTTAATGAAATTTTTAGCCCCGCATAAAGGCGGGTTGAAGAAAAATTCTGAGAAATAATGTAGGTTTCTTTAGACGAGGAGAAAAAGAAATTGTCGGCAAACATTGCAATAATGTATTTCCCCACTTTAGTTGGCAACTCTGGTGGAAAGCAATTGTTATTAAAAGTTCTTTCTAGTGGGCTTCAGAGTATGTACACAATTTTTAACTTCTTCTTCTTATTTTATTTTTATTTTTTATTTAAAAAATCCTTTAAATCTCTCAAAATTTTAGTTAATTAAGTCGAAAGTAAGCTCCCTTCCAACTAAACTCATGCAAATCTTACAAGTGTAAATTCACAATAAGCGAGTGATACTACACTAATTATAAAGTTTATTTTTATTTGAAAATAAATTTACACTTATATATGTAATTTTCAAATTTTGTAAAACAACATAAACTTGTGTGTAATAGTCGTTGAAGTTTAGGCAAACAGGCATACTTTTAAAGTGAGAATCTGAAATACCTTAAATTTTAATTCAGTTCCTGTCTCTTCGTGCATGAACTTTTTTTTTTCTTTTTTTATATATAAAAAGAGAGAAAAAGAATTAAAGGAAGGCAAGGGGGGGGGGGGCAAAAAACTAATGTCAGTGTCATGGTCTCATGGACTCATGGGGGGCATTGCGTTTCACCGTTCACACCATACGAGACTCCGCGTTTTACAGTCGGACTCCAGTTTGGTAATTACAGAAAATTTGCGCTTGCCAGTTAATTATGAATTTTAAAATCCGCCAATCACGAGTTCCCCTATAAATACTCCTTACCTCAGGCTTGGGAAAATTTCCATCTCGCCGCACGGTAGTTACTAGCTACTTGGTTATCTCGCACGAGCCGTCCTCTCAAGCTTCTGTTCGTCTTCAAGCCCTAATTCTCTAGCCGTCTCAAAAATCTTCGTTCGATTGTGATTTCGATAGTCAGTGTAACGTAACAGGTAATTTTGTCTTTTCAATCTCTGTCCTTTTCAAGGATTCAGTCAATTCTAGCAATTAAATCAGAATCGTGCTCGAATGCATATGCTCGGATGTTTAGGTGGTTGGTTTGTTGTTTTGTATTTGTTTCTTGGTTATGGAGTATTCGAGATTGTTTTTTGATTTTTTGTTGGCTGTGGTTTGTTGATCAGAATTATGAAAGTCTAAGTTTTTACAAAGTTTTCAATTTTATGGTGAAAAAAGAATTTTTCTTGTGGTAGTTGAAGAAAATTCACGATGATAGTTATAGTTCAAATAAGTCACTGAGCATTATGCGGTTTCTGAAGCTCGTTTCTTTATTGCTATGAGTACCTTAGTTATTTCATAGAAATTGATGCTCAATTGCTATGGTGTTTCTAATAAGGGGTTTTAGGAAAATATTATTATTGTTATTTTTGAGGAGTAGGAAAAGATTAGGTTTTAGCTCTTTATTCTTGTTCCCCCAGGCGAGTAATTGTTCTTAGGATAACTTTGATCCTTGGGGTTTTTGCGTACTTTCTATGTTGAGATGGATAAAAAGATGTTTTACTTTTAAGATATTGCTCCTTTGATTTGGTGGCTATCATCTGAGCTACTTCTCTCGGTTTGACTTTTGTGCTGTCATAATCTACCAGCACCTGGTCCGTTGAACTCACAAGTGTTGGTTTCTCAGAGTTGTGTATTTGTTATTTTTTTTGTTTTTGCAGACAAAGTTTCTGCTCTTTCATTTTGTTTACGTGTTGGTAGTTTCCTGGTCCTGTGATTGTATATATTCTTCAATAGTCATTTTAAATCGATTGATCTTCTATCCTTGTATGGCAGATGGCTACTGAACCCCTGACGAATGAGGCTATTGCTCTTACAGAGAAGAAAATGGGCATGTCTTTAGGTATGCAATTTAATTTAGCATTGGCAATTGTACTAGCAGTCCCCTCTCCCTACTCCCCTTTCTTTTTGCATTTTCTTTTGTTGGTTGACAGGTTCTGGTGGGGTAATTCTTGTGGTTTCTTTTTGGCAGATGATATCATCAAAATGTCCAAAAACAGTTCAGCTAAAGCTAATAACAAGCACAGAGTTTTGGTAAGACACTTCTTCAACTTATCTTCATGTGTCTTACTTGTCTGGTTCTAACTTTCTGCTGTTCTATATGCAGAATATAAGTAGAAAATTTGTGAATAATGTGGCCCAAGATAAAAATGCAAAAATACGAAGGTTTATGGATTCAAGATCCACACTGAGACAGGTGAGCTGGAACTTTTTAGTGCCTACATCCCCAATGTAAATGTTTTCACTCATGTGTTGTCATTGGGACCAGTTTTATTTTGTATGCTAGCAGTGTAGATTACTTCCATTGATTTTATTTTGCTAGGGTGCTCTTGCTCAGAGGAGGAGTAACTTCCAAGTGAACCGATTCTCTGACTCTCAGGTGAATCAGTTCCCTTTTGCTTCTGAGGCTGCCAAAAAAATTGCTGTTGCACCAATTCACAGACCTTTCAGTGGTAGTAGGACAGTGAATATGAATAAACCGAGGTATGCTTATTATGAGTATATTAGATTCAGTTGATTAAAGATTCTTGAGGATGCAATTCTATTATCTGTTGAAATTAATGGTAATTTTGGAAGAATTGTGCGAGTAATTACTGAAAAGGATGATAATATAGTTAACATGTAATGGCCAATTGTTGACTGAGGTGAACCATCTGATTCTGTTGCAGGTAATTTGTGTTCCCTATTAACGTTTATGGATTTTTATTGTCGGTATCATAGTTGGAAGTGCTCAAGAGTTTCTATATGCTTGGTGAGAAAGGACCTTCATCTTATTTCATTTGGGACAAGTCTGGGAACTTCCATAAAATTGTTTGATAGTGCTTGTTGAAGTGAGGTTAAGGTGTTTCTAGATCAGCTGAGCAAGCCAGGAACACAGCCTTTTACTTTTCAAATAAGTGGAGAATTAATTTTTGGTGGCACATATTAATGAAGGTTACTGTTTTTGTGATGCATTTATGTGGCTTGTTGCTTCATTGACTAATTGTTGTTGATTATGTTTTATTACTGGAAGGACTTGGCCGGGAATAGTTCTTTTTGGTTGGCCTAGTTTTTGATATCTGTTGGATTGAAAGTAATAGTTTCATTTGAACTGGTAACCTTTTTGGAAGTTTATGTTGAATTTCCATATGCTGATGGGGTTTGGCTGTATAGTCTTTCAGTAGCATGCATAAGCACAGATGATTCATTCATTGTCCTTAGTCACTCTAATTATGAGTGTAATTGACAAGATCAAATCGCGTCACAGTATTTGGGTTGGAAGGAAATTGTAAGTGCGATAGAAAATCGTGACTCCATTTCAAAATGCAGATGAAAAATGCATGTTACTCCATCTTTTCACTGTTTTGTTTGGCTTGGGACACCAGCAGTGTAAATGGAACACCAAAATGGTTGTGTTGCTTTGATCCTTGGCACAGTACTATTGGGATAAGCTACAACTTTTTCTTTCTAAGACTAAGATCTTGTTATGCATGGGCTGATCTTGATGTCTTGATACATTTTGGAGGTTTGGAATAGCACATTGTTCGTGAACCATGTTTGGTGTCTTTTAGATGGGGAAAGCTACATCTGAGTCCTATGAGTTTTTTTCTTCTGGTTGGTGTATGTCAGTGGAACATTCAGTGCCTGAGAAGCTTCCCAAAATTACCAGAGTTTGAAATGCTTCTCTGTGCTGATTCTGCTTAAAGTTTGTTTCATATATGTTTGGACATGGGTGTGGTCTCTCCAGTTCTTCATGTTGTCCTCATTATTACTAAACTCAAGTATCTGTTTGATTCAAGGGGAGATTTCTGAAGTAAAGAGACTTGAGGGATGTTGAGAATTGTAACACCACCATGTGTGCTTATATGGTCTTGTCTCCCTCTATTTTTATTGGAAAATTAGATATGAGCTCTGATGGTAAGTTTTCTCAATGACATCAAGCGAATGGAGCATGGTTGTTCTTGAATCCAGTGTGGTGCTTACAAACATCGTACATAACGTTGCTATTTTTGTTTGAGTTCAGCAGTTACATTTTTTGTTTTGTGCAGGAATGGAGCTCTGCCAGTACAAAGGAGGACTGCAAATACTGGTGGCTTTAAAGTGAAGGTATTGCATTAGTTCTTTTAGCAACTTCAAACCTTTTTTTATTTTCGCCTAATATATGTGATGATTGCTCTGGTGTTTATCTCATTATTTATTGGTCATTCTGGTTCCGTTGACGTACTTAAGGCTCTGTTAACAGAAATCTCAGCAGCAGTTCAAGGCGGTGCCAAAGCAACGACCCCAAACTCTAGATTCATTGTTTTCAGATATGCAGAGGACTAGGGTCATGTCTCAGCAGAATAATGTGCAACACAGCAACTTACCAAGAAGAAACGGTGTCCAGCGAATGCCACCATGGCAGCGAGCTCGATTTGCCAAGTGATATTCACCTTTTACGTTACCCATCTTAGCTTTATAGGTTGCATAACAGGGAACAATTGTATTTTATGGAACAAAAAAGTTGTAGGTCTGATTTCGTTTCATTTGAATTAGTTTTGCAACTCTTGACGTCATCATTTTATGCTATAACCAAATTGATTTGTATAGCTGGTTCTAGAGGTGTCTCTTGGGTCGAGTTGGCGGGTTAGACGGGTTACTAACATACTAATTTAAACACGACACGATTAATAATCGTGTCTAATACGTGAACTCGAAGTTAAAAATGCGAACCTGTTAACCTGATAACTTGATTTAGTAATTCGTCAACATGATAATTTTATTTAGCAATCCGTCAAAGTAATAATATTTATTTTAGTGAGGAAATTATATTATGTTTAATATGAAATACAATAAATTAAATTGAAAATCAAGAGATTCAATGTACAAGAAAGACTGAGATAAAAATATTTTCAATTCAAAGAAAAAATTGTATAAACCATATAAATAGTAAAATGTAAAATTGTACAAATCATGTAGATATTTGTTTGTTAATGTTATATGTAAATGTATCTCAATAAAATAGATTATCATCATCCCAACTCATCACAATAAAAGTTTTTTGTTGAAAAAAAATTATTGTAACATTCATTGAAACAGACAAATATCGCAGGAGAAAAGTATAAAATGTATTAAGATTAAATTATTTATTAAATCTCTGCAACTGAATGGAAGAATAACCATTCTCGTGATATTTTGCGTTAATTTTTATTTTATTTTTTTAAAATCATCATCATTACTATTTATGTAGTGATAAATGGTGATTAGATAGAATATGCCAAAAAAAACTCACGAATCCCTCCAAAAAATATCATAATAATTTATAAATTGTCCAAAAAAACTCATGAATTAAAAAATTACAAAATAAAAATAATCCAAAATACACTACTCATTAGCTTACTACATTATAATAAAAAAAATGTGGTTAGAGATTAGATATAAGAAGTTAACTTAAATTTAAGAATATAAATGATTTTTAAAAAAATTAAAAATTTAAAATAAACGGGTTGACACGCAAACCCGCCAACCCTCCACAGGTTATGCGGGTTCAACCCGTTTACTCGCGAACCCGTTTAACGTTAAACGGGTTGACACGCAAACCCACCAACCGTGAAACCTAATACATTAATATCGTGTTGTGTTCGCAGTGTTATGTCCAATATTGCCCGCCCTAGGTTCCTTCGAAAAGTTTCATTCTCTTTGGGTGATGTTCATTACAAGCAACCTTAGTTTTGATATTGAAAGTATTTTGGGAAAGCTCCTGCTCGGCTGCTCCTATTGAATAACTTGTCTCAAAATATAAATAGTTTATAAAATTTTATAAATATTTCACTTTTAATATTATATTTATTTATTTTCATATTTCATTTCACTTTCTTATTTTTAAAACAAAATTTATATATATATTTTTTCAAAACAATTTTCTTTTCACTTTCTTATTTTTAAAATATAATAATTAATATTATTTTAGAACAAAAAAAAACTTAGTATGTGAACTATTTATATTTTTGGACAGATTAATTTATAGGATTAATTTTTATTATTTTTCCTCTCAAACTATTAACATCTTTTATCCAAAAATGTAAGAAACTAAAAGATCTAAAATACTCTTATAGGGAGAGCAAAAGATGGGGCTGTAGCTCATATGGTAGAGCGCTCGCTTCGCATGCGAGAGGCACGGGGTTCGATTCCCCGCAGCTCCAAATTTGAATGAATGTTGAGATGGAATGCTTATTTTTTTTTTATTTTTAAGAATGAGAAGAAAATCATTTGAATAAGAAATGTTTTTTTATATGTAATTGTATCTCATAGACAAGATAATATATTAAAATAGAAAAACATATATAATTAATAATGAAATAAAATGGCCTTACTTGATTAAAATTTAATTAATGAATCTGACTTGATGATAGTTGATATTATTAATAAATATTGTAACAAAGTATTAATTTTTATATATTTGTAATTTTTATAAACATTTAATTTCAATTCATATACAATCAAAGTTATGAAAATATATACAATAGAGAAATTTATGAAAGAGACAGCTTCAATTGAGAAAATTTATTTAAAAATATATACAATCAAACAGTTTATTTGGAGCCTAACTTATTTTTTTCTTATTTTCTTTTTAAATTTGAAAAGTTTCAAAATAGAGTTTAAAAAACTACCATTAAAAAATCAAGACATTTATGAAAATTGCTGTTTGCATTATTATGGCCTCATTCTGGCCTCTCGTTCCTCATCTCATCTTCTTCAACTATAGAATCACCACCTCAACTCCCCCACCTTTCCACCTTCATTATGAGTCTCCACTTGTTATCCTCCCGCCTTCTTCTCCCATCGCCACAAAAGTTCCCGTCTTCCACCGCCGCCGCCGCCACTACTATTTTCTGTCTCTTCTTAACCGGTAGTAATGGTGTTAGCTGTAGCCGAAGCTATGGATGTTTTCTTTCCGGTAACGGCAATGTTTTCAGAAGAAATGTTTCTTCGAATGAGTCTATTAGAAACGGTAATGAGATTGTATCCGAATTGTTGGATGAGGAACTACTGAATCGTGTGTCCGGAGCTAAGGATGCTTCCGAAGCCTTGTTCGTGATTGCTGAAGGAAGGAATAGGAGTAGTGGCGTAGTCAGCACTTCTGACTCTTGTTTGATTATCTCTGCGGCCATTGAGCGCGGCAATGCTGATTTGGCTCTCTCTATTTTCTTTGCCATGCGCTCTAGCTTTGATGCAAGTAAGTCTTTAATTTATTGGTGGACTGTATGTAAACATTGTGGTTTTGAATATGAGGAAATTCGAGAGCTTTTTATCAGAAATTGGAACTTTCGAAAAAAGAATTTGTAATTGAACAGGAAGAAAAAAAAAATGTAAATTTGGCTTTGAAGTGGTTATTCTTTCTAGTGCAAGATGCATACTGTGAGGACTTTTGAATGAGTCAAGTGGTGTTTCTATATTCTTCTTATGTTTCTGTGCCCTCTGTGGTGCTTCTTCTAATTCACTTGAACATAATAAACCTTTCCCGAATAATTTTTTTGGTTGACATTAATGCATGGGCATTGTCCAAACTTTGGTTCAAGGATCTTCTGTTGGTGAGAAGGGTTCATCTATTGACAGATGGAAGTGGTTGAGGCCAGATGTAAATACTTATTCAATACTCATTCGTGGCCTTGCCTCATCATTGAGAGTTTCAGATGCTCTCAAAGTGATTACTAGTGCCTGCCGGGTGGGAGTATCTCCAAGTGAAGAGGTATACATTAATATATCCTTTTTGTTCTTGGATGATTAGTATTTTGCTGAATTAGAATGTATCTTACTGTGTTATCATATTTCCTTGCTGAAAGAAGCCCTGTTCTATCTGGACATTCTTTGTTTAGCTATGGCAGTTGGGTAGGTAATTAGGCAAACTAGGCATTGATGACAGTCCTCTGGCAGGAATGGCAGTAACCATGCCATGCTTCAGCACATAATAATTTCTATTTTGGCTGATGAGCTGTTCAATGTTCCTGCAGGTCCCTTTTGGTAAGGTTATAAGATGTCCAAGTTGTATGATTGCTGTATCTGTGGCTCAACCACAACATGGTATTCAGGCATGCACATAAAAGCTTGATTGCGTTTCAGTCTTTTTTTATTAGTTATTTGCAGTGATGAAAACAGGTTGTAAATACTTCCTCCGTTTCATATTAAGTATAATTTTATACATTTGCACACTTTTTAAGGATGTTAAAAATAATACAAAATTTAATATTAAATTTCAAATATACCCTTAATAAATATTCTAAATCAATTTTTCATTTTCTTTCTCCGTATTAATTATCACTCTCATTCTCTTTACACTTAAATAGAGATAAAATTAGAATATAATAATAAATTATACTAAAAAGACACTTAATATGAAACAAAATTAATTTTCCATAACGATACTTAATATGAAACGAAGGGAGTATGTGATTACTGTGTGAGAGAGAGACTATTTGGTGTTTTTTTATCTTTCTTTTGTAGTTTGTCAAATTTTCATTTCAAGTTGGTCATCCACACCTCTCAAAAAAAGAAAAAAAAATAGGAGCTACTCTCCTTTATGCTTTCTTCTCTGCATCAGATGAATTTGACATAGATATTTGTCTTATAATGGTTTTGGCAGTTAATATAATCGTATTAAGGCAGTATAATAAAAAACAACTAATCTGCTCTTGGAACAGTCATGTTAAATGAATTAAAGGGGGAAAAATTATATCCCACCTTGAACAAGTCTCAGAATATGTATTTAGACCTCAAACAGTACATCTATAAGTTAGTATGTGTTTTGGCAACTATCTCCTTTTGTTTTGGTCTTTGAATATGATTACTCATATTTTTGGAGCAGTGTAACATTTCCAATTGTTGCTAGAGCTTACAAAGGAATCCTGTTCCTTTCCTATCCTGCAGATTGTCTCTTGCTCAAAGTGCCGCTACCAATATGAGCTTGTTTCTGGGAGCATTCTTAATATAGATTCTGAAGAAATAAGGTTGGTATTCTATTTTTATGAAAATTTCATTATTATTATTATTAGTAGCTGCTTGTTCATCACATATTTTTAACATTGTACTGAAATTTTTCCATACATATAAGAAAACCCTATGGTCAATCAATAACTTCATGATCCCTGTAATAATTGTCTTCCCCTGTGAGAATTTCTCCTCCAGTTTCCTCTTCTTCTGCCCCCTTTGATAGTTCTGCTTCATTCCTTAGTGTTTATGTTTGATGTTGATCTTGGGATATTTACTTTTTCTAAGGATCTCCTACTGCCGCACGCAGCATGGATGTTCCAGCATGGAAGAGGTGGCTGAAATTTCTGCAGATCATGAAGCAAAACGTTCCAGCTTCTGTTCACTCCATTGTGGTAAACTTCTCTATGCCATTGTTTTCTCATGCATGATGCATCAAATTTGGATCAGAGACTGAACCTTTTGTTTTTCTTACTTGATCTTGGTGGTTCTCTGCGCATATTTAGTTGAAGTTTGCTCTATTTGAGCAATATATTTTATACCTGTGGCAGTTTATTGGGAAGAAAAGCATTACATATGTTCTTTTTGCCCTTTGACTTTAAATTTTGACATTTGCAAAACTTTAGTTGTCCTATGAAATGCTAGTAGTCTCATAATTCAGAAGCATCTTATTGGGCCTGTTCTTTTCCATCATCTCTGCAGGTTGAAACCCCATCTGGAATGGCACGAACACACAGGTTTGCTACTGAAACAGTTGATCTTCCTGCACAAGGAGGAGAAAGGGTAACTATTGCTCTGGCTGCTCCTTCAAATCTATATAGGGAGGTGGGTCCCTTAAAGTTTAGTCCAAAAACCCCCAACTTCTACCCCGGAGAACCAATGTGCCTGACAAATCATGTGGATGGTCGAGAGACACCATTACTAAGAGCTCCAGCAAAGGATAGAGGCACAAATTTACTGAATCCCTCCATTCTCATTCCTGCTCTTGCTGTACTTGCCACTGGAGATGCTGCTACGGGAATCATAGATCCCAACTTGCCGCAGTTAGTTTCAGTTGCTGCAATTTCCTCCTTAGCTCTTGGAGCAACTTTAAACACTGTTGTTTTTCCTCAATTTAATAAGGTATGTAATGGCATATCATGACAATTGCATGAATGGGTTTATACCTCTATTTTCATGAGTTTATTTAGGTCTGCAATAATGCACTCTTCATATCCGGTCATTACTCCTATGGTTGAACAAAGAAATAAAGTGAACTTTCTTCTGCAAAACTTCTGTTGCATTCTTTTTTCTTGTGGTATAGATTTATAATTATGATAATGTGAGTTCCCATTGAAATCATAATATTGCCCAAGTTCTGTTATAGTGTATCTCTCTCTCCCTACTAATGGGGTTTGCATCCCCCCACATCCTGTCTTCTGCTTGCAATAATTTAAGGAACATTTATTATACATTTTCTTCAAGTATGCTTTTGGTGCGCTGGAAAAACCTCCGTAGCTGACCTTTGATCGGTTTCCATTGTTGACAGCTTCCTCTGAGGTTAGTGGATACAATTGCTATCAAGCAGCAACTTCTATCACAATATGATTTACTCCAGTCTCGAATCAAGGAGTTAAAAGAAGCTTCTGAAGAAGAGGTATTCTTTGTGCAATTTTGTTACAAATTCAGTCAGCTGAGTACCTCTAATTTTGAGCCTCCTTTCTTTCCAGAACAAGGTGATGTTTTATTTTATGTTTTGTTGACATGTAGTACTTCGGAATATAAACATTCCAGTAAAATGTGGGGTAAAAGTTTCAGATTTTCCAATTTGCTTATGTATTCTCATAAGTAACACAAATGATGATTTCCCATGCCAGTTTTCCAAAAGGTAAAAGTTAGCAGGAACTTAGCTAATGAAGTACAGTAAAATGACATAATAATTTAGAATTCACAAGATCATTTATGTTTTGTCCTAAAAATTTGTGAATTTTTCCTAGTAAACACTTACAAGATGTAGTTACGATATGCATGCTTATATTGGATTGGACTATCACAAGGATTTTAAACATAAAGGAATTCAATGTGTTAAATTCTGCCCTAAAGAATTATTTTTTTCATGGATTACAACAATGACATTAATGAATTTTGATCTGACATTTTGAAGGCTATAACAAATGTTGTTGTTGATTGTATTCAAGAACTTAATACATTTAGATTACAAGATGTCCCTATATATAAGCTTACACAAGAGACACTTAGCACACAAATATGGAAGACAAACATCACACTTTACAACTATTTTAGGCTACCTATATTGCCAAACATCAGCACACATAACACCCATTTTAAGCTGTCAAACACTACATTTAATACTCAACATTATCTAACAGTTGTATTTCATTGTTTTAAATATTATTCACTGCCTTATTTTACATCTTTTGTCAGTTCAGATGCTTTACTTTTTTCATAGGTTTGGATGTTGGCTCGCATGTGCCAATTGGAGAACAAAATTTTTGCTGTTGGAGAACCTTCTTATCGGTGAATTTTCTTGGAATGCTTCCAAATCTGTGTTTTAATGTGAAGGAATAACTTCTTTTTTCTGTCCTGTTTTGTTCTTAATTTTGTATTTTTTTACATTTAGGTCTCGGAGGACTAGACTTAAAAGAGTTCGTGAAGGTCTGGAGAATTCCCTTACAAAAAGGATTGAATTGATTGAAAGCTATGCAAGAGTATGTTATGTGCACCGTAAAATAAATAAATATTTCATCCGTCCAGAAATATAAGTCACTTTTACAGAAATCGATTAACATTTTTTGTTACTAAAATGCCCTTAATTATTATATCTTGAAAATAAGAAAGAGAAAATAACGTTTGTTTTGAGAAGAAGAAAATATAAAGGTTTGTCTTGAAAATAGAAAGAGGATATAAAGGTTTTGTCTTGAAAATAGAAAGAGGAGATGAGAGATGAAAATAAATAAGAGTAATATTGGAAGTCAATAGTTGAAATATGCAAAAAATTCTTTAAAACGATCTATATTTTGGGACAAGAATAAACTCATTTAGCATGTATATTTATGGATGGATATAGTAAGTAATATAACAAGACTAAGGTCAATTACTTGCAACTTGATATCATAAGTCTCAAGCAACAGTTTTCAATGTTTACAGATTTCTTCAATGATAGAGATCGAGGTAGAGATGGACTCAGATGTTCTTGCTGCCGAAGTAGCCAGCAATGCGGTCAGCACCCTTATCACTCTAGACACTTTTCAATAAAGCTTCGATTTCATTTTTCCTTATAATCTCTTGTCAAAATAGAAAGGGTGGCTTAATTGATTAAATATAATGCCAATTGACATTTTATACTTGAAATTTTATAGTTGGAAAAGTTAAGACAAACCATTTTGTCTACTTTAATTCATGAAGGATTGTTCTTAGTATGCCAAAGGAAAAGGAATTGGCAATTGAATTCTTCTTTAGAAAAATAACAAGGCGTCTGGAAGATGATTCCTTCTCAGATACTTAGCTTAAAACTTTTTAGCTCATTTTAAATATATGCAAAGATTTAAATCCTTTCACACTTATGACTCTCCCCCCCCCCCCCCAATCTCCTTCCTTAGAAGGAACAAATAAAAGAAAAAGGAGTTTCATGATATGTTACACTGTATTTATAGTTAGATAGTGATTCAGAATCAAACTACCCCGGGGTGATTATTGGCGTTAGTATTGGAAATATACTGTTACTGGCATGGTTATTAACTTATTATGTAACCTCTAGTTGCACAAAAACATACAAGGCTAGTGTCATAATATCAAATAAATATGGTGCAAGGGGCATTCAGCTACAAAAAGGAAAAAAAAGTGCAAGGGCCGTCTTATGCTTTATTCTGAAGCATCAATATCATCACTATTAAAGAATTGTGCTTGCATGCCCTGCTTTTACCCCATCTGCTTATCGGATGCTGTTCCTTTGTGCAGGAAAAAATTGCTGAACAGATAAGGCAAATCATGGAGATTGAAAATCTTGAAGAGGCATGTTTCTATTATTTATTCTGAAGCATTAGTTTACTCCATCCACTGTGGTATCCTCGATTTGTTAAAATTAAGCCAATCAAGGTCATGGCTTTATAACTAAAAGAAAAATCTAGTAATAAAGTTGAAAATTCTTCTGACTTTTGACTCAAAATCAAAACTTTTCCTGGATGGCCACGTGGTTGTAGTTTACAGAGTAATACTATTACTTGCATATTGGTAAAGTCCTAGGACAATTGTTGTCTAAATATTGGTCTTGCAGAAATGGAGACTCCAAGCTGAGGCAAATGATGAGGCCGAAAGACTCCTTAGTTCTGAACCTACATTACCTGAGCAGGTTTTAGATAGATAATGGTTTGACATTCTTGGACCAAGGTATTCTGATTCTTTTGTGGTTGTTAAGTAAATTCATTTATCCATAATCTTTTATTCAAAAGATTGCTTTTGGCAGATTAATTGAGTATCGATCATCTTCTTTCCTCTGTTTACGGATGGCTGATGCATAAGAACAGTAAACATCAAATGTACGTAAAAAAATGCACGATCATCCAGAAAGAAGCTATGGCCTCTGAAAGATGTGTTCATTGTATTATAGTTGACGTCTCTCCATTAGTCGTCCTCTACGGAAAGGACACGAAGGGCTCAAGAAGCAACTGTATTCTTTGTAAATGATGCGAGCAGCACTGAATTATTTTAAAACTGTGGAATCTTGATAGTATTATTCCTCATCCTTCATCCTCCCAAAATCCTTCTGTAGCCAACTATTTGTGAAAGGTGACAACGATTATGTTATGTGGGTTGTCTTTTGAACATAGAATATGCCACCAATCTTTTCAAGGTTTTTTGTTTGTTAGTTTGCTCCACCATCCTTTCCAAGACGAATAATCCTTTTCATGTGGCTTTTGCTACCGAACTTTGTTATTAAGCATGATTGTTACACCAGCTGTGGTCCCCTAATGGAATCCACTTTTGTACCCTCATCTTTTCCCATTTTTCTTTTTATCTTTCTGGCACTTGATCCATCTTAAATATCATCAATTGGGTGAATTCATTGGCCGGCTTACCAGATAGATTTGGTGGGCACTGGTCGGTTTGCTCTATCCTAGATACCAATAGAATTTGTTTCAGAATTGAATTACTAGAAGTTTGGCCAAACCATAAAGAAGTCAAAAGCATCATCAGAAATTTTATGGACTTTAATATATTCGCTGACAGATCCAACAACCATCATGCTAGAGCAGTGTAAATGTAGTCATTGTTTGATTAAATTTTCACTTCATTTAAAATTTTGTTATATTTATCGACATCTATTCATGGTCCTCTTGAAATTGAAAGACCAGCTAGAGACACCAATGTCATTTTATCTCACCAAATCTCAAGGTTTAAAGTCTAGCCAATTCTGACTTCTTTGTTTCAAGAAAACACAAGGCAAATCACAAAAGAAAGAGAGAGAGGAAGCAAATTGGTGGGTGCGTGAGCTGATTACATTGCTGGGGAAGGTTTGGATATCTACTAATTAGTATGGTGTTTGTCATGTGAAATGAGCCAGAACTTCTTAGGCAATAAAAGTTCCTTTTCTACACCAATTCTGAAGCAAAAATAATATAAAAATTTAAAAATAATGCTGGACTGCTTTTGTACTTTTTCTTAAAGAAATTCAATTGCTTTTATATGTCAGGAATCTTTGAACTTTCTATCTGTGCCCTTCTTTATATGTAACGTAAGGTCCATGGCTCTTGCTAACCTTCATGCACAAATGATAATTAAATTATTTAGTGATAAAATCTTTTGAATTTATATTCTATTTTTTAAAATATGACATGAGAACTTAGAATCGTTATATAAACAAGCTTATTGAATAAACATTGTATCGTTTATATTCCATCTTATTAGCGCATATAATTGTGCAATAAAATTGTAAATATACTCAAATTATATATTTTGTAGAAGTCCTTATGCTCAAAAAGTTTATACTTTCATGTAGAGAAAGATATATGTTAGATCAAAATGTGGGTGATGTGATTTTGTGTGTGCGCGTCCATTTTTTTAAAAAATAAAAAATAAAATTATGTTATTATTAAATTTCCTCCTTCAATTAAGAAAATAGAAAATTCTGTTATTATTAATTCAATTTGTGATCAGAAAATCACAAGTTGGGTGTGGTAATGTATGACTTTGAGGACTACTATTACAAAATCATGAATATTGTATGACTCATTTAGATATCTCTGTTAAATATTATTAAATATTTTGATGCTTATCGAAATGGAATTTGAGCCACAAACAAACATAAAGAACAAAAATGTTATTCTTCCAGGGAAAAAAGAAGGAGAAGAATGTAGAAACCATAGGGTTACTATTGCGTATTGAATGACAAGAAATAGAAAAGAAGATAGTAAATTGAATCTAATCAATGATTCATCCAAATCTTGGCAAACCCTTTCCCCATTCGCACCCTATGGGTCCAATTCAATTACTTCCTTCTTAAATACTCCAACTTTTGATGATCCACCAAATAATCCTTTTATTTTTTAATAACAAAGAACTTGTATTTTTTTCTTGCATGTGTCAGGTAACTTTATTCATTGTGTCGACCTAATTAAGTACTAGAAATTCTTTTCCAATTGATAGTAAATTTTGATTTAATTCATAATCTTCTATGGATAAAGACTGTTTTCATCAACTAGTTTTTTTTTTAGGAATCATCAACTAGCTTTTATTATTATTACATATAAGGGGAAGCGAGACTCGAATACACAATGTCATCACGTATGGACAAATATATTTTACTATTCAAAATTCAACTGTCTTATTTTTATCCATCAACTAATTTTTTTTTTAAAAAAATCTTTTATTAAATAGAAGAATATTTTTTAAAAAAATACAAGTAAAAGTTAAATATAACGAATTCATATCTCAAACTTTTACATTCATATATCAGAATTAAATGTTTACTTTTTAATCTAAAGAAAATTAACATGCTATCTTTGTTATTAATGAAATTAGTAAGAAGAGTATATGAATTAGTATGATATAAACCTTTTGAATTGAAAAGATTATTAATAAAATTATAGATTAAAAAAATACTCAATTCATATAATTTCAATTATTCATTTTGTTTTTTCATCAAGATTAAGTAACATATTAAAAATGGAAAATATACAAACAAACTTCATAAATTAATAGTGTATAATTATGATATTTTAAAAATTTGAATTGAAAAAATACTTTTAATAATATTGAAAATTATTTATAGCATTCTTGTTCAAATATATCAATAAATGCTTAATATATTTTTAAGATGACTAATAAAAAAATAAGTCAAATTTTATATTTTCAAAATTATATAATTATCCTTTCAAAAAAAATTACATAAGTGCATAATTATAAAAATATACATTAACATGATCATTGAAATGAGACAATTAAAAAGGAACAATATATAATTGAAATGAAACATAAAAAATTTATTTTAAAAAATGAATATCTAATTTCAAACCTTTTAATTTTTTTTTTGTGGATATCAAATCTAGACAAACGGAGAATTATAAAAAGAATTGAATATTTAAGGCGTGATTAGGGATTAGAATTAGATGGGTGGATAACATCTATAATTATCTAATTATCTAATACAAGTGAGAGTGGTTTGAAACTTGAAAGTTGAACAATCATCAAGACTTCTCACGTCTTTCGAGGATCTACCTTTTGAACACATCCGCCACCTGCCACCCAGCACCCCATCGTCGCCCCGAGAACATAGTTTCAAGAATCAAGAATTTCCCCGAGACTCATCTGCTTTTAACCACGTGGCACGTGAATCCCTCCTCTTCCCCAAGAATCCATTATTTAATCATCAAACCAGCAAAAGCAAACTCATAAGCCCAAAAGAATTTATTTTTTTCAACAAAAAATTAACTATTATTACATCCAAACATATTCCTAGTATCAGAACTACACACCTGTTTATTCCCTCCTATTTATAGAAGATCCGTTGAATACAGTTGTTGTACAGAGTTGATCTTGTACAGAGGAGTAGGTAATTGCCCGGTAGAAGGGTGTAATTGGGAGAGAATGTCGAAGAAAATGAACATATTGGTGACTGGAGGGGCTGGGTATATAGGGAGTCATACAGTGCTTCAGTTGCTACTGAGTGGGTACAAGACTCTGGTGGTGGATAATTTGGACAATTCTTCTGATGTTTCTCTCAAGAGAGTGCAAGAACTCGCCGGTGAGAAGGGTTCCAACCTCGCCTTCCAGAAGGTATGCCCTAACACGCTTCAATTGCTTGTCACGCCGTCTGTTTTTTTAGCCTGTTTGTCTGCAAAGTTCTGATTTTTGGGCTTTCTTGAGAACTTTTCATCTATAGGTAGGTTGATTGGACTGGAAATTGGGCAATTCATGAATTGAGGATTTTTATATAAATTGTTTGTCCAGCAAAATCCTAATTGGCGTTGTCAAAATATGTTGGAGTGTTTTCAAAATTCTAACTGTAATATAATCCTGGGGCCTTGTATTTCAACTAATACTAATACTTTTGGAAATTGTGGCCACCTTAGGATGTGATATATGGCATTTGCTCTCTTCTGAATCAATTCTAGTATGTTTACTTCTTTCTTTCCCTCCCCCCTCCCCGTTTGAAAGGGATCAGAACAAAAAGAATCAGATTAGAAAAATCTCTGGCACAGCGTAGCAGAAATAATCTGCCACTAAGCTTTGCCATTATAATCAAGATAATCTAATTTATTAATTTTTCTTTTGATTGTAGATTGATCTTCGTGATAAGGCTGGTCTTGACAAACTCTTTGATTCTGAAAAGTAAGTATTTTCATTTTTCTGTTATGTTTTTGGGTTATTAATACTACTTCCTTTCCGTCTCACTGTCCATTTGGATTTACACTAATGGATTAAGAAATGTATTGAAAATAATAATAATACAATTAATCTTTTGAATTTACACTAATGGATTAAGAAATGTATTGGAAATAATAATAATGCGATTAGACTTTTTTAATTGCGCTTATTTAATTGTCTGTGTATAAATATAATAGTAACTTTGCGAAATAATACAATTCTCATTACAAAATGCTTGTGGATATTTTTTTTTTTGTATGGTTGTTTCGTTCAAAATATATCAAATTTAATGTTTTACATATTTTTAAAATGTTAAATTTATATTTTAAAAATTACACAGCTATAAAATTGTAAAAACAAAATTGAAAACCTTTCTTTTCAAATGGGACACCCTATGGACTATTAAAATTAAAATGGGACAGAGGACACCTATGGACTAACTATTAAAATGGGACAGAGGGATTATTTAAAAACAAGGATTTTTTATTGTGGGTTGTCTCATTCAAGGAAGAAGTCTGCAGTGAGTTTGCTTTTGGATTGTCTTGCATTCTAAAGATCAGATTCTGATGCATATAATTTTGTGCGGTTGTTACCTAATGTTATGATGTGTAATTCTTTTCATGTATTCAGATTTGACGCGGTTATCCACTTTGCTGGTTTAAAAGCAGTGGGTGAAAGTGTTCAAAAACCGCTGATGTATTATAACAACAATCTGATTGGTACTATCACCTTGCTAGAAGTCATGGCTGCCCATGGTTGCAAGAAGGTACTTCTCTTCACTGTACTTCAATATATGTTCTGCCATTCTGTGTAGGAAATTTGAGAACATGGCATTTTGACTTGTATTTTGAACCTTGGCATTTATACCAGTGCTGCTCTTGGCAGACTTATGTTTTAAGTTTTTGTTTGGATTGTCACACCTGATTCCCTTTTTCTTTTTTACAAAAATTGCAGCTTGTGTTTTCATCATCAGCTACAGTTTACGGTTGTCCAAAGGAGGTCCCTTGCACTGAGGAATTTCCAACTTGTGCTGTAAATCCTTATGGAAGAACAAAGGTACCATGCAGTTATAGCTATTTGTTTACTCTAATCAAATTGAATTCATAAGGCCTGCATCTTGTCTTTCATATATATGTTTCTTTGCTCCGCTGCATCTGCGGATAGCATTTTTTTCTTTTTGGAGCTGTTTTTCTTCTAATCAGGTTGATTGGAACAGCTTTTCATTGAAGAAATATGCCGTGACGTCCACTGTGCGGACTCTGAATGGAAAATCATATTGCTGCGGTACTTCAATCCAGTGGGTGCACATTCTAGTGGCTATATTGGTGAAGATCCTCGGGGAATTCCGAACAATCTCATGCCATTTGTTCAGCAAGTGGCTGTTGGCAGACGGCCTGCTTTGACAGTTTTTGGAACTGATTACTCAACAAAGGATGGTACAGGGGTATGGCAGATTCCAGTTTTAGATTCTTGCTGGTATCTTAATTATATTTGAGGAATTGTTCCATGTGCATGAGGCAACCATATCCATCCCTATCAGAACATTGGTGTGAGGATAACAGTAAAAAGTAACTGGAGCTAGTTAACCTCAACATAGCTTATGCAAACAGCAATTCCCTGATCACCTATTGCCTTTTCTTCTTTTGGACCAATCTTTGTAAATGTTAATGTGTTTATCTTTAGTTGTGAAGGGTTTCAGTCTTTTGATTTTGAGTTCTGCATTATATGAATGTTGTCTGTAATTTTGGGCTGAAGTCATAGATTATCCTTTTCAATATGATTCATAGTTTTACTTCCATCTTATAGACATATCATGAGTTGAATTTAAGTGTCTTATCTACTTGGTTTCTTTTTTTTTCATACTTTCAGGTTCGGGACTACATTCATGTTGTAGACTTGGCAGATGGCCACATAGCTGCATTGTCCAAGCTATATGATCCTTCGGTTGGTATGTTCTTTGTTGTGGCTAAGTCATTACTTATGTGTCTATTGTCTTGGGTGGTGATACTTTTTAAAGATGATTTAAAAAGCTCTCTCTCTATATATACATGTGTGTGTATGTGTACACACACATACATACATGCTCATGTCCTTCAAATTATATTTATTTTCAATTCCATTAAACAAATATGTTTACATTTCCTTGACTAAGTCTGATAAATGTACAACATTAGGCTGTGAAATTTACAATCTGGGTACTGGGAAAGGAACATCTGTCTTGGAAATGGTGGCAGCATTTGAGAAGGCATCTGGAAAGGTATAAAAACTTTCTATTTCATGGAATACTTATTCCGTTTCTCTTTTTCCTTGCTATTGAATATTATTACCTAGTTCTAGAATAATGGAAATGTGGATGTAGATGTAGGTGGCTTTGATTTGTCCTAGGTAGCACTGGTCTCTCTGGAAATGTCATAAACCCCCATTGTCTCTGAATATACTGGGATATGTGCAAAATAAAAGGAAAGGAATCATCCAACTTTCATGCAATTTTGATGGAACAAGGACTCACTGCCACGTTGCAATTACCTAGCATGAGAATGCAAGTTTTATAACTGAATTGATTAATTGTATACTCTAGGATTGCAACAACTTGCATGGCTTTGTTTGATGATCAAGTTGTTGCTTAAGTGTTGTCACTTTCACACTTGCTCGAACTCAAACTCGAACTAATCGAGCAGTTTGAGTTTGGTTCGTTAAATTAAGCGAGCCGAACACGAACATGTGAACATTACTAATAAATAATTGAACAAACATAAATAATATTTTAAATTCGAACGAACTCGAACTGTGTTCGAGTACTATTCGATTTCGAGCTCAAAACCTTCCGACTCGGTTCATTCGTGTTCGAATATAACCCTAATCACCATTAGCAAGCTACTGGAGTAACTCTAGAGACATGGCTAGTTTGGTCTTCTATTGCGTCATAATCTTTTGGGTTTTGGGGCGGAATATTGACTGGAGATCCATTTTCATGTTTATGATGGTTAAATAATTGATTTTTTTGGCTCCTTTCCTCCATTAGTATTTAAAGTTTGGCTTACCTTTCCGTTAGAAAATCCCGTTGGTGATGGCTGGCCGTCGACCTGGAGATGTTGAGGTTGTATATGCATCAACAGAAAAAGCAGAACGTGAATTGAACTGGAAGTAAGTTCTTATGTCTTGCTTTAATGCAACTTTGTGAAAGGCATGTCTATCATATCACTTCATTCCCTGTTCTGAGTTAAATGTCTGTTCTTAAATTGTTGCATTTGTAATGAAATCAATGATTTTCCATAAGCAAAATTACGTCCAATGTTTTGTTCACTGCTGTCCATGCATGTAATCTTTTCATAAGTTACTTGCTCAAAACAAAGCCTCAGACTTTGGTAGTCTTTTAAGAAACAGATTCAGTTTCTAATTTGCGAGGGGGGCTGATCTGGCTTTTTGGCACATCCATGTCCTAACTTTGAAACCTACTCTGCAGGGCGAAATATGGCATTGACGTGATGTGCCGGGATCAATGGAACTGGGCCAGCAAGAACCCTTATGGCTATGGCTCACCGGAAACTACAGATTGATCGATTTATCGTTGGCTGATGCATCCCCAGCTTTGTGCATCAAAGAGAAGAGGGTCCTTTGTCTTTCATTAATATGTGGGGGTTGAGGAATGCTGTCGCATTAGTAGTAATCTTAGTTCTTCCACCATTGAGGTAGAATTAGAATGGTAAATTGGAAGTTTTTACATACTCTAACATGAATTCCTATTGATATGTGAATGTGATCAGCTTATAAGGGGAATAAACATTAATACAATATCATAGTTTATATAATTTTTACTGATGCATTGTGCATGAATTGTTTTTTCTCCTCCAAATGGGCAGCTTGCCTTGTTTCATATGACTCAGTTCTTGATGCTAAAGTAATGCATCCATAATTTAATTTGTGAATCAAAGTAATTCTTAATATAGGGGTTTCATCACTTTATAAAGTGCCATTAGAGAGTATAGCGAAAGGAAACACTAACACATGTAATAGCAACAAAAAAGAAAATGCCCTAATACCCTTTGGGACACTGATGCGGTATGGAAGAACTGTTGCCTCAAAATACAATAACGTTCAGTGCCTCCAAAACGAGCAAAACTTGACGTCACTTACGTACCATTTTCATTTTGGTCATTTCTTTGGTACATAGCATTATCCTTTCTTTTTTTATATACAATTATTAGGGACACAAAGCATTATATATTTTCTGGATCATTGATTCCAGCCTCAAGGATAGCAACTGCATGATTTAGTCATGGACGGACGGAGATGTGTATGGTTTAATGATAATCTGTTCGAATATATATATATATATATATCAATAATATTACTTCCTTCAAACCATATCAAATTTTTCATTTTAATTACACTAAGCAATTCTTAAACTAAACATTTTTATTAGGTGATACAATTACACAAAAAATAATATATTTTTATTTTTAAATTTTGTTGATCTTTGACTGAACATATAAGAATAATGAAAACATTATAATTTATAAAAACAAAGTAGCAAATGATTATAATACCTTCAGCATTAAATTGTTTAATAAAAGAAATTTATGTCATAAAAGCAATAAAAATGATAAGATTTTAGGGACTCATTTTCCCTTCTTAATTTCTTATAACCAAAATATGAAGCTTGCTGTTAACTGTTAACCAACTTCAATCTTTGGTCTGTTCCTGCGACAACAAACGGGAAAATATAGGACCGTCCCTGAAAATGCCACTAATTAAAAATTGACAACGATATATCAACTTCTAACCCCAACCCAGCCCCCCTTCCCCGTCAACCTTTCTTAAGGGATACTGATAGAAGAGAGGAATCGCCAAAGAATCCATGTGTGATTCCACAACCGACAAGGGAAAATCATTGCAGAAATTACTTCTCTGGGGAGTCCAGATCTTCATCTCTTGTTCAAGAAAACTCTCTCTCTTCAATATACATTCGTTCCAGATTTTTTCTTAACGTGAGATTTGGTTCTCCTCTTTTTATAACTTTCTTTTTTGCTTTATGTTTGTTAATTCAAATGTAAGAGTGGGACTGAACCCATTATTTCAGAGACATTTACATTGTTCATTCTGTGTGGAAAAATGTTTGCAAGACAGTCTTTTTAGATTTTATTTGCAAATTTTACTCAGGAATTAGAATTTTTTTTAAAAAAAATTCAGGTTTACATGAATTATGAATATGCTGTATCTTGCTTGAGCTCTAATTACTTTTTCCGTTTACAATGAACATGTGTTTCTTTCAAGCACTGGTTCGTGTCTTTTAAATTTATCAGTTTTGCTGTATTGCATATTGGTTTGATTTGAGTCTATGAATCGTTTTGGAAAATGAAATGGGTGTGGCATTAGGAATCGTTTTGATTTGACTGTACAAATTTTTGTGAAGTACTTGTAGACTCTTTGAGTAGTCAAGGTCTGAACTCCGTGGATGATTGAAACCTCCGATTCCCAACCAACTAAAGAAAAAGTTTCTGTGGTCCTCTCTGTTTTCTGAACTCCGCGGATAAGGTCATACTTTAAGATCAACCCTCAATATGTGGAGCAGTTTGCTGTGAATGATGATGCAGTATTGTCAAAATTTGGATTGGAAGTTTAAAGCTGGTTTAAATGGAATTCAAATTCTAAAATTTGATAAGCTTTTATGAGATCATGTACATTTTATGGGACTACAATTCATTATGATAGTTGTCGCATGGCAGGGAAGGGAATATATTCCTAATGCAGTTTTTATGCTTGTTCATGAATGGTTTATTGGGACGTTTATTTTTTTATGATGTTTTCTTTATTGATGTCATGGTATAGTGTCAAAGATTGCAACAATATGAGAATGTTTTTAGAAATCTTTGTCATTGTAAATATTTCTGCTCATGTGCTTTTATAATTTTTGCAGATTGAAGTTGAAATATAATAGGAGAATAAAGGTCTAATGTGCTCAGAGAGGGACAGCTTTGAGCTTTCAGGACCTGTGCATATAAAGAGTACTGACTGGTATAACTTCTGCTATGTGCAGTTCTCTAACTGATACTAGAACATTAGAAGTTTTGTGGAGAGGGATTATAGAGGCTCATGCAGATTATCATCCTTTGCATTCAAAAATTCACATCAAAGCAGAACTGCCTTTTAGACAAAAATGCCACTTTCTTCAAAGTTGCAGCATAAGTCTATCATAACAATGCAATCTAGAGTTCGGTATAGAGGAATTTGGATCATGTCATATTCACTCAAGTAACTGCTGATTAAAACCATGGAGAGTTGTTGGGAGGGATAAACTTGTGTTTAGCTTTAGATTTAGATGTTCTCCAGCCAACCAACATTTCTAGATAACCTCTTATCCAAAAGTTCTCTCATTTTCATCTGATATTATGATTTCTTTATAAATTCTAAGCTATCATGCATGAAAATATCTATTTGTATGGTTTGCAAGTGATATTGGATTGGTAATCGAAAACTGATTCTTTGACGAAGAATGTTAATGTTTTTACATTGGTTTAAGGGGAGAGTTATTCATGATCTTCAAGCCCCATGATCATATTGTTGTGGTGAAGAATCCTTGTTTGAAGTGAGCTCTCAAGTGTAAATAAGATGTATGCTAATGTACTAGGTTTAATATGCTCCTTTACCCAGGAAAAATACTGATTACCGAAGGTCTGTTGCTGCCAGTTTGGTTCAAGGTGTCTATGTACTTGAACGTGATCGCCAGGAAAAGCAGCATGAAGGTGAAGCCCTTGCCCCTCCTTGGTGGGAGTTCTTCCATTTTCATCTGCGTACTAAGCTTGTTGATGATGCTGATTCATCCATTTTTGGTGCTATCTATGAGTTTAAACAACCAAACGCATACAACAATAATTTAACTAATGATGATGTCCCCCGGTATGTCATTGCTTTTAGAGGTACCATCACAAAAGGAGATACTTTTTCACGGGACTTTGAATTGGATGTTAGTTTCATCCGAAATGATCTTCATCGGACATCTAGATTTGAGATAGCCATGCAAGCTGCACGTGGAATAGTTGCTACATATGGAAGTTCGAGCATTTGGCTAGCTGGGCACTCACTAGGGTCTGCCATCGCAATGCTTGTTGGCAAGACTATGGCAAAAACAGGCATATTTATGGAGTCATTCTTGTTTAACCCACCATATGTTTCTGCTCCAATTGAGAGGATCAAGGATAAAAAAGTTAAGCGTGGGATTCGAATTGCAACTAGTGTCATCACTGCTGGACTTGCTTTTGCTATGAACAATAACCATCTGAAGAACCAGCAAGTAGATTCATTTACTGCTTTGGCAGAATGGATCCCATGCCTTTTTGTGAATCCAGCTGATCATATCTGTGCTGAATATATTGGCTATTTTGAACACAGGAAGAACATGGAGGAGATTGGAGTTGGAGTTATTGAGAGATTGGCGACCCAACACTCACTTGGTGGTCTCGTTATGTCTGCAATGGGTAAGCAGTCAGAAGAGCCACTGCACCTTCTTCCTTCTGCAAACGTTACAGTAAATTTAACTCCTTCACCAGACTTCAAAGATGCTCATGGAATACACCAGTGGTGGAGACCTGGTGTGCACCTAGAGTCGAAGATTCACAAGTACTGATAATATTAATTTCCTGTAAAAATACTGAAATTATCTAGAAGCAAGTCTTATTTTAATTTTCTTCTAAAGGTTGCATCTTCTATCCCTTGGATTATGACCTAAAGATGTTCTCTTTATTGTTGCATATGCTGTGTCTCAATTCATTGTATCTGATTGTGTCACTTAGCTCAATTTATTACATTTAATAGTAATATTCTCTCTGGTGTTTCAAATACTGTATGCAATGTGCTGTTTTATCATGATATGTGGTGCTTTTGTTTCAAAGTTGAGGACTTTGCAGTAATCTCTTGGGCAAATTTAGTTTCTGAGGATTGTTGATTCGATGGAGATGTTCTTGTATCCCTTATGGCTTGCATATTATGATGAGTAACCATTCTGATGGCAATGCAAGGTACAACCAGCATAGCCCGGCAAAAAGTAGATCGGAAAACCTGGAGGTTGGGCTGGAAAAAGTTGGCGCTACTTCCATGTTACATCTTCAAATGCTTTTGTTAGTGCTGCATATCCACAAGATTCTGGAGATGACTGGAGCTGAAAAATCTAATCAGAATATACATTGCCTTTCCAGTCTTCTAAAGCTCCCCTCCACGAAGACGGGCTTTCCTCTCCCAGCCACCAGCCTCCCCTCCTTGTACTTACTGGCAAGTTTAGCAGTGTATGACTAACTATAAAAGAATATGCAAAACAAACTTGCAACTTCAACAAAATCACCAATATATATATCTATGGTTTCCCTATGTTAGTGATAATGATATCCTTTTTCCTTAAATTTCCTTTTTAACAAGTTATCCTTAAGCTTTCATGGTGTAAAAAAAAAAAAATGTCTAGCGAATCATTTGTCCCGGACTCTGCTCAAGACTGAGTGGAACGTCCCTGCTCCCACTGGAAGGAAAGCAAATGGGTCACACTCACTGCACAAACATGTGCAGAAGTCAAAAGAAACAGCAAATGGCTTTCATCAATCCCTAGAAAGTGAAATTATTTTCCCTCCAGAATGCTGTCATGCACCACCACTACCTCCAAACTCGTACTTTGTCTGGTTATTTTTCTTAGCCAATTGCCAGGTAAAAACATCACAAATCTAAGCTTAAAAGCAATTGCATTTCAACTCATTTCACTCAATAATAAGTCCAAGAATCAGTACAAGAGCCGTTAAATAAAGATCAGATTTTTACATTTCTTTGAATGCTTTCAAAATTATAAATATCAAGATTACTACTCAAATTAAAGTGGAAAAAGAAGCGATTATAAACGAGCTTACTGGAAGCTAAATACAGTGGAAGCCTAATACAGATCCATCACTCACAGCAATAGCTACTCTACAATCTGCACTAGCCTCCACATGATGAGAAAAGAAATGCAAGAACCGAACTCGACCAGCCATCTCCAGCCTTGACTCGATCTCCATGGAGGGTCCAACTCGGAATCCACTCAGCCCATCAGTGATAGTAGGTCCCACATTCTGGGGTTGGTTCAAATACAGCGGGAAGGACTCAACGGAAAACGTTGCCGTCATGTACTGGGTCTTCCCGGCATCGATCTTTCCGGCAGGAATGAACATGAAGCCCACTTGGTTGCCGGCATAGAGGAGCTGGAGCGAGCTGTCATAGTGGTTGAAAACACCCCTGTTTGTGTTGTGTACGGTAACATACTCAGAGAAGGTGAAATTGACAGTGCCATTAGTGGTGGAGAAGGTGGGAAGCTGGATGGCATTCACTGTAAGGCTAAGGTCTTTGGGTTTGAACACAGTGAAGTAGACAATGAGGATAACTATGACCACAAATATCAAGAAGATTGTTGCAACTATACATGAAGCTAAATTTGTACGACCACTTGGAGGTCTATGAGGCTTGTTTCTCCCCATTTCTTTGATATTTTTTTCTGGGTTATTAGATCTTATACTACTGCCTTCAATTTGGTGTGTGTGTGGAAAGAGGAGAGCAGATATGGTGGTGCTGTTTGGAAGTTGAGAAAAATGAGTACAAGGAGGGGAAAAGATGGGAGAAAAGTGGGACAGGATATGAATGGCAATTAGTAGTGTATGGGGACAAAAGTGTGAAATCACAGACTTATTTTGTTTGCTTTCTGCAATAGTATTTGTCTCAGGAAAGTATCTTTTCCTTGATTCGTGTTTGCTGCAGGAATTATTTTCTTTTACTTTCCTTTTCTATTTTTAATGAATAAATAATCAATCATTGCATTCATTATATGGTTAAGCAAGAATGCGTTCTCTGTGTCGTACCATATTCCAGGGAAAGAAGGGGGATAGGTATATATATTCTACCCTACATTTTAAAATTATTCTACCCTACAAGGCTACAATTACGTTTTGCCCAGTGAGCCAAATTATGAGCAGCATTATTACAAATTCTGGGAACAAAATTAAGCATCCAGTTTTTCCCCTTTGTAGCAGAGTTTTTGCTTCCTCAGGAATATGTTAATGGAATCGAAAATGTGTTGTTGATAATGTTATTTGAAGTCGTTGAGTCAATAACTTGGTCATAAAAGGTCAGCGAATTTATAATTTATATACCAGTCCCCAAGATAAAATGACCGAAATCTCATATAATTCATGCACTTTATAGCAAAAAAATTCTGAGAAAGAATTCTCACAATCTACGGCTATGTCTTTCTTCTTTACCTGCGATCCAAGATCAATGAAAATTTACAACTGAAAAACCAAGGCCTATAGTGTGACAACTCATCTATCTGCTGCAACATTTGCAGAATGCTGCCAGTTAGAAAACTTAGAAGTAAATGCTCATCTCTCTACTGTGATTCTTTCTTTTTCCAGTTTATTGTTTGCACTGTAATTGATCAAGTGAGACTGATAAAATAACAATCAGAAGAAGCTCAAGAACTTAGCTAATAAAACATCATCCTTTATTGATGATTTACACTTCTGTTTTATTAGTAGGGATCAAAACTGAAGTGATCCTTGAGTCAAAGAAGTGCAGAGATACATACATAAGGATTTTTTTTAGTACCTTCACAGTTTTATGAGTCCGTCATTATGGACTTGTCATCTATACATGCAAAATTGCACCTGGAAGTTTATGAAGTAGTTTTCATGAGTTCTTCAAGCTGAATATCCATGATCTTGGATACCATTTCAAGAAATGCAGCTTCACTCATGCCAGGGAGCATAGAATCCTCAGCTTTGTCAACAATCTCCTCTATCATGGATTTCTTGTTTAATGTTTCCCGACACATTATACTTCCAATAGCAAAAGGAGTTAGTCCTATCTCTGCCCCTTTCTTCAGAAGCATGGTCGATATGCGGAGTACACGAGCACACTCCATTGAAAGATCCCATCCATGAAATTGCAGAAGTTCAATGTCTTCCTCAGCATCCAAAGATTTTATGTACTCAGTGGTCCCTTGTGAGTAAGGCTGCCGGGCTTGTGGCCAGTAAAGCCAATCAAAAGTGCAATCTTCGAACTGCCAAGATAGAACTAGCTATATCAGTTAGAAATCATAGATTAACAACAAACGAACTTCATTTGATTGGCATGAACAGAAATTATTCTACTACTGAGAAGATTTTTAGTATTAAAGAGATGTCATTTAAGAATTGAATCATGTATTGAACTGGTTGCTATCTAAAGATACTGTTACAAAAAAAAAAAAACACTCCTTGACTAATCAGAAGAGGTTTATCATCAATGACAGCATCTGTTCATCCTGGCACTAGTCTAGGCAAGTTTTTCCTCTTTAGTTGAATTGGTACATAAACAAAACAGCTTATTTGCTATAAAAAACAACCTACGTTATCCACAGGCATTAAAATGAAGCATATTGTTAATTACTATCATAAACAATTGAAGATTACTTAAAAGTTCCATGCACTCATATGAAGATTACTTATCACTTTCATTCAAACTCAAAAGAAACAAGTAAATAATAATGAAAATATAAGGAAGAGATGTCCTTACATTCTCAGGCAAGCAGTAACCATGATCAATTGGAATGAGCGATATCCATCCCTGATCCCCTTCTCTGCTTATTAAAATATTTCCGGCATGCCTATCTGCATTTGCAGTTCTGATATCTAACACGCTTATCTTATGAACCTCTTCTACAGGAAAATCTTGTGGACCCATGTCCTCACAACTTCCATGATTATTCACAAACATTTGCAGAGATCCAACCTTTATATTCTTACAAGAACAGTCAAAACCATCCGGATGATTGAATCCTCTATGCAAACAATGGACCATAATTGTAGGGGGCACACCAGAAAAACCAACTTCCCCGACTGATGACCAACGAGGTCCAGTCTTTGGATGGTCCAGTAAATAGGCTGCCACCTCCCTCAATGCACCTTCTCCTACTTTGGTTCCCCTTTTCAGACCTTCACCATTTGATGATAAAGGCAGCCCCTGGGGGTTGTTTATAGCCATTGGTTCTTCATCCACTGGCTTAAAAATAGCAACATATTTGTCACCTGATGCATCTTGCATTAAGTAAGTTCCTCCTGTACCTTCCGAGGACCGGATAGGTGATTTACCGCTAGCCAATCCATCAAGTGCAGAATGGATCATATGCCATGTGGATGAAAGTAGTTTAATCGTTGGGCTAATGATGATTGGTTTCAGCAAAATGTTTATATCCTTTAGCCCCCTGGGTACAACTTCAAGCTCTGTGGGGTGCTCCTTCTTTTCATGCAGTGCCTCATCTGTGCATTCTCTCCAGTTATCTGCCACAATAGAGAGTTCAACATCGTTCTCATTGGGCTTGGCCCACACTTCAGCAGATTTATGAACTACCAAATGAATAACAGCATCAAAAAGCTTGCACACATCCTCAATTAGTGTCTCATCCTCAAGCTTCTCACCATTATAGAGAAGTTCCTCCCGATCCTCAGGATCGGTGAATCCTTTCCCTTTCTTGGCGATCCTACGCTTTACATATCCAACATTCCTATGCCTATCAACATGAAATTCACATTCCTTTCCACAGTTAGTGCCAACTGTGATCAAAATAAGATCAGAGAGCTTCACAACCAAATGCAATAAATTCCCACTTGAAACTCCATAGTCCTTGAGAAGCGAATCATTCCTTGTCAATTCCCTTCCAGCAAAAACTAGCTTCTGCGTCTTTACAACAAACCCTTTGCACGTTTGAATCCTTAGTTTCACCGAACCAATTGAATCAGACTCCAAAACGCGCATAGGAATCACAGAACCAGCAAAAGTAAGATATATGAGAATGGATTCACCCGAGCTAAGAGGGAAATGGTTCTCAAGGTAATCAATTGACCTCACTGACTCTTCACCAAATGGGCCAAAAGCAACATCAGCAACAGACATTGTGTTCAATCAAATTGGAGTTTATTGTATTTAAAACAAAGTCTAACTATGGAAGTTAATGAGAATAGCCATGAAATTATGACTAATTTTCAAACCAATGACAATAATCACACAAACTAAGAGAACCCCAGAAGGAGTTCAGAGTACAATGACTGAAAGTTACTGAAATTATTGTGATTAACAATCTAACAATCGAAAATTCTACAAGATTTGAAAACCGCCAGAAAGCTCAAAAGATGAGAGCTTTCCCGATCTTCTTTTACTGAAAGATCGATCTTCTTGTTTTCCAAGTCAATTTTCCTCCCAAGAATTGAGACATGCAGAGTGGGGGAGCAAATGAGAGAATACAGTGATAATGCCGAATTAAATTTCAATTGTTTTTTCACAGCAGTGAGGATTCTTCTTACCTCCAGGAAGAATCAAAAGGCCAATGGATCAATGAAGAATAAGTTATATGTGGGAAACTTCAAGAATGCGGATGAATTGGAAATTGTGGGGCTTTTTTGATGCATTTCCCGAAATTTTCTACTTTCTGTTTCAGTGTCATTTCAGTAATGTCCGATTTGTTCGGTTGTTTTTGAAGTTTCCGATAAAGAAGAGAGAGAGTAGGATGAACTGATAATATGAAGAGAAGAAAGAGCGGATTTATAGCCGTTAGCTTTGTATTTTTTTTGGCATTTTCGGGGGAACGACTTGACTGTCCATCAAGTTTACTTTTTACCAGTTAACAGCGAGAACATTTACGGTTATGAAACTTGCCTTACCTTCCCGTGAAATCCTTTAGGCACTGCGAATTTTGTATTTAATCATTCATCTATTTACATTTTTTAATAAGGATTGAGGAGATTTATTTTGGAATTTGAATATTGTAGGTTTTTATGGGGTTACACTAGTCAATATTCATCGGAGTTCGTCATGTTTGATGTACTTGTCCATTAAACTCCAATTATTTAGTGATTTTGAATTGCATTTATACATTAAGAATGCATTCTGATTCTACGTATGTTTTTTTGCCTATGTGTTTATGACATAATTTTTAATTCAAAGGTTGGTGCTCCCAAATTCCCAATTAAATACATTTTATAGAAATCTTTTAGTTAAGAACCAAATTTTAAAATATATTTTGAAGTTAGACCAAAAGTGTTAAAATTAAACTATTTAGTACCTCCACCCAATAATAAAATCATGTATATTTTCATAAAATAAAATTTACTAACAAATTTTTTAATTTAAGTAACTTACATTTATTAAATTAATAATTATCATAATTAATAATAAAAATAAATAGGTATTTTTTAAAGTTAAATCAAATGTTCGATTCGAGAGTATATATAAATAGATGTATAATGAAATGAATAAGTTTTGATAGCATGATTACCTCACTACTTGCGCCATCCCAGTTGGGTGCAGAAAACTTATCGGGGCGGGGGGAGAGCCGGGGAATTGGTGAAGGAACCAAACGGACCATTCCCATTAAGCAGGGGATTTGGTTCCAAATCCTCTTAACAAATCCTCTTACTTTTATGCCATTGACCAAAGGGATTTGGAACTCTCTTTGCATCAAATCTCAAGGACACCATTCTTAAATTACGAATAAGTACATTCACCTTGGTATTCGGTTTAACAAAAGTAGGGAATATTATTAATCCATATTAATAAGATTTATAGGTTTAACCAAAATAACCTTATTTTTAATATTTTCATCCAAAATAACTTATTTTGTTTAAGGCATACCAAAATAATTTAAAACGTATTTGGTAAAAACATTTAAATAATTTTTACATTACAATATATTTGTCAAATGCGTCCATCAGTAGATCTACTTTAGAAAGACGTGATTGCGAATCACGTTCATAAGAAGACGTGACTTAAGTTTTTTTTTAACATTTTCTTTTTTTTAAATAGTGAGTAAATTTTTTTTTTAAAAAAAAAGTCTTAAGACATTTCTTTTTTGAAATAGGGAGGGAAAAAAATAAATAGAATATCGTCTAAGTTTTTTTTAAATTTTTTTACTTTTTTTTAATGAAATAACAATAGAAAACAAAAAAACTTACTAAGTTTTTTTTAATTAAAAAGTTAGTAAATTCTATAAAAAAAAATTAGAAACTTTTTATTTTTTAATGAAATAGTGAGTAATTTTCTTTTTTTAAAAAAAATTAGCAATCTAAAAACAAATAAAATTTTTATGTGTCTAACTTTTTTTTTAGATAAATTGACTAACTATTTCATTAAATAAAGACAAAATTAAAAAAAAATAGAAGATCATTTTTACTACTATTAGTGTAAAAATAATATGTTTAATATTAGTGTAAAAATTTAGTTTTACAATAAATTTCAATATTAGTATAAAAATATTTTTTAAAATTTGAATTCCAAAATTTATATAATAAGCAAATATTATTAATATGTTTTTAGGTGTATAACTTTTTTTTAGAAAAATTTACTAACTATTTCATTAAATAAAGACAAAGGTTTTTTAAAAAAAACAGAAGATCATTTTTACTACTATTAGTGATCTTCTATTTTTAAACTTTTCTTCTATTTTTAAACTTTTCTTTTATTTAATGAAATAGTTAGTCAATTTATCTAAAAAAAAGTTAGACACCTAAAAACATATTAATAATATTTGTTTATTATATAAATTTTGGAATTCAAATTAAAAAAAAATTACACTAATATTGAATTCAAGTTTTTTTTTGTTTTTTAATATTTTTTTATTGTTATTTCATTACAAAAAAAGTAAATAAAAAAACTTAGACAATCACATCTAAGTTTTTTTTTAAAATTTTTTTCCCTCCCTATTTCAAAAAAGAAAAGTTTAAAGATATTTTTTTAAAAAAAATATTTACTCACTATTTTTTTTTTATAAAAAGAAACGTGTAAAAAAAAACTTAAGTAAGAAGATGTCATTGAGAATCATGTCTCTCAATGCGCAAGATGTGATTAAAAATATGTTGTAATGTAAAAATTGTTTAGACATTTTTATTAAATATGTTTTGAGTTATTTTGGTAAACTTTAGTAAAACATATTATTTTGAATCAAAATATTAAAAATAAGATTATTTTGATTAAATTCTCTATTAATAGGCTAATACAAATTCACATTAGTGTTTTCTCCTCAAAACTCAAAAGCTTCTTCTCCTTTTGTAAAATTTTAAAAGCATCCACTCAAAAGTGTTTGGAGGTGACCAGACAAATCAATTACCTTGGGGTAGCACTTGTAAAATATATTTTTTAATTAAAAAAAACCTTTCATTTGATCACTTTTCCTTAATTCTTTCCAAAAATTTTAAAAAATCACCGACAACTGCTGGGGAGTTCATAAACGTTACACATTTTGAAATAATGTTGTCCTGAATTGACTGATAACTTTATTTAAAATGTTGTCAGTTACCACTAACTATATGCTCCCCCACGGTGACCGTTGTTGCATTGGATCTTTGGATTAGACCACCGTGGTCGGCAAATACTCGGCCAATCTGTCAGCCTTTGGCTTTCAGCAATACCTTTTTAATTACAGTTTCCACCCGTTCCCTTGTAAGAGATGATGGCATAAGGAAGGTATCGTCATTGGCCGATTGAATTTTAAAAGGGAAATAAAAGTTTGATGATTTTTTGTTAGGTCTCATATTAATATTGTATAATTTTAATTAAAAAATATCAATTTTTTTTAAAATTTTTTTTTTTGAATACGAAGTTAAACATGTTTTGAAAAATATTTTTCAAGAAGATGAATAAATTCTTTTATGATTCTAAGTCCAAATTTAGCTCTGCCTTAAAAAGTCTAAATATAGCCCTAATACTTTTATACAATATAGAATAAGATTCGGGCCTTTGAACCAGCAGCTACAGCCCACATGATGACTGATGTACCTCAATTCTTCTATAAAATTAATCAATTTCCGTTCTCTTTTGGGTACTTGCGCTTTCACCACTTCAAAAGATTCCTTTTCTTTCATCATGGTATCATTAAACTTTTAGTTGTGTGAATTTGCCCTGATTGGTTTCTTGCAATAGTTTGAGTCAAGAAATTAGACCTTTAAAATAAAAGCTCATAATTTTGCTTATTTTCTCCAAGAGCTTGTCATCTACAATGGCAAAAACTAGTTTTTCTTATCAACTCACTGAGGAAGTAAAAGGAATAATATCATGAAACAACAAAATGCACCATATCCACAGAATTAAAACGGCAATCAAATCTTTACTGTCAGAGAAAATACAGACTAGTAATCACTATCCAAGTTCAACAATAAACAAATTGTTAAAGAGTCTAAATCCCTAAAATAGATATAGAGAAACATCAAGTACTAATAGGTTTTTTCTATTGAGTTGATAGTTTACACTTGGTACATAACATTATGTACAAAGTCACACAGAACTCTCTAGAATATGCTTTCTCTGCAAGTTGCCGCCTCAAGCAGTGGTTCTTGAGAATTTTTAGGCTCGTCATCTCAAGACATCAAATCTGAGTCATGAACTTGAGTCTTCATCACAAAGCTGGGAAATGCCATAGTTATTTCCCTGAAATGTGCAGACTAAATGTAAAAATCTTATAAAGGCAGTTCTCATGAATAAGCTAGCTATGAGTCAAAGACAACTGGTATAGGAATTTGCATGCCATGACCACTGCTCATCAATGAATTTGTGCCGATTGAACGGCATCTGGTGAAAGAGACAGGAATTTTGAAACTTATCACAGGACAAATGTGTGGACTTTGATATGCCAACCATTTTCAGAATTGATTAACGAATATCTTATTTGAGGCAAAAATTCCGTGTAATCAAACTTATGAATGGAGGTCATGCCAAGAATCAAATAAATCCATTACTTTAGAAATGGAAGAGTCATGTTCTTTATGAGAGAAGGGTGTTTTGCAACCAGTTCCTTCCACTCTTCTGAGTCGATCCTCCCATCACCTTTCAGGTCTGCCTCCAGGAGTGTCTGTTGGAATTTGGGAAAAAATTAGTCGACTGAAGATGGTTGAGATGGCAATGGCAAATCTAAACATTTACATTGTATTCACCACCTTGTCCACAATTGCTTCTACAACATCATCTTGAAGTGTTAAATTCGATTCACGTAGAAGAGCGAATACCATTTCTTTCAACTGCAAGAGTTAATATTCACAGGAACCAAGTTGCAATATCCATCCAAAAGTACAAGGAATATGAAAGGCAATGAATGTAGGAATGGGAACATAGAAAGTTGTAGTATTTGGTATCTAATATCAGCTGACATCAAAGCAAAATTGAACTTGCAATATAATTCAGTTCAAAGATTGCACAGCATAGAGACACAATAGAAGCACCAGAATTCATCTAGGTATTTTTAGATACTGATACAGAGCTTTCTGCATATTTCTTTTTCTTTTTATCCTTGTCTACTTCCTAGAAACAATTAGGCTTTACACAATTCAACAGTAATAATATAGCAATATGATAATTAAAGACATGAATCTGACACTAAAAACGATAAATCTTCTTCTTTCGGTGATCAATTTACCATATGGTTTGTCCTTTCCATCATTTCTACATAGACAATTCTTCTGAATCTCAATTGTAAAATTTATCATATTTTCTAATGCAAGAACTTCTGACTAGTTCTCATTGAAGAAGACACTAATATATGCCTTTGATTAACCTACCATTGACTGTGGCAGGTTAAGTTCTTACACAGTATTTAAAATCAAATAAAAGGAGGAGCTTTTAAGTGGCCTTGTGCAGAAAAACGGAACAAAAAGAACACAGGCAAGTAAGTTAAATATATTAAAGAAAAAGAAGAAGAAAATTGAATCTCTGGCTGCTGTAGTCAATATGCCTAAAATAGATTCAAGATTCACTTTCTTCAGAACTATGAAGTGAAACTATAGCAGACAATTGCATCAATTGCAAGTTTAGGTGCTCACCCCATCACGTTCAATGTAGCCAGTGTGCCTCGAGTCATACAGTCTAAATGCAACTGCAAAAAGATTCTTCGAAAGTGAGCAGTATGTAAATTATATCCTAATATATGATTGAAAACATATATTTTGAAAATACTATAAAGCTTCAGTTAAACATCAGAGAGAGATATGCTTGAAAGAGCAGTTGCATCTCTTACATTCAATTTTGTCTGCTTGCGAAGCCTTCGGATGGAAGATGCTTAATGATCGAACAAATTCTCCAAATTCAATAACCCCGTTATGCTTAAGATCAAATAAATCAAATAACTGCAACATGTGACAATAAGGGAATAGATTGTTTTTAATATTGGGGAATAAAAGATTAACATATTGTAATACATATTGCAGCCTTGAAAAGGAGTTACCACCTTATTCTAACCAATATCAGGTCATGTAGGAATTCCTGAGTTTTAATTGTGAATATATTTAAAAATCTTCTGTAATTAATAAACCTTACAGAAGCTGAATCATTATGCTATCCTTAAGTGCTCGATGGCTTTCACATCTAAATTTGATAAGATCAAATTGGCAATTATGAATAAAAAATTATTCACTTAGCCTGTTGTAACCTTTGAGAAGTGTTGAAATAATCAGGGACCTAGTTAGAAGCTGGAATAACTCATTGTTAGTAAGAAAGGATAAATAACTAACCCTATCTGTAAAGAAATTATTTGTACTGTTGGAGTTGAGAAGAGCAAGCTGAAATTCTTCCTGCAAGAAAATACCAAAAGCATACACTGATTTACCATGTGAGAAAGAAAACGACATTGAGAAAAATGCCAAATCCCCCATGCAAAACTACTTGTCCTGCAAACTATTTTCAGTTTTAGAATATTAGGAGGAAGATAAGTAAGTTGTTTCAAACATAAGCATGTTGAAGTTTTGGATCATTTACATCACAATGTCCCTAAAATCATGAATGTGTTACACTGTTTCAACATTCAACCCACTGAGTGACAGTATTCAAATAGGCCAGTTATAATCATAAAAAGGAAAGATAAAAACACTTCTTATTATTCAGAGGATTGGTCTTTGTTTCAGTCACAAAAACAACCATGGGTTTAACAAATTTCTAAATCTCTGAAGACCATTGGATTGCTATGCACTCAGTTACTGCATAATTACTTCACAAAATAAACCCAGATATTACCCAAAATAAGAAAAATGCCCTGAAACTTAACATATCTAATGGCCATTTTGTGAGGAATGAATTCTACAATCTTATTTGGTCTTGTTCAACTGATAACTTCAGAGTTACACATAATTTGACATCAATTTACAGAATTAGTGTTTGAAACAATATGTGAAGTATACCTTGTGAATAAGACCATCTTCAATTATGGAATTGCTTAGGTTCTCATACAGAATATGGAGGGCCTCTACTTCATTCACAGTGACTGCCAAACAAATTTGAGCGCTTCAGACTAGGAAAAGTGTTTTAGGTGGTGATATGAACTAAACTGAACATTTAAATGAAGAAACAGCACAAGGACAAGAAACTCTTACAAAAATACATCTCAAATGGCTGGTAGCACATTTGTTACTGCATTTCATCAACAAAGGCAATTGATCCCAAGAGTATACTAATGGTATTTCAGCTCATTAAGAAAAGCTTTCACTTGCATAAATTATACAAGAGGCAGAGAGTTTTAGTTTCACGAACTGGTAAACTTAACCAGTAATAATTTTGCATATTTCCCCTTCAAAATTATCCTGACTGTATGAATTTGATCATAGAATATTGAATTTTTTCCCATCACATGTATAGGTCATTTTTCAGACCAAGATAAAAAAAAAATGATGGTGGCATAAATTATAGGGATATTTAAGCCGTCATATTTGAATAGCATTGCATCATTTAACTTACAAAATGTCTTGGAAGCAAGAATGAAATGATCCTCAAGCCCAGATGGATGTTTCTTCAAGCAAAAGCAGCGCGCTATGGAATGCATAATCTGTAGAAGACTATTACGTTTCTGGCCTGACAATAATATTATGTATAAAGTCGACCTATTGTACAACATTAAGGGAAACATACACAAGTGAGTCCAACGAAACGATGCCTATTTTTCTTAGGTTAATTGGAGAAAAATTGCTGGGGTTTCTAATTTTCAATCTCGGTCGAACTGCAGTCCATCTTGAAGGCTACAAACAGAATTATTCTGTCCTTTAAAGACAACCTAGATAATATGCAGTTCCATACCATTTCCATTTCTAGAAATAGCAGCAAAAATTTTAGCCATTGACCCCTTGCTGACCATCACCATGGCAAAAATGGCAGCATAACTGAGTGAAAATTTATTTCAGCCATATCAACCAACCAAAAAAAAAAAACTATACTCTTGTTTCCTTTTGTTTACAGGTGCAAGAACTAAATCATCAGATCAAGACTTAAGAGATATAATTTGTCCAAGTTCCTACTTAGTTACAAGAGCCATCGTAAATTAGCAGGATATTGAATTTTAAAAAAGGAATCAAGACATAATAATGTGGCTGCTAAATGTAAAACCATTAAATATCTGAAGAAAGAGCTTCAAAATCTATTTTCTCTCTTAAAGTCACCTAGAATTGAGTAACAAGATTTTGGTGTTCCATTCTGAAAAAAATTCTTTAGAGTGAGCAACACTCGTTTGTAGGTAAGTAAGAAAAATAGCAATAAGAACAAGAACAATGGCAAACATGATGGTGATGATGATCAAATACTACTGATAACAACAGAAGTTTTAGGAATATCGACATTGATTACAGTCATATTGGGCCATAATAGGGAGAAATACTTTTTGGAAACATGAATATTTTTGTACATCTCATAACTATCAAGAGAAACATGGAGATATCTTTACTATTCCCTCATTTATTTTTTTATAAGATCCATTAATCAAATTCTCTTATCTCTTATCTCTAATTATTAATTATTAATTATAAGATGTTTGATTACTTTTTAGAGTTATAAAATATATTATTTCCAAATTTACCACCATTACACCATTACTTTAATGAGAGAACAATAATACTTTTTTAAAAAAGAATAAAATAAATAAGAATATAAACTTTAGTGAGAGATAAATAAGAATATAATGATAAGTAAAATAATTTCTTAGTTTTGGTGAAATTATTTATAACATTGTAAAAAGGATGAATAGAGTAATTATTAATGGATAAAATATTATGATATATAATTCTCGATTATAAGACAAAACAATATGTAATTCTCATCTCCTATAAATTTGAAAATAAATGCTTTTCTCTTCTAAATGCCTTTATACAAAATACCAAGAGATTAAGACTCTAAACCACAAATTTACAGGTTAATCAAGGACTTGCTAAGCTAATAAAGGTGCTAATAACGGTGAATATTTCAGAAGATTTAACTGTTTCAATAAAACCTTCTGACAACTTTAAAAACAGAATCAAAGAATGTAGACCCAGAAAATGATAATAAAGGTCGAAAGAACTTCTTAACAGCATCTAGAAATTTTTAATAAGTACACAAAACTATCATGAAAAAAACATCAAGAAACACCACTCTTGTTGCCGTATTGGCAAATGAGAACCCACCACAAAAAAGAAAGTCTTCCTGAAATGAATTACACTCATTGCCTTTAAACATGACCTCCAAAATGTGTTGATCATATAAATATATCAATCTAATATATAGCAACTGATTTCAAACCATCAAAGCTGTGCTTGGCAGAATCAAGAAATGGGATTATGATAAATCTGTGAACATTACCTGTAAGCCTGTACTTCAAAACTGAGAATTCTACACTTTTTATCTACAAAGTACATTTTTCTCTTTCATTGGCGTCTTGAATTCTTTCCACTACCACGTTAGACTTTAATTACATGTTACCTTTGTTGTCCCGTCACAATTCCAAGACAAGTCCCAGAATTCTTTACTTTTCTAGTGAGTTATTTTTGCTAAAAGATTCCAAGTCGTGCAGATCTGAGATTGGAGAAGATGGTTGACATTATGTCACCACACGAAACCCACTATGTTTCAAGCTAGACTTCCACCTTAAATTCTTATTTTACTGCTCATTATTGAGAATAAAACAGTAAATAATAAAGCTAATCCAATTTCTCCTTTTTTTTTTTTTTTTACTCGTGTCTTTGTCTCTTTTTTTGTGTCAGTTCTGAATAAGTACGATATTATATTTTATTTGAGAACGTGGACAAAGATGTAAAGAAATATTAGGAGAATCTTGGTAAATAACTGACACATTTTAAAAAATAAACTTTAATATTATTTTATATGGAATTGAGTTATATATATTATGGCCAAGAAAAACATTTTGTGGAATTTGATCACTAACTTTTTTCATATAGATGTAGTTAATAGAGTGGTTTATATCTGATTTTTTTGAGTTAATTTCTCTATTTTTTTAAAAACTTATTAGTCCTTATTTTTTTTTTGTAATCTTATCGTTTAATTAATTATGGCTCCAAATTTTAAAACTTTGAATTGGAAACTCGAGCAAAAAGGACTATTTCCCTGAGAAAGGTATTTTGCCAAAGGGCCCAACTTTATTCTAGTTGAACAAGAAACCCATCTTTCTTCATTTAGGCTTACGATACCTAATTTGAAACCCAAACACTGTTATAGGAGTCATGATTGTTACTTTGGGTCCTTATATGGGCTTATTTTAAATCCACTAGAAAATATTCAGCAGATCACATAGGCCCAAATGGAGACTATCCAGAAGGAAGAAGAAAGTTGAAAAACGACTTTTCAAGACAACATCCAAACATGGCCTAGTCATTCTTTCCGGCAAACCCTGCTAACGGAAAATTTTCTTCACCTTCAATTAGAAACGTTAAAGTTTGATCTTAATACCCCGGCGCAAATTTTCAAACCCTAGGTAATAAGGAGATTTTTGGTTGCATTTAAATGTAAATTTTTTTCTTTAGTTTTTTTTTAATTTTTTTTTATTATTATGTAGACTTTTCAGGTTTATATGAAGCTATGGATGTGGAATTGGTGACAGAAGGAATTTCAGAAGATGAAAATTTGAGGCTCAATGATAACATTGAAGTAAGTAAAGCTTGATTTTTTTTTCTTGAATTTTCATGGGCGAGTAAATTCATTTTTGGTAGTCTTTGCACCTGGAATTATGTATCAGTTTCTATTTTACGAGTTTTGAGTTCAATTTGGTTTTCTTAGTTGCACATTTTGATGATACATGCCACTTTGATCGTCAGAGAAGTGAGTGCTTAGCTGATCATTTGTTGCATATGTATTGTACAGAGTACAGACATTATGAGCATGAACTTAAGCTCTAGAAGAAATGAAATAGAAAAATCTTCCTGCCAAAAGCATCTATTTTTCCTTAGAAATTTCTTCTGTTTTCATTTTTTTTATCTCCTTTGGGCAGGACTATACAAATTTGGAAGGTGAACGATGTGGGATTTGCATGGACATTGTAGTTGACAGAGGTGTTCTAGATTGCTGCCAACATTGGTAAATGTTTGATTACATAAGAAATCGTTGTTGCTTTATGATTGCTGCTATTGCAGTGAGAAAGGATGATAGTTGATCAGGATCTTATTGACTGAAGGATTTTTAGGTGCTTCTTTTTGGCTGTTTTTATGTTGCTTGAAGTTTGAGTGATTTGATATCTGATATTCTCAATTAACTGTACAATTACCATTGCAAAAGCTCTTCCATTATTCAAGAGCATTGGTTAAACATGTTTATGTTCTGTAGTAATGCCCTTTGACTGCTTGATGACTTTGAATAGCAAGTAGAATGTTGTAACATTTTTTTGATAATATTCTATAGTCTGTAATTTTTTCATGGATCATATCCTGGTGACTCCTTTTTGTGGAACTCCTTCTATCTGAACTGTTGTATTCTTGGAATTTTAGCATCCTTGTATAGTCTTACTATTATTTCAAAATGGTATGTAAGGTAGAACGACTGCAATACATGCCTATGCATGCTTTCATTCTTCAAATAGTTTATCCATTTTAGCAAGACCCTTTTGCACTAAAGTCCCACCAAAAGGCTTTCAAACGGATAAATGATGTGCAATAGATACTATTATGTGTGTAGAATTACAACATGGATCATCTGTTGGACTGACTATCATTTTTTTTTGGGTGGTTGGGGGAGGGGGGTTGTTGGGAGGTGGTCAGAAACTGACTATTAGCATTGGAGCAACATTAGATATGTTTTTTCTCCTGGGAATGACTGTCAGAGGAAGTTCTATATGTATCTTCTTTTTTTCTCCCGGGGGGAGGGGGGAGACTGTTATGTTGGAGTTATACCTTTATGTTTCACGAACACAAAATGTTAATTTTCTGTGTAGCTGATCAAATGGAAATAATTCAATTAGTACTCTTGAAATTGCAATATGTGTTCTATGTAGCTGAAACTGTTGCCACTTCTCAAGTTCTGGCACCTTGATCTCAGGTTCTGTTTTACATGCATTGACAACTGGGCTACAATCACAAACTTATGCCCTCTTTGCCAGAATGAATTTCAATTGATCACATGTGTGCCTGTGAGTAACAACACTAAATGATTCTTGTCTATTGTTCTGCTCTTGTTTGTTTGGAAGTCCTTCCATCAGATAATAAATACTAGAAACTACTTGGAAATTCTCCATTAAGAATCCTACTGATGCTTGTTACTGGATCATGAAGGTGTATGATACCATTGGCAGTAACAAGACTGATGAGGATTTGTATTCCAGGTACTTATACTCTATTTTCTATGCAGTTATTTTTCCAGATTATTTCCATACAACCAAAAGCTAGTTGATAACAGCAGATATTGGAAGGTTTTCTCCTTTTTCCCCTTGTTTTTTAACCCTTTTGGATGTAGTCTTCTACACTTCTGCAGGTTGTAGTAGTGGCTTAATTGTGGTATCATTCTTCGTTATGTATTCTGATTAAAATTGCATCACATTAGTCTCCGATACCCCTTTCGTGCTAAGTTTCAAGCCTCAATTTAATCCTGCTCTAGTAGATTCTGTGATGCAGGCGCACCACGTAATTTTTTTCTTCTATCCTGTATCACTTGATCAGTCATATGAGTAAATAGTGCAAAGTAATCAAGTCCACCTGTCCTGTTTAGTATTAGTGCTTTGTTAAATGACAAACACTGTGAAGCTTCTAAAGATGATAAAACTACCTTCAAAGATCTTTTCTGCTTGAAGAAATGTTAACGGATAATTGGTGGGAAAAATAGAGATTAGCATTAAGTTGATACAGGGAGTTGATAAATGAACAGGAACTAATAAATTTGAGATAATTGTCTTGCTTGATATTTTCTGGTAGATCTCCAAGAGTCTGCAATTTTGTTGTCATTGCATGATTAAGCAGCTATACTTCTGCTATATTTGAACTACTGTTTTTTATCTCCTTGGTGCAGAGAAGATGATTGGTCAATTGAAGGAAAGAACAACACCCTTTCTTTCCCATCATACTACATCGATGAAAATGTAAGTCAACAATGTACTCTTTCTGTTCAATATTGCAAGATTCTATGTAGATTTGAGATGCTATCTTCCAACTAGCCCTGCAAGTCTTCCAATATCTAAAATGAAGATATGCACGTGGCTTAGAGTTATTTTCTTCAGTGAGATTCAGATGATTAACGAATTGCAACGTATACGTCTCTTTAAAAAGTTTTCATCAAGTTTCTTTGCTTGATGTTCTTAGGGATACTAACAGAACTACAATATAAACGAAATATATGCCTATGAAGGACTCTCAGACATCTAGGCTTTTTATTCAAAGTCTATTTAGCATAGGATTCTTAAGCATTTACAATATGCAGTCCATTAGTTTTTTTAAATTTCCAGATCTGAAAAGATATAGATTGCCTTACCGGCCTGATATTCAACAATGACAACTCATTCCATTCATGAATAAGTAATTTGGTAGGCCTACATCACCAATCGAAAGAATACTGTGAAGTTTTACCAATAAATACAGAGCATTTCGGCCAAATCCTTCTTTCTTGTTTCATTGCAATTTGCAGCTTTGGAATGTAGTTCCAATCTAACTTTTATGAGCTGACAATTGTAATGTGATGTCATATCGTAGGCAGTGGTTTGTTTGGACAGTGATGGCTGCAAAATTCGAAGTGGATCTGTGACAAGAGAAACAGATTCATATCTTGACACATCTATTGCCTGTGATTCATGTGACATATGGTATGCTAGAGTTTTTCTTTGAGTTTGAGGTCTTTTCTTTGTTGAATGTTGCTTCTTTCCCTTCTCTGGATAGAATTTCTGAAAGGCATTTTTATTAGAGAGATCTCATACTGTAGCTATACATTCAACTGCATGAAAGGGAAGCTCAATGTAGGATAGCTATGTGCATTTGTGATCTAAGTCAGAGAGGTTAGTGTGCCTATTGAAGGTTTACATCAAATCAAGTTAGCATCATACCTTTTTGCTTCATACATTGATGAATCAAATAAATTGGTCTTATGATATTTCTATGCTGTTTAGTTGAGAGAGAATGAGAAACAGTGACATAAGAAAATGGAATGATCAGAGATGTTTTAATACCCAAAGTGTCATGTTTACTTACGTGAAGAAACCCATCTACAGCAATTACGATCTTGCTGTACCGGGTCCTCATAGGGATTGGAATGAAGATACTTTTGAAATCAGCAAAATCAGGCTTGCAGTCATGTACTGCCAAATTTGTTAATATATATATATATATATTTGTTTTTTGCATTAATGTGTAATTTCATTGGTGAAAGAAGTGATCATATCCTAACTCTTGATTAGTGTTGAGGAGAAAGAAGTAAAATCTGGCAAATTAGATAGATGAGATTAATTTAAAGTAAAATCTTGTCCCTGTACTAATAAAAATGTGCTTTATCTTGATTGTAGGTAGAAATCTTATCTATCATAAGGTGTATCAAACTTTTGTTGATGTTTTGTTGCAATGCAGCATCCATTTTAATTTACTGGGCATTTAATTTTGCATTTTTGCTTCTAATTATTTAAATTCTGTTTCTATTATGCACTTATTTTGGTAAATCTAAAAGTCTGCAAGTGTATCTTGAGAATAATTGCTTACTGGTTTAATTTATGCCTTCTAATCTGATGCAGGATAATATGCTTCATAGAACATTGGGGCTGGGCTGCTCTATCTAAATTGAAGTAGATTTAATCCATGTCTTCAATCTTGACCCAATTGTTTAGTCTCATATTATAGGATTCTTATCTGTTACTTGTTCAAAAATGACAATTAACTTCAAAATTTAGTTTTTTAACCTACGAATTTCCCTGGTCATTTCATATTTTGAGAAGTTTACGATTATTATTTTAAAGTTATTTCTTGCACACAATAACCAGGTATCATGCTTTTTGTGTTGGATTTGATCCTGAAGGTGCCTGTGAGAATTCATGGCTCTGCCCAAGGTAACAGATCAAATATTTTCCATTTCATTTTTTAACTTAGATGTAATTGTCATAGTGTCGATCCCATGATAAGCTTTGGGCTCAGCATCCTATTCACTTTTCTTGAAATGTTTATTTTTCGTGTTTCATATCCTTTTACAAGTTGCATTATGAAATGCTGTTCAAGTTTTTTCTGTTGATGACAATAATGTCTGTGATTTTCCAACTTGTGAAAATGCGCCTTTGTATTGGCAAAATTATATATTTAGTCAGATATAATTCATATCTTTTTTCCCATGAATAAAGTAAAATATGTAATTGATTAATTTATTAAGGTGATCTTCCATCTGACGTAATGTGTCTTGAGATGTTCATTACTATAGAAATGTTATCACAAATCTCATTTTGTTACTCTCTTGGCACTCCCATATGGAGCTGATACAGGTGCATAGTTGAACAAGTGCCTAAAGTATCAGATGGCACCCCAGGATCCAAATCAAAGAATCATCATGTTGCAGAAACTGTCAGTGGAGATTGCTCTGTGGAAGCAGCTTTTTCTGGCAAACTATCGGTCTCTATTGCTGATGCTGGTGAGACAGCAGTTGTTGTCTCCTTTGTTGAAGAAAACCTGAGGAATGAAATACAAGGTGGACCAATTTCAAACTTGGTAGTGGGTGAGGGCAACAACATTGATACTTTCTCATCTAATTTTGCTGCAGCTGCTCCAAAGGGGGAATTATCAAGTGAAAGGATTAGCTGTGAACCAAACTTGGTGTCGGAGAAATTAGAATTATCCTTGTCGCGGGATACCTATTCCAGTTTACAATTGGATCCCACTTTTCCATATAATGTGAAGATTAACGCTGATGATAAAGCGACACTTAATAGGCTTGAGGTTGTTTCTTCTACGAACTCTTCTGCCACACCTTTCAATGATAAGTTGATTGAATCTGGTTTAGATCTTCATTTGGGTTTGTCAGTGAGCTCATCATCAGATGGTACTTCATAAATTTTCCGTTGCATGCTTTTCTACAATTGTTTCCTTGTCTTCTATGCTACTTATCTAAAAAATTCTGATATTTTTTCCTACTAGCGGACTTGCTAAACAACATAGCTGAAGATCAAATGCCCGGATATGTTGATCAAAAGAGTTTAGGAAATCTTTTATCAGGTAGAGATGAGTGTAAATTAGACTTGTGTCTTTTGGTTCTTTCTTGACTTCTTGAGCATTTTGGATCTGAATGTTTCTGAAGCATGCCTTTCATTTTGGAACTGAATCTTTTATCAGGTAGAGATGAGTGTAAATTAGACTTGTGTCTTTTGGTTCTTTCTTGACTTCTTGAGCTGTCCGACAACTATCTTGTCTAGCATGCCTATTTACTCCTCTTTGTAATTCGCTCAGCCGGTGAGACAATGCCTGACCAGGAGGAGATTCTTACAGTCAGCAGCATGATATCAGATAAAAAAAGGAATGCTGCTGCAAGTGCTGTCTCAAAGAGAAAGCATGAAGATACCAGGTTATCATTTGTCTCATAATACTTGTGGAGATGTATATTATTTGCCAAAGATGATGAAAGCTAAATTGTATCATGTTCATTAGTTAAATGCATTCTTTGAATTTTGACGAGACCCATTATGAATCTGACTGGTAATTGGGGTAGGCAAGATTGTGTTTAAGTTACTAGCAATGCAACATTTTACCATCCCTCCTCCAAGCCGTACTTAGCAGTCCTCTGTTCCCCTTTCATACGGTGTATCTGTAAGTATAGAATATTTTTGGGAAAAGAAAAGGAGAAAGATTGTACATTATTTTCTTGTTCTTCAGTTATGCTCCACCACTGAAAAATGAAAGGGAACTAAGCAGTGGTATTTGGTAAAAATGGATTGTGACAGATGAAGTTCGTATAATCATGAGAATGACCGTGTTATCCTTTAGTGGTGGTTTATAATATGTGAACCTCCTTTAGGAAATTATTATATTCTTTATTGGGGATTTCTGATGGTAGAGTTTCAATTTCAATTGTTGAGCTTATAAATTGACAAATATCACAAGAAGATGCTGATTCCTCTTTTAATTATGGCCATTAGCATGTAATGCCTTGCATTAGATTGAGAACTTTTGTCTATATATTGTTAGCATTACCTTTGTTCACATTGATGCTAAAATTGGTCATACTTTCTGTGAAGTGCTGATGACGGGGAAAGTAAAGCTAAAATTGGCAGTAAAATTTCACCAAAGAAAGTCAAAGTTGAGGGGAACAGTCGCTTGATGTATTTGAAAGACAAACATATAGATTCTGTCCCAGACAATTCCGATACCCTTTCAGCAGTAAACTTTTTTACAGATAGTGGATCAAAATCTGCATTTGAAAAGAAAAATGGAACTGCAAATATAATGGACATTGTTAGGGGGACAAGTCGTAGACGTCTGAAAGGGCTTGATCATGACAACTCTGCTACTATGTCATCAAAGGAAAGAGAAAATGCAGCTGGCTTGAGGGTAAAAAAGATCATGAAGAGAAGTGATGATCATGTGGATTCATTCATGCTTGTCCAGAAGCTCAGAAAGGAAATCAGAGAAGCTGTTCGCAACAGATCTTCTAAAGATTTTGGGGAAAATATTTTTGATCCAAAACTTCTGGCTGCTTTTAGGGCTGTTGTGGCAGGACATTTGAATGAAGATAAGAAGCCACCTGTGGATGTGAAGGCAAAGAAGGCATTATTGCAGAAGGGAAAAGTACGTGAAAATTTGACAAAGAAGATATATGGGATAGGGGGAAGGCGAAAACGAGCATGGACTCGAGATTGTGAAATTGAGTTTTGGAAACATCGCTGCTCAAAAATATCAAAGCCTGAAAAAATTCAGACTTTAAGATTAGTTCTTGACCTCCTGCAGAATGATACTGATAAAACAGTTGTAAAGCATGAGAGAGAAGGGAATGCAACGGGTTCCATTCTTTCAAGATTATATTTAGCTGATACATCTGTATTTCCACGAAAGGATGACATCAAACCCATCACAGCCCTCAAAAATGTTGCAATTCCTGAATCAAATGCAGAACATAGTGTAGCTCAAAAATCTCAGAAAATTCCACCAAGAAATGAGGTTTCAACAAGAATAGTTACTCCATTATCTGGTAGCAAATTGTCCAAGAAGAGTGTCTTAGCTGTGAAGGATGAATCTGTTTCCGGTAAATTGCATCAAAACAGATGCAATGAAGGGTCATCCATCTCTACAGCTGATATCTCAAAGTCACCTTCTAACCAGGAAATGGTTAGCACGTCTGATGGCATAAAGAGTGATAAAAGAAAATGGGCCTTAGAACTTCTTGCCAGGAGAACAGCAGTTTCTGAAAAGAATGCTGTACATGAAATGGAAGAGGACAATGCCATTCTTAAGGGGAATTATCCTTTATTAGTATGTCATGCTTCCACTTCTCTTTATACTATTCTGTTTTGTGTTTAATTCTGCAGCTTACATCACTCTATTCTGTTCTGTAACTCTAAGCAGGCTCAGCTACCAAAAGATATGCGACCAGTTCTGGAGCCCATCCGCCACAATAAAATTCCAACGACAGTTCGACAGGTACAAAATTGCATTTTATTGTGTTCTTACAAAGGTCATTGTCATAGTCATACCCACCAAGAAAAGTACTTTCTATCTGAGGGAATTCTTCATTTTCAGTAGATAGGAAGTATAAATGTGCTCTAGCTTTACCAAAGGAGAGCTAGGGAGACGAAGAGGGACCACAACTAACCTGCTTTTGCTCTTGGTAAAGAGTACTCAAAACTGAAATAGATTCTTTGTACTTGTAAGCTATACATTTGTTAGCCAGATATTGTTCTTTTCATAATAAATACAACCTTGTAATAAAAAATATACTGCATGATGAACATCTACATTAATGACAAATCTGTCTTCCTCTTTTACCATAGTTTCCCAACTTTCAGGAGCTGGGTATCAAGCCTACTACTATTACATGCTGGATTTATCTCATGCAGCTTTCAACAACTTCAGTACCATTTCTTGCAATATTTCTAGTGTTTATAACTGACATTATGGCTGCCCTTCCACTGCTACAACTTTTATGTTAATCGTCACACAGATCTTCTTTGAACCACCCTCATCTAGCAATCTTGCCCTGCCCTTCCACAACTTCAATACATTTCTTTTGTGATATTCTTTGCAACACTTCTACTCTCGTCACTCTCCTTATACCGCCATGATTTCTATTTTGAACTATCGCTGCTAATTTCTTTGGAGTTAAAGAAGTTTTACAGAACCATCCAGATTCAAGATCACACAAAAATAATATAGGTAGACACTAAATGTTCATTGTGTGTCAATTCAATTGGGTTCATTATTTTATCTCAACATACTGCAAGACCTGGAAATGCTTGGCAGTCACTAGTGATGTATGCGAGTCCTGGGATTCACTAAATTTAGTGAACATGAATGTTAATGCTTTTCTTAAAGAAGAATCTGAATGCTCTTTCCAAAACAATTGGTGTACAGGCTCAACTTTACCGCCTTACAGAACATCTTTTGCGGAAAGCAAATCTACAGGCAATGTGCCGAACTGGAGAAACAGAGTTGGCAATAGCTGATGCCACTAATATTGAAAGGGAGATTGCTAATAGGTCAAACAGCAAGCTGGTATATGTGAATTTGTGTTCACAGGAACTATTACGTAGATCAGATGCTGCTGCTCCTAGTAGAACTACTGAAACAAATCTTTCTACAAATTCAGTAGACCATGCTGATGGAAGTGATGTAGCAAATGGGGTTACTTCTGATATGGAAGCCACTGAAGCATTGATAGCTGCTGGGCTTTTGTCTGATACACCACCAGGTAGTCCACACCAGCCGACTGAGGGAATTAATGAGGATGCTGGCTTCTTGAATAAGATTGAAGAAGATGATGGGCCAGATAATGTATTTGAAATGGAATCTCAACCAGATTTTGATATCTATGGTGATTTTGAGTATAATCTGGAAGATGATGACTTTGTTGGTGCTGCTGCTCTGAAGATTTCTGAGCTGCAATCAGAGGAATCAAAAATGAAAGTGGTTTTCTCTACTGCTAATGTTGATAAATCAGATGCCACTGCAGATATTCCAAATCATGAGGCCTCAGTGAGTATTGAAGCTTCAATGGTTTCTTCTGGGTTGCCTGTGTGTAGTGCAAGCACAATAAGCCCAATTGTCGATAGTAGGGCAAATGACACCCTTCCTCAAAATGCTGCTGGTGATGAAGAATGTGAAGAACTTTCTCTTGCAGAATGTGAGGAATTGTATGGCCCCGATAAAGAACCACTTTTTAAAAAATATCCAGAGACAGCACTGGTGAAGCCATGTGAAGTGATAGCTAGTGAAGACATCGGAGCAGGAAATGGATCTGGAACAGTTGATACCCAGGGTGAGAGTTTTACAGAGAATATCAAAGTTATCAATGTTGACCAGTGCCCTCCTGTATCAGAAAATTCATCTATCCATTCCCAAAAACCTGAAGATGCACAGAGGAAGGAGAACTCCAATGACAATGCCAACAGACAATCTGATGGCCATAATCTTGTATGGAAGAAGGTAATAACATGCATTCTCTTCTCTAAGTGAGCAACCCCCCCCCCCCCCCTCCCCAACCCCCCTGCGCCACTACCACATTCCCAACTTGAGAAAAGTGTTTATTTGCGTGACTTATGACTATGGATACAGGTTGAAGCCTATATCAAAGAGCACATCAGGCCACTGTGCAAGAGTGGTGTGATAACGGTTGAACAGTACAGGTGGACTGTAGGGAAAACAACTGAGAAAGTTATGAAATATCATTCTAAAGACAAGAATGCAAATTTTCTCATCAAAGAAGGGGAGAAAGTGAAGAAACTGGCAGAGCAGTATGTTGAAGCTGCCCAGCAGACTGTAAAAAGTTAGAGGGCAGGCAGACATCTTGTATTTTACTGATTCTCTGTATTTTAGGTACTCTTTCTTCCAGAAATTTTGTCATCGTATTTACGGACAATGAGACGCTTATACAGCAATTGTAGATATAAAATAACCAACTTTATTGATCTGAGGCTTAAGCAGCTTGTCTAGGATGGATGCCTGCGACTTTACTGGAAGATGAAAAATTGGAACTGTACTGGTAATTTTAATGTAGCCAATTATGAGCACCTGTTTGGCAAAAAGGTTGCGGGATCTTTGCTTTACTCCAGTACGCAATGTATTTTTATTGTACCTTAATTGAGAATATGATATATTTTACCAAAGACATGCACCAGTCTCCACAAAGCTTTTCGAAAATGCTTTTAACGTGAAATCGTGGTCAAGAGGGTATGCAACTTTTTTAGCCTTTCAGTCCACGAATAGATCACATTTTGTGGGCAGTAAAAATATAGTTAATTGCATTCAGTGAATGGGTTGTACTCAAAATATATTAAAGAAAGGCTTCATTTCAACTTATAAGATCTCTTTAAACTTCATCACATTTGTCAATTGTGAATTTAGTATTACTCTAGCCCTCTCTATGGTCGCCCACCTTCAATTTTGTTTAGTTACACCGTCTTCTCTTTTCTTTCTAAATTACCTTTTTCTACATCATAAACAAATAGTTATTTCTGTCACTATATAAAGTTCTATTAAAATTTATGGAATTATATTGATTATTAAATAAAAACTCAAATTACTTATTAGGCCCCTGTAAATAAATTACGAAAAAAACCATTCATGTATTTATTTAGCAAATTTTGATACCCATTGCCCTATTCATTTTTATTTTTGCACTTGTGTCTATTGTCTTCTTTTTCTTTTAAAATTATTCCTAACTAGATAGGGTCATTGAGAGATGTGTTATTTTTCAAAATAAATAAATGAAATTTGTTCAATAGAGGTTTAGGGCAGATGTAATGTTTGTAGGAGTCCGGAACAGTGACCCAATACTTCCACAACGAAAGAACGGTGCTTCCCATATATTGGCTATCCGGAACAGCTTCGTAATCTTCTTAGTAAACAGCCAAAAACTTCAGCCATTATCTTAAAATGCGAACAGCAAATCATCCTTTTGCCTCCCAAATGTTTCCCTGATAGCACCTTCTCTCCTTCACCTCTCAAGAAACAATGTATTCTTCAACGGTGGGTTTGGGTACATCCAATGTTCACATATCACCTGCACTTTTCCACACTCAAGAACCCATTTACCGTCGAAGTAGCTTCCTGCCTGTCGAATTCCCACTTCAAAAGCGTAAACTAAGTTTGGAGTTTCATCACAATTTTGCAGACAGATTCCATTTTTATCGCTGCCCACATGCCTTTTTGAGTAAATCTAATTCAAATTCTAAGGCTTCCGTGAATTCTGATGGCGTTGGTGCTGAAAGAGATGATTTTGTGACGAGGGTTTTGAAGGAGAATCCAAGCCAAGTGGAACCCAAGTATCTGGTTGGGAAGAAGTTGTATACTTTGAAAGAGAAAGAGAACTTGAGTAACAAGGGTTTAGATTATGGGGTTGGTGAATTATTGAAAAAGCTTAATTTGAAGACAATATTGAAGAAGACAAAGGCAGATGAAAGTCAGTTGGCTAAATCTGAGGAGGAGGTTTTATTGAAGGACATTTTGAGGGAGTATAAAGGCAAACTCTATGTGCCAGAACAAATTTTTGGGGAAAATTTATCAGAAGAAGAGGAATTTGACAAGAATGTGGACGAGTTACCGAAAATGAACATTGAGGATTTTAGGAAATATATGAAGAGTGATAAGATAAAACTGTTGGTTTTCAAGGAACACAGTGGTGTTTCTTATGGTTCTGGATTTAGGAATTTTATTGTGGAGTTGAAAGAAATACCTGGTGAGAAGAGTTTGCAGAGAACTAAATGGTTAATATCTTAAAAATGCTGAGTCTTCTGTTAGTTTGCCTTTCTTGTCATTATTTTTTGAGTTTTTTTAATGTCAATTATGAATTGGATTAGGGCAATGGGGCTAGATGAAGACCAAGCACAAGCTCTCCTGGAGGAGTACTCTGGACCTCGATATGAAATAGAGAAGCAAATGATGGTACGCAATGCCTGTCCACTCTACCTTTGTATTTTACCTTAACTCCATGTATAAGAAAATATGGAATAACACTGTAATTATAACTTCCAAATCATTTTTTTTTAAATATATGTTGGCTATAATTTGGGTGCGTGTTTGAATTTAAAGTTTTAGTTTCTTTTGTGTTTTGTGTCTTAGCAACAATAAAATCTTAGGATCTGTCTTCTGCTAATATGAAACAGACTGTGATTAAAACTTTGCATTTCCCCCAGTTGGAAAATTTTCTGTTCTTGTTTCCTTTTTCCTCACAGCTGGAATTTTTTGCAGTCTTGGGTGGGGAAATTGCCAGAATATCCAAATACTGTAGCATCGAGAATATCAAGTAGGATGATGGTAGAACTTGGAGTTTTAACTGCTGCTATGGCTGCAGCTGCGGTTGTTGTCACTGGATTTCTTGCTTCTGCTATATTTGCTGTGACAAGCTTTGTTTTTGTGGTGGCTATGTATATTGTGTGGCCTATGGCAAAACCACTTTTGAAGTTCTCTTTTGGTATCATCTTTGGCATTTTAGAAAGGATTTGGGAAAACTTTATTGATGTTTTCACTGATGGAGGAGTATTCTCCAAGTTGTATGAAGTGTATACTTTTGGAGGTGTGTCCGCCAGCATTGAAATGCTAAAACCAATCCTGCTGGTATTTCTGACTATGGTTCTTCTTGTACGATTTACTTTATCAAGAAGGCCTAAGAACTTCAGAAAGTGGGTGAGAATTTCTCCTGCAACTTTTGCCATGCTTTAGTGGTCATTGCTTACACGTGCAATTAGTTGTTTAACATTTCTTATGCCATATGCAGGATATATGGCAAGGCATTGAATTTGCTCAGTCAAAACCCCAAGCTCGTGTGGATGTTAGTTTCTGCTTCCTATTTTACATTTCTTCCCATTGTTGAGTTACTAAGATGTTACAGGGTGTAATAATTGCTATTCTCCTCTAGGGATCAACTGGAATCACTTTTAGTGATGTGGCAGGGATTGATGAAGCTGTGGAAGAGCTTCAGGAGGTAATTTGTTTTGGTTACAGAAATATGTCTTGGCATCTACTATGGTTGCTTTTCTTAGGAGACAGAATTTTTTATTCCTTGATATTCATCTTTTAATGTTCTTTATAGAATGTAGATATCTTTCTACGGGTCATGACTCTTAAAGAAACATTCTCATTTACTTTGCAATGTCTATTTAAGCAGGAATTCCTGGATTCTTAGACTTCTTGACTCTAGAGATGTTCGGATGTGTTGTTTTCAGAATTTGAGATTCTAGCAAATTCTCAAATCCCTGAATTCATGGCTGTGTTCCAAAATTCCTTAAACTTGTGTCATTTCACATTTCTGTGGTAATCCATTATGTTTCAACTGTTTCATTGTCCATGTCATACTATATAACTCTCTATATTCATATTTTTAATATCTTTCAGAGAATTTTGTGCTTAAAGAAGAACAATCAGAATAAGGATAGTTAATTTCAGTTTCTTGGAATCTCAATTTTGTAATTCTTTGCATCCTTCGACTGGACAAATATGGTGCTAAGAGGAAGTAAGCTGCAAAGTTTTAAACCTAAGAGCTTCAGTGACCATCACTGAAATTTCTTGCATCTCTAGAACTTAATCCTTTTCTTTTGCAGACTAAGTAAGAAAATGCTACGAATTGATTTTTATTTGACATTTGTACTAAAATATTTATTTGACACTAAGTTATCACATTTCCCTTTAGTAAATTCTTTGTTTTGTTTTTGCTGGCTAGTTGGTTAGGTACCTTAAGAATCCAGAACTTTTTGACAAAATGGGAATAAAACCACCACATGGAGTTCTTCTGGAAGGCCCTCCTGGATGTGGCAAGGTTAGTAATCTTTTGTAGGGCTTAGGTTCAATCTTGCAATCAATTAGCTTATAATCAGTACACATGAAAAGCACAAATGATTATTTTCAGACCTTAGTTGCAAAGGCTATAGCGGGTGAAGCTGGAGTTCCATTTTATCAAATGGCTGGTTCAGAGTTTGTTGAAGTTTTGGTTGGTGTTGGTTCTGCTCGTGTCAGGGATTTGTTCAAGAGAGCAAAGGTGAAATTAACAGGCTTATTATGCTCCTGCTTCTGTGTTTTTGGTTTCTTTGCAGACTTGTAATACCATATGTCCAAGTAAGGTTTAGAAGCATGCAGTGCACATTGCACTTTATGTGTTAACTTATGCAAATCTTTGGAAAGATTTAAGTTTCAAAGTAGGTATAATAGTTACTACGATATTTCAGCATATAAACTATCAATTCTTTTTGTAGTGTGGAAAGCCACACTATAATGAAGTTATGTTTCTGTAGATATAAATATGCCACACTATTAAGGCTTGCTTTTATAAGAATGCTCAGCAACAAAAAACATTTATATTTTTATATATTCTTGTTTTGTTTCAAGAAAGGATCTTATTTTCCTGCAATCATTTTTCAACCGCAATTGCAATTGACAAAAGTGGGATGCATGGTGGTGTCCTGGTGTCAATAATGTGGTATGAGAGCCCCTAGATATGAAACGTAAGTTGTTAAATGTTTTTAACAAAACTGATGGTGGTTAGTATGAGTTGTAGCACTACTCTTGAATAGCTCATCATCCAAATACTAGATTTAATGCCGGGATTATATTTTGCTCAGGATAGCATTTTATGAAGGTAGACAAATATATCTTGTAGAGTAAAAGTGTGAAAATTCACAAATTTTTCTACGGTATCAAGAGTTCTTAATTGCTTATGTAATTCAATAAACATGATGTACCTGATATATGTTGAAACCTGCAATGATTTGTTTTGCAGGTGAATAAACCATCAGTCATATTTATTGATGAAATAGATGCGCTGGCTACAAGGTAGTTTTTACAACAGAAATAGTACATGTTTTATCCCCCCCCCCCCCCCAAAAAAAAAAGAAGTATACAAACTTCTCTAATTATTTTTCACTTAGAGATGCTTTATGCTGTTCTGTATCTTGAATGAGAAAATATGGATGATAAGTTTTCCTATATTTGTCCTCTTCTGATTAATAGGCGTCAAGGAATATTACGTGATTCATCCGACCATCTTTACAATGCAGCAACCCAAGAAAGAGAAACTACATTGAATCAGCTGTTGATAGAGCTGGATGGATTTGATACAGGCAAAGGAGTCATATTTTTAGGTGCCACAAACAGGATGGATCTACTGGATCCAGCTCTTCTTCGTCCTGGTCGGTTTGATCGTAAGGTCAGCATGCTTTAAGCAATTTGAAAATATAACTATTTTCTGGGTTTTGTCAATGCCACTATATCATTTGCTATACTGTTTGTAATGTAGATTAGTATATGACTAAGCTTCACTTTGCTTGGAACAAGTTTACCTACTCTGCCATGCTGGTGACCAGTTCAAATGGTGTTTTAGGCACTAGGCAGTATGACTCAAAGAATACATTGCAATTTATGCATGATAGGCTGATTTATATTTACTAGCTTCATGTCTTCTCTTTATTTGCTCCTTTCATGAGTTTTTCTTTATTTCTGGGAAAAAGACATTGATATTTATGTTTTGTAGATAAGAATTCGGCCTCCAAATGCAAAAGGAAGATTAGACATTTTAAAAGTTCACGGACGAAAAGTGAAAATATCTGAGACTGTTGATTTGGCTAGTTATGCCCAGAACTTACCAGGTAATTCTTCTCTTTCTTTTCATGCTATGTCTTCCCTCATTTTGTTACTAGTATTTGTCTCTTGTTGCAAGTATTGGCCAACAAGAAATTTTCCACCTATGCTACCATTCAGTAGTAAGGTGCTGGAAATGAGCTAAAGAATATGATTCTTCCTCTATTGAAATCTCAGCAGTTTTTGAGTTGTGCTGGTTGATTTTGTGATTCAGGATGGACGGGTGCAAAGTTGGCACAGCTCCTTCAAGAGGCTGCTCTTGTAGCTGTCAGGAAAGGGCACAGGTCCATTATTCAATCAGATCTAGATGATGCAGTAGATCGACTTACTGTAGGACCAAAACGTGTTGGGGTAGACCTGAGTCATCAGGGACAATGCCGTCGAGCTACAACAGAAGTGGGCACAGCTATGACTTCTCACCTGCTAAGGCGTTTCGAAAATGCTGAAGTTGAGCGTTGTGACCGCATCTCAATTAATCCCCGTGGCCAGGTGATTTCCTCCTTGTCAATTTTTTAGTCAAAGTTGTCCATATTGAATCCTCCTTTCTACAAAAGGAAAAAAAGTGAAAGTTAATTCAATATTGTCTATCTTAAGATACTCGTGTGATGTTTTGACTAAAACATTCTTTTGTTCCGTGGTAATATGGAATTTAACAGTTTAACTGCTCTCTTACACATGCAGACTTTATCCCAAGTTGTATTTCATCGTCTAGAGGATGAGTCTTACATGTTCGAACGACAACTGCAGTTGTTGCATCGCCTCCAGGTCTGAATACTAAGTTGACTGTTTAAACTACCTATTTCCCTTTTGGAGCTTACGTACAGTGATGTGTTGAAGGTTCTTCTTGGTGGGAGAGCTGCTGAAGAGGTAATGTTTGGGCGGGACACATCAAGGGCTTCGGTCAACTACCTTGCTGATGCATCTTGGCTTGCTCGTAAGATAATTACAATGTACGTCTTTAATATCTTTCACTTCCAAATTATTTCTTTCTGCTTCTAGGCACACTTATTTTGATTCTGACAGATGGAATCTGGAGGATCCAATGGTTATACATGGAGAGCCACCTCCTTGGAGAAGGAAGCCAAAGTTTGTGGGTCCACGGCTTGACTTTGAAGGCTCACTGTATGATGATTATGACTTGATTGAGCCCCCTGTGAACTTCAATCTAGATGATGATGTTGCAAAGAGGTCGGAAGAGTTAATGCGTGAGATGTATGCAAAGACACTAACTCTACTGAGGCTGCATCATGCTGCGTTGCTTAAAACAGTTAAGGTATGTTGTCAATGTGTCAGAGGCTCCATGATGTTGCTAGCTTTTTGACTTTCCTTTTCTGGCTGTTTTGCTTAAAACAGACCTTTCAAGATTATCTTTATTTTTTTCTTTTTTAGTTTACCATTCCAAATTATCTGCTCGCCATATTCTTCCTCATTTCAAGGTCTCATAGACTCTATACTTGAAACCTACACCTTACTGTTTGGGAATTAGAACACTTCATTTGTTGCAGATATTTCACTGAACAGCTTATGGGTTTCTTTTGTAACCTAAATTTGCTCTGAGCACAGAATGAACAGAAGAGACACATATATAGTCCCTGCCACTAATATAAATTATGTTTCATTGGTTGTTTATCATTCTTACACTGCAGTTGAAACGATGGGAAATCCCTCAGTCTACTTCCACAAGCAGGTTGCTTAAAAACTTGCTGTTTTTTCATTTTTCAGGTTCTTCTTAATCAGAAGGAGATCAATGGAGATGAAATTGACTTTATCCTGGATAGTTATCCTCAACACACCCCCGCAACCCTCATATTGGAGGAGAGAGATCCTGGAAGCCTTCCATTTTTCAGGCAAAAGCAAGAGCAGGATAATAAATTGGAATACAATCTCCTGTCTTCATGATGAGCAGGAATGCTGCAGTTGATGGGTATGCTCACATGCTAGGCTATATGGAGAGGAAATGGACAGAACAATAGCATTATCCAGATGGAACATTTGGAGTTCATTATCCAGACAAGTGGCAATAATCACAGAGCATGTTGAATGTGGTGATGAAAAATTTTGTTCTATTCCCAGTAGTTTCCAAAATATAGGGATTGTATCATATTATTGGCCAATTCATTGTATTAAACTCACACAAGGGCCAGCATTCTCATATCAATTGAATTTTTGCAGTTTGTAAGTTTTCAAAATTTGCTTAAGCTTATACATATATTAGAGGAGGATAAGAAATTTTAGTTGGATATCCCAATATTATATCCCTCAATGTCCTGCAGTGCTTCTGTGCAAAAAAAAAACACAAACAAACCAATCTCCACCATAGTTGGAACCGCGACACAAAATTTACAGTGGAACTGTTGCCATAACTACAGTTGGGCTACAGCCACTGCTCTCAGTGAGTAGTTCAAAAGTCTTGAGATCTCTCCTCTCGGAACAGGAAGAAACTGAAACTTGTTTCATGTGCGTTCAAGGTAGGCAAGGATTTCTATTTTGAATGGCTTTACCCTGGAACTATCGCTTGCACCGGGAAACAAGGTGGAAATCGCAAGTGAGCACTTATAAATGTTGAACTTGTGCAATTTTTTTTTCTCTAAATAAGAACTTTTCTTATATAGTTGAACTAGAGTTCTAACTTGATATTAATCGTCTTTAATTAGCTTAGTTGACAATGAGCAGTTCTTGATTATATCTCAATTCCTTAGGATTGAGCTAATTCAATATTGGACCAACGTTACATTTAGGGTTGTGGATCGAATAAACGAAAGCAGGAATGTTTGTTTTTTATTTTTCCTTTGAATTTTTTTTAATATAGAGTCATAGACCTAATTAATATTTTTTATTTATAATTGAATGTTCACATTTAATTTAATACTCATTTCGTTACAAATTGATAGATTTATTTGACTTTTTATGTCGATTAAAAAAATATAATTAATACTATTAAAAAATATATATTTTTATAAATTATTTTTAAAATATCCTTATCATTTATCATATCAAATTAAATTTTAATGTATTTTTTAGATAGAAACAATGGCATTTTAAATATAAATAATTTGATCAACTAACAAATACTTATAATTTTAATAAATAAAGTGACATAATTTGTGACAAAAAAATTATCAAATTGACAAAGAAAAACTACAAAAATTAAAGAAAATATGTAATCTTAAATAAGAATGAGTATGAAATAAATTGACACTAAAAAACATTTGCTACTCATTCCTCCTTTTTGTTGGAGGGGGATTGAGTCGCTTTATCTGGGGGCGATTGGATTGAAAGAGAACATTTAAGAACGTGATGAAATAATCTTATTCCTCCTTTTTTGGAAGGGGGATTTGGTCGCTTTATTTGGGAGAGATTAGGTCGTATATCTTTATTACATCTAAATTCCTTAGCATTGAGCAAATTCAATCTTGGACCAACCTTACGTTTTTGGGATGTGAATGGAGGAATGTTTGTCTCTTATTCCTCTCTTTTATTCGGGGATTTGGGTCAGTGAAATCTTGAAAGAAAAATGCCAAAAATAAAAGAGAAATAAATGAAAGAACACGCAACGTGAAATGATATCACAGTATAAAAGGAAGTACGTGAGAACAGAAAAGGAAAAAAGAAAAAAAAGGTAGTTTCCGCTAGTTAGGGACTGCGCTGCAATTGTTCCCCGCAAAACCTACAAAATTCAGAGACACTGCCCATCCAAGAAAACGCATAAACCAAAGAGCTTTTGGCATCTTTCTTGATGTTTTGGTTCTTGCGTTGATAGACAAAAAAGAAGAATCATTTTGCTGCTGAATATTCAAGAAATGCTCACGGTTTGATGAGAGAGATGAAGAAACTGAGCAATGGTGAAACCATAATCGTAAAGCTTAGAAAGAAAAGAAACCCCATTAACAATAATAATACAGAGACCTTTCACGAACTATCCCTGTTGGTATTCGTTTCATTTTGGTGTATTTCCTTGTTGCTCTACTCAAAATTTGGCCTTGTCTATGGTGTTGCAGGTATAGACCTCGCTGTTTCTTTGATGCCTAAATAAAATTTATCGCTTTTGGCCTTGTTTAGATGCCCATTTTATTTGTTTCAACTGCAAATTTACGACATACGTAAATTGTTGTCCTTGCTCTCTTGTACAGAAATTTGGCTACTAATTTAGTAATTCTCTGAGCTAAGTTAGTTCTGTGGCATAGATGCTTTGTTTATTTGATATTTTAAACACACTTTTACAGTATCTTTAATGTTTTCTTCTTGGTTGCTTAATTATACAAATATTCCTCCAACTGCTGTCTAAAATCATATGTGATTTAATTACAAAGTTAGGATTTTGTGTAGTTGATTGATTTGAGGGTTTCATATTACCTTTGGTCATAAGATGAAATTTGGTCGGGTAGGTCTTATTGGTTTAAATGGATTATATGCAGGGCAATCATGCTGTTATAATGATAGTACGATGTGCTCCAGCAATTGCTATGATAAGATGTGCAACTATACATATGCACTTCCAGAAAATGAAAGAAAGCATTATGAAAATAATGTGTTTTCAGAGTTTAATGCATCTGTTACGGATAATAACTCATCCATTCATGGAAACAATCTCAAAGATATGGAGCTCTCACCCAGAGAAATTAGTGGATTGGAGGACGCAATTTCTAGTATTTTAGGATCCTTGAAATTGTACTGTGAAGTACCACCACTTGAACAGCAGGAGAATAAAGTAGAACTACAGAGTGGGAGAAGCAATCTAACTTATCCTAACCTGGATGAATTCAGAACTATCACAAGGCAAGACACGGATTTGAGCTCTCCAGATCGGCTAGTGAACGTTACCCACCGACTTGAGCCTGATGGAACACCGTACAATTATGCCTCAGCATCCAAGGGTGCAAAAGTGGTTGCTCAGAATAAAGAGGCAAAGGGTGCTAGTAATGTACTAGGGAAGGATCATGACAAGTATCTCAGAAACCCTTGTTCTGTTGAGGGGAAGTTCTTTGTAATTGAGCTTGCAGACGAGACTTTGGTTGATGCTGTGAAAATTGCAAACTTTGAGCATTACTCTTCCAATTTCAAAGAATTTGAGTTATCTGGGAGTTTAGTTTATCCAACAGAATCATGGACTTCATTGGGGACTTTTGTCGCTGCAAATGTGAAGCAAGTCCAGTGTTTCAAGTTGCCTGAACCAAAATGGGTCAGATACTTGAAGTTGAATTTACTCAGTCACTATGGGTCAGATTTTTACTGTACGCTGAGTGTGGTGGAGGTGTATGGTGTTGATGCCATAGAGCGGATGCTGGAAGATCTTATTGAAACTTCTGGAGAGTCTATAAAAAACGGATTACCAGATCCTAATTCCACAATATCACCTTCAGGAACAACAGAATCAGGTTCTGATAACATTCTAGCAGATGATGCCATTCAGAATATCACTGAGCCTGCTGGCAAGGTGATAGATACCACTGATTCACTAGTTGACATAGACAACTCCAAGAAATCGGAAACTACAAACAGCATTCATGATCCCATGCTAAAAGTCAGACAACAGCCTAACGGAAGAGTGCACGCAGATGCTGTCCTGAAGATATTGTTGCAGAGAGTGAGATCACTTGAACTGAACTTGTCTGTGCTGGAGGAGTACGTAAAAGTGCTAAACAAAAGGCATGGGGATTTTCTGCCTGAGCTTGAGAAAGAAATGCTAAAATTTGCACTTCTTCTGGAAAACAGCAAGTCAGATATCCAGAATCTCATGGAATGGAAAGAGAAAATGGTAAAAGCACGTCTAAACCTCCCGCCCTCCCCTTCTCTTTTTTTTCTTCTTCCCAGTAGAATTTGAAGTGATGGAGGATAGTTTGTGTACATCTTAAGTTCCTCACATCATTTCTTATTCTAATTCAGGAGCAAGGACTTAATGACCTTGAGTCATGGAAAGCTACTGTTCTAACACACATGGACTTTCTGGCCAGAGAAAATCACCTTTTAAGGTTAAACATCTTCCATACATACTCGAATATTTTTTAGTATTATTTTTAATGTCTGGGTAATCAACTGAAGCTGTTTATCAGATTACAACTGTAGCATATATAAGTGATGATTTCATATTATATTTTTTGCTTATATCTGATGATTTGTCTCATTGTTAACCCTAGGACAGAGCTTATACAGTTATAGTTTAATCAACTCCTCTTTTGTCTTTCACTGACTTGATAATAAACCTGGGATAAAAATTTACTTGTTTCAGCTTTAATTATTTAGTCTTGTGTCCTGATTATCTGAAAATATTACCATAAGTAATGCAGAAGGATTCCAACATTTTCTTTTATCAGAAGATTTGTCTGAAAACTATTGCCAATATAGTGATCTCACATATCCATGACACCTGATTTTCATGAAACCACTGAAAATATGCTGTATTTCATGTTTATTTAGTTAGTATCTGGTTTGTTCTTCTTTATCTTAGTGGCAATGTATTCCATTGGTTAGAATTTCTGTTTGACAATATGTGAGCTGTTTAATGGTTGTCTGAAACTTTCTTCTAGCACAAACTATAATCATGATCGTCCAAACTGGAAGATTTAATCTCAAGTAATACATAATGCCAACCCCAGCAGAACATCTCCGTCTCCATTATCATTGTTGTTTGAAAGGACAAGGATTTAATGGATCAATTTTTACCTGCATGTGATGTTGACCAGTGTAAGATCCAAGAATATACCACAAATGTTTCAGTGATTTATTTAATCAGTTTCCAGCACATTTTGGGAATTACTGGCTAATCTTTGTCAAAATGGTGGCTTGAACATAATAGTTCTGTAGCAATAGATGTCATCTCAGATCCTGTACCTTGCTAATTTCGACAATGTGAGCATTTATAGTGTGGTTTGTCTCTTTTAAGGTAACTTGTGATACAAAAACTTCTATTCTGGTTCTCTGCTTTGAACTTGACAGATTGGTATCGGTGATTTTCTTGTTTCAGTTTCTTGACATGCTCTGGATTTTCATTTCTACTTTTCCAATTGTTTCGCAGATTAGATGTTCAACAGGTTACAATTAACCAAACAAAATTGGAAAAGAAAGAGCTTGCTGTTTTCACTGTCAGTTTTTCCTTACTGTGTCTTGCAGTTTTAAAGTTTGTTCTAGATAGAGTTTCAGCATTTGTTCAATTCTTCATTCTTAGTACAAATTTTCGTACATATAGAGGCTGGATTCTAATACTTATCAGCAGTTGTATTATCACATTCCTCATGATGTTGGTTAGCCAGTAGTTCTGTGAAATTTGTAGCTTTAATATGATTCTTGTATAACTTAGTACTTTCTGTTTATTAGCATTGTGAAGCATTTTTGCATTTATCACGACATCAATTATCAAACCTAAGCTTCTTGTTGGGTTTAATTAAATGGTCCTTTGTCTAGCAAGAAGCTGCAGGTTTGAAAAAGGGAAATGCGTTATATACCTTTTTCATTTGTTAAAAGAGCTCTTAATCCCCCTTTCGAAATTGGACATTTTGATTCTTGGTTTAAGAGGTCTATGATTCAAAATAAAGTTATTCTCAAGGCATTGATCCTTTTTAACAGAAATCACAAGTCGTCATCCTCCTGGAGGCATGGCAACTGGTGGGAAATGTGATGGAATAGAATGAGGAGAGCTAAGATTCACCTCCATAGTCTCATAGAAAAATCTCAATTTCCTAAAATTTTAAACAAGACATTTTGGTCCTCTAAAGGCTTGGCTATATCTGTCTCAACTCTCAAGGAGACAAACCACAATCCTACGCTTAAGTTTTAAATCAAAGCCACAATATATAACATTATCTTTTCTTCATTTTTATACAGATCAAATAACATTTTTTTTTAAATGTCTATAATTATTACATTTTTTTTATAAAAAAAAATTATTTTGAAAAAAAAATATAAAAGTTTTGTTTTGGAAATAAACAAAAAACTTAAAGGAAAGATAAAAATTTTAGAAATCAATAGTAAAATATTTATAAAAATTTATAATAAAATTTATATTTTGAAACAAAAAAAAAGTTATTCAAAATATTTAAAGAAAATCACGATTAATTCTTTTTAAAAAAAATACAAAAACAAAAAAAAATTGAGAATATAAAAGAAGCCCCTCTCCGGTTGGCGGTTGCCGGTCATATTTCAGCGTATTTTGCCACAACTGAAATGGTGCACCAAAACCGAATACCGGATACAAAGTAAATTTTTGTTTGGGAAGCAAGCAGAAGGACGACAATTTCAATTATTATATACATATTACATAAATCTAAACATCGCCTTCCAAGACTCCAACTTCTCCCCTGGCCTGGTGGCCCCTGCACCTTCCCTTCGCCACCTTCATATCTCCACACTCAGTAATCAGAGCAAAATCTAGGGTTTCGAAGCAAGAAACCGATATAGGAATTGTAGAATCCGAATAATTTTTTGTCGCTCTTTTCTCGCAAAATACATACATTTTGCGTCCGCATAAACCGTCGCCAACAGATTTCTAGGGTTTTTAATTTCTGTAAATTTTCATGTTATTCGAAGATTTGATGACTTATGAATGGAGATTATCATCTCTGATTTCTTCTCATATAATCTCTCATCTCCTCTTTTACTTTTTATAGCTGTTATAGTCACTGCTGTTTGTTGTGTCTCTGCGACTCTCTTGACATTTCGATCGACATCAGTGTCATCAGACGGTGGTGGTGGAGTGGCGGTGAATAGGAAGCCTTGCAATTGTGTTTGTTCCTGCGGGGGAAGTGAGGAAAAGTGTGAAACGACGGCGCATTTGAACGGTGGCAGCGGTGTTGTTGGCGAGTTAAACGAGGAGGGTGAGACTAGTGGCTCTGGTTGTGGAGATATGGTGGAGAAGGTGGCGGCGGCTGTGCCGGCGGATAGGCAGACGGGGGCGTCCATGATGGAGCAGTTGGTGCCGGAGATCACAACCCATGCATTGAGTTATCTGGACTATCCCAGCCTTTGTAGACTTTCCATGACCAATTCCCTCATGCGCAAGGCTGCCAACGATGATAATGCATGGAAAGCTCTTTATCATAAGGTAACCATATAGACCCTGTTCACCATTATGTGGAAATGTGTGGTTTAAGCATGCAGAGTTGCAAATATTTGATTTTTTATGCATAGCATATATGCCTTTGTGGGGAATTTTTGTTTTGATTTTTGTGACTGTAGAATGTTGGGGATATTAATTCTCTCCAAATTTGCACTGTCAATGGGTCGTGTTATTTGTTCAGTAGTTGGGAGTCTTAAGAAAATATAAACAATGGCACTGTAGGACAGATTTGAAACTGCTTCAACTTTCGTTGTTTTTGTTAGTGATATTTAAGTGCTAAAGGAAGACTGAAGAATGGCTTGGTACTTTTATGACTTAGATCTCGTCAACTGAGTAGATGGCTGACACTTGAAAGTATTTGGGCAACGTTGTAAGTTTTATTTGGAGTATGGCTAAACATTGTCAAATGCAACTATAGAAACCAATGGCTTGTAAGGGAGTTCACTGAGGGTAAGTCGCAATGTTCTACTTTGTCTTCTTTCTTAGGTATGTGGTAGGTCATTCTGATCTGCAAAAAGTTGTGGATAGGTCGTTCAGCATTCCATAGAGTATGTGTAGGGTGGAAGAGTGACTGAGAGTTTATTTTGCTTTGAATGGGTAGTAATAAGTGTTGCTTTGTCTACAGCATAAATTTCAGTACAATTTTACACTTTTTGTGTATGATTTTAATTAATTACCCATGAGTTTGCTAGACATGAGGAGCTGTCAGCTGGAAGAAATATAAGGGACTCATTTGTTTACTAAATTTGATGCTTCATGATATTACAAGGACTATTTGTAGCTCGATTGCTCAAACACAGTCTGAAAATTTGAGGGTGGGATATTGTCCTTATGATTTTAGCCACATATGCTACCACTCATAGTCCTGAAATGGTCAATGTAATGATAAATATATTGTGTGCTCGCTTTCAGGATTTCACCTTAGAGCAAGATAGTGTTACTCCAGCCCATGGATGGAAGGCCTACTATGCAGCTACTAGAGCTATTGTGAATGTCAATAATGAATTCTTCCGCATTATCAGAGAGAGATCACTTGCAGAAATGGGTCATTTTTGGCTGAATGCAGATTATGTGAAATGTTTTCATGCCTCTGGAGAGTGCTTTACAGGGTAAGGAATTCATACATGTGCAGTCTCAAGTTTCAAATTCACTCTCCCACAGTTAACCTGTTTGATATTATGAATTCGTACACCTTTAGGTTATGTACTCTTCTCACTGTCCTTGTCTGCTAGGACCAAATTAGATCATCTGTTATTCTGTTATTATGGAATCATATTTATTTCTTATCACCCCTTTGCATAACTTCTTTTCCTGTCCCCTGACCAATGAACAAAGTTCTGTTTTTTATACCTGGGATGTTAATTCTGAAGGTGGTTTTAGGTTCGTGTTTTTTTTTTCATAGCTGTAGAATCGTTTATAGATTGGTTTTGGTGCTTTCTTTCTTAGAGTTCTTTCTAATTATTGCCATAACTTTTCTGGATACTATTTCATGGCAAATGATTTGCATCTTTATGTGAGCCCAGCAGTAAGAAAATTGGAATTTGTAACTTTGTTGTGTCATTCACCTAATCAATCAGCAGTTTGTTTTAGGGTGGGATTTGAGCCTTTATTTGTTGCAGCTACCATACAGTTATGCAGAGCTGGCAGCTAGCTTTTAACTGGGAGCAAGGAATTAATTTCGAGATTCAAGATGTAAGGGCGCGGGTGCTAACTGATGTTGCCTGGGTTACCCTGAAAGCTCAAGTTGACATGGAGACCGGGCCATTCAATATGACTAACGTATATGAATTTCACAATGGGAGATGGTACATGGTCCATCATCACAGCTCAGTGATGCTGACTCATGGAGGGGCAGAACAACAAATGATGCCTTGAGAAGCAGCCGTGAGGCTGAGGGAGGCTAAATTTACAAGGATGATTAATATTTATTAAGATTTGAAAGTGGTACAGTTTTTTCTTTTTCTTTTTTTTCCCCCCCTTTGTTAGGAAAGGTTCCCCTGTCTATGATTTATCGGGAAGATCTTGGTGTAGTTTTTTCTGGATTTTCTTAATGTCATTTTCAGCTCTTTGTAGCTGAATCCGTTTTTCTTTGAAAGCATTTTTGTGGTCATATACGTGCATAGGATGACCTCAATAGTTGGATGAGTTCTCTTAGACTTAGATGCTTAAAGAAGGTAACCCCAAATGTACAAGAAGTTTCATTTGGTTCTTATTTATTCAATGTAGTGTCCATTGAATTTTGAATGTGGCTCCCCTATGTTATTTTGGTTGCTTGCAAATATATTAAAGATTACCAGCATCATTTTCATGTATGTTATTTCTGCAGATCTATTCAATTAGATCTGGCTGAGGACTGAGGACTGTTCTCTCTTGTTTTTGGTGGGGGGGGGGGGGGTATGGTTAGCCTGACTGAAGAAAGATTGTCTGTCTAGGGATTGTTTTGTCGAGTTCTCCCGTGTATTTGTTACCTTACCTTACATGAGGCGTTATAACGAATCTCACCAAATTCGCCTATCATGGTCAACATTTTCGGTGATGGAATTGTTTGCATGTCATGTGTAGGTAGCAGGAATTAAGCTAAAGATGAAATGGTTTCATGGTCTAGCGTTTAGGACAATGTTCCCTAAATCGATGAACCCTGGGTTCAAATCTTGGTGCAACCTTTAAAGACCTTTGAGGATAATGAACGATTTCTCCTTTTTTACCCATGTTTGGTTGCTGAGGCGGATGAATTATTTTTTAAACATTGTAAATTAGTTAGTCGAACTTTTTCCTTTCTAAAGCTTTTGGGTTGAAGTTTGTATGTGATAATAGACATCAGAAAACAAACATGTAACAGTATTTGGACTGGTTTTATAAAACACTTTCATCTCTTTTTGGCGCGAGGCAATGAAGAATTTTTTTCTTGGATAATACATCACCAAGTGGACCACTGTTTTCTCAGTAGTGGATCCCCTTCCACATCCCAACCAGCAAAATATATAGTTGAAATGGTACTGCTCATTTTTTTCATCTAGCACCTAGACTGTAATTAGTTCCTTAATACAACTGTGATACTTCTGATTTTTGCAAAGGTTTTTCGTAGGATTACTTAGCGTTCAACACTATACAACTCTGTCAAAGTAAAACATATTAGCATATCAATCAATGCATGTAATCTGGTTACACTGTTGTGATCCTAATATGAAATTTGCATGTCAATTATGGTTCTATATAGTCAAAACTGAATTGACTAAAGTTATAGAGTGATACGTATGTCCATATGTACATTACTCTGAAATTAATATGGTGCTTACAAACATATCATAAGTTACAAACAATGCACATATTAATTGGATCACGATTTATATTATATCATATGGGTATCTTTTTCCTATCCTGGCTTGTGAATTTCCATCAACGTTTGCTTGCCTACATCTGCAAAGACCTCAAATTCTAGAGCTAAATCATCAAAGTCCATTTTCCTCTTTGCATGACTCGGACAACAATAGGGCTTCTTACATTCAACTTTTGTTCCCCTTCTACATACTGATAAAAAAACATGACCAATTTATGCCACATCAACCTTGAAGAAGTGATATGTGGCATGGATCATATGCCTGGAAGAAGTGACACACATCAAGCCAACATTTTTTTGAGTTCAGCCAAATGAATTACAAAAATCTTACATCCAGCATGCTAAAACAGTACATATGCCGTGTTCTTTAGATGTAAGATAGGACATTATAATCAACTCATTTTCCAACAATTTAGCAAATATAACAAAGGGAATTGCAACATCCTTGTCTGCTTCATCAATTAAAATCATGCCAACTCCCCCAACTTAACGAAAGTCCCTGGAATTTCCCTTTGTTATGACTCAGCAATTGTGTTACAAGAAAATAACAACTAACTATAATCAGTTCCCTTTGTCCTTTGTACCACTCAGTGAACTATCTAATAAGTAGCTAGTAGGATCTAACTCAACATAAAAGAAATAATTGAAGCTTTCACAGACATTATTAATATCCAAAATTGTACACTATAGTGATGTACATATGGCTTCATCTGGATTGATAAGTATTGAATTTGACCATCATAAAAATAAATTCACAGAGAAGTAACTAAATCAGCATTTGCAATCTGATAAGTTTTAAGACTATTTTTCCAACTTTTGTTTTGAAGAAGTGATATTACAAACCCATTTATGTGTCATCACAGGAATGAAGCCACTTCAATGAAAACACCAATAAGATTATCTATTGAATAAGATCACGAAGCAAACAAATTACAAGTAAAATTGTAATCATTATGCAGAATAACATAAACTAGATTAAGAAGGATTATTTGCTGAGAGTTCTTCATAACCAATACGACCACAATATGTAACTGGAAATATCACATGAAGCCTCACACTAGCATGCACTAATATATCAAGTTATGGCAGACCTTTTCAATCAAATCTAGTACATCTTGGTTATCAACAAATTCTATATAGCTCAAGTTGATCTGTTCATTTTCATACTCTTCTTGCTCTATCTTAAACAGTGGCCAAAACATGAAACTACACAACCTGTCAAATAGGGAGGCAAAAATACTCAAACCTGGCTTGTATTTATCAAGTTCCACAAGAAATAGCTAAAACCTAGTTGAAATGTTGCTGCAGCTTTTCATTGGTAAAATTGATACAAAACTGCTCAAAATTGTTTGTATTTATCAGAAAAAGGTATATGAGTAACTTTGCAGCATTACATTCTAGAAATAAACTATACACAACATAAATCAACAAATGAGGGGTTTACCTATTCTGCTTAAAACTTTCAATATCATATATGTCAAAAACTCCGATAATTGATTTTGAGTTTGGATCTTAGCCAATGGAATTGTTTATTTTTACCACAATCCTAAAAGTAAAGATAAGCTATTAGAAACTGACAAGAGCAACTGAAAAATTTCAATTAAAAACATGTTCAAATGTTGATATTCACTTGATAATAGAAGATAATTGAATCTTACCAGTCAAATAGACGAGAATAAACGATTTTTGCCAAAGCATCTCTGCTACCAAGTGCTCATTCTGGATCAAGAGTTCTTGTAATCACCTCCTTATGTGTCACTATCACACACTTGATAAGTGCATCTTCCAAACTCTTAGCATCACATATGTTACATACATCTCCAGCTTCAGAATTCTGATTGCAAATAGAATGACAGAATCATCCAAGAATTAAGAGAAAGGCAAGCCTACTTGAGCAATTCAACTATTGTATTAAGGTGGAGTATAGATTTCTCTTCCATAATCACCGAAGAATCAATCTTCTTTCATTTTGCAAATTCAATATTACCAACATGAAGAACTGCAGCTACAACCCTAAAAATTGCCTCCTGAAACAGTTAGAGGAATGTAAGATAATGTAAATCATATGCTGAAAATCTCTATCAGAACACTAGGGAAGCCCAACACGTTCCTCTTCACTGATGCCAACTATATCCATGGCCTTTTTTGTTGCAAGGTACTCATGAGCATCACTTACTCCATCAAGTTCAAAACAGCTGGACTGATTAAGATAATGAAATGATTTAGGACTTTTCAACTTATACTTCTCCCTATCCTGAAAAATGGAATGTAGTATCATATTAATATACACAAGTTATCATTGTTATCTAGGCAGACAATCAACCTCGATGACTAACAGCATAATCACTTCAAGTTTAATTATAAGGGAAAAGGAATACCTCTGGTAGTGCTGCACAAAGAAGATAAAAGCAGTGGCAGTTTCTTTTGGATAAAAATTCTGACAAACACAGGATATTTCCAGCAGGTAAGTTTGTATAGCTACCCCAGATATCCTTCCACTCTTATCAAATTGTATCTCAACAAATTTACCGAAATGACTACATTAATGCATAAACCCTATGTCACTTACTTGAGAAATGTGTAAATAAAGTAATGTTGAAAACAATCTCACAGGAAATGATTGATATACAGTTCAACCAGGTAGAAGTCTATTTCTAATTTCAAAAGCTCCACAAGGTTCTCACATTGAATTGTTGTTCCTAACATTTTTTGCATTTCCAAAAGCTTCAAGAACTGGATTGGACTGCAAAAATTTTCCAAATATAAAAATTCAGCACCCAATATAAAAGTTGCAACAAACAACTTGGTTTGCATCCTAACAAGTTAAAAGAAAGTTCATCTTACTTTTACAACTTGTTGTTCAACTGTTCTTACTTCAACTCCTGAACGACCACCCAAATGAGTAAGGTACCTCATAAGCATCTTAGTAAATAAAGTCTTTCTAGCACTACTTTCTCCCCTAACCAAAATTGAGTTGCTCTTTCCCTCGTTGATCATTTGCCTGATGGCAAGAGAATTTTTTTGAAATACATCGATTAGCAAGTTGAAGTTGGGGCAGCCCTTATCTTTAAACTTCAGCACGCGATGTCGTTTCTGTTATTACAACAAACAAAAAAAAACATTCTGAATACAACACTAAACTATGAATCAGACTGAACAACAGAAATAATTTAAACAATATATTTCACATCAACACATCTGTACATATTCATATTTAATATCGTAGATTAATCACTAAGAAGAATACTCAACATTAAAATCATTACTTGTAATACATGATTAACATCACAACATTCAATTCAACATCTGTAACAGAGGGTTGTATTTGTGCTTATACTGTAATTATCAATTTTACATTAAGTGTGAAGGACTTAATGCCATAATAAATAAACTTGGACAGACCTATCAGTTTACTAAATAAGAGATTTGGTAATCTTACTACTATTATCCGATCCTATACACGTGGTTCAGCTGTAATTGTTTGAGTTTCACAGTTCCAACCACAACCACAACCACTGTGGCTTGGATTGTAGAGCATCCAGTGCATGTCTTGCCAATCTTCTTCGATGCTAATATATTTTCCTTTCAACTGCATTGCTGTGTAATGCTTTCCAGTGACTTCATGGAACATGGATTTTATTTCCTTCCATGCATGCCTATCAAACTTACCACTTTTCCACATTCCATTTTTCATCTTAATGGTCACCAAGACTTGTATGAATTGATTAATCAAATTTAGTGACCACAGCTTGCCATCCAAAGCAAGTTGATGCTTCAGTTCAAAGCCGTTTTTCATCTAGCACATGTGCAACGACTCATAATATAATTGAATTTTGAAATCTTAAATTTAAAACTGCAGACATATGGCCATGGCAGAAATTAGACATAAATTACACTATTGATTTCATTTGTACATAGAATATCATAAACATGATTATCGTAGACAAAAATATACAATTCAAATTCTTTACATCTCTCTTACGCTTCATGTATGGTATTGGAAAATAAAATTTATTTGATACGTGGATGACTCACAATCTGGTATTGATATAGAATAAGATGTATCCAGATTTGTCTGTAGTTGCACAGTTAAAAGGGATTATTAAAAATTTAATACAATTTGCTGTTAATTCAATATTTGTTTATCATGTAACAAAATAGAAAAGTTTTATGCATGGAATGTCACGTTGGTGAAATTTAATGACACAAGTAATACCCGATAAATATACTTATCTCATAGGTCCATAAGATTGTAAGCAGCATAGGTTAAATGTTCACTCACAAAGAATCAATATTGTTATGATTGAATTAGCAATAGTTGATGAATTAGCAAAAATGATATGATAAGGGTTAGAATACATTTCAAATTAAAATAGAAAAATTCACTGAACTATGAATCTGATATATATATACATACCTATCATTTGCAAATGATATGATTTTAAACTCTACTTATAATAAGTTTTGTAAGGACAGTGCCTGATAATGCAATTTATATATAGTGTTATAATGTTACTTTCCTTCTTTTGCACAATTTATTTTCATTCAGAACAAAGGGAATGCAATTTTTCAAAGCACCTAACCATTAGCTCAAATTCCAAAGCAGCAATCTGCCTCTAAGCAAAATTGCAGCAAAGATATATATATATATATATATATATATATATAATGGCTTAAAGTTACACTAATTAAGAGGAGGCATGACATACATGATGAGCTGGTGACCAATCTTCTAAGAAAATAACACACATCAATCCAACAAAAATAAAACAGAAATTATATTTAACATAAAATAAAATACATCAATCCAAAGCATGGAATTATATTTAACTCAACTCTGCGAATTTCCAACAACATAAATAAAATTGTTATTGTAACTGATAATGTTTGAACAAAGATACAAGACTCAATCAACATTCTCATAATCACAGTTAGCAATATGTAAAGAGTTAACTCTGCTATCGGCCAAGAAAGATAAGGAATTATATGGAACATATTTACAGCGACTGATTCCACTAAGCTTGAGCTAAAAATAAACAGTATTTATTTTTCACAAATGCGACACGAAATGCACCATACAAAGTCACTTGAGCTTCTATCATTTAACATAGAGTACGGTACAGTTGAAATCAGTAGCAGTGGTACTAATCCATCTGCTTTCGGAAATGGATCTGACTCAACGAAACTCAGTAGGAAGAAGAATAAGAAAAATAGCAATCGAGATAGGTCAGTTTTTGCCCAACTGGAAGAAGCTAAAATTATAGTCATTTCCTTCTTAAAAGAGTATAAATATGCCTAAAATTTCGATAGGCTAAAGTACTGAAACTACGAATGCATTAGCAAGATAAATAATATGTTTTTACACTAAATTTTTTGGCACGCGAGTACCTTATTGTTTCGAATGGAGGATGGGGTGCCGTCGATTGGTGCAGTGACAAGGATCTTACATCCAACACTCCCTTTGCTTCTTGCAAGGACTTCCATGTGCTACAATGAACAAATTTTAAAGCAATGAACATGTTGAAATGCAATAACAGCTTTAGATATGGACACTTCGAGTCCCTCGCAGCTGCATCGGTAAGTGTGAAGTTTGCCCTAATAGCATTCGTTGTTATCTCACCTCAGCCTCCAAATTTGTGTCCGAAGCTAGCTTATCCGAAGAGATATATTATAACTTTGTCCAATAATAAAATATATGACGGTTGGGCCAGAATATTTTTTATCTGGAAACTTGTGGCCAAAAGAATAGTGGTTGGCACCCATTTTTCTGGCCAAAAGTGTTTTAAAACACCAGCCCAAATAGACCCGTATCATCTTAAAATGGCTAAAGGCAGGAGTATAAGTAGAAATTATTATCTTTTAAATTAAGGAAATTCCCTATTAAAATTAAATTTCTTGTTGATAGAGCATGAACATTAATTTGCAATAAAAAAGAAAACAACGAGGATAAAAAAAATTAATTTTTTTATAAAACAAATCCATAAAACAGTGGCAGTGGGCCTCCTAAAGAGAGTTGGTTGGCTGTAACTCCCTTATCACTCCCTGAGCGGGCGACGTGAAAGAGAGGGGGAGAATGGGCACCGCCAACGCTGCGACGGCCACCACCAGAGTCTCTGCCTTCCTCTCTTTGCCAACACCACCGCCACCGTCCCAAAACCTTCAGTTTTCAATTAACAAGCAATTCATATGCATTCACAAGCTGCAAACGTTATCCACTTCCCATCCAAGTACTCGTTCAGTGAAGTTTATCCCTTTTCTCCGTTTTGCTTCAACATCTTCAACTTCTACTGTTGACGAAGAAGAAGATCAAGAACAAGGAAATGAGTCACTTCCTTCTCCTTCTGATGATGAACTTCTTCTCCAATCAGAGCCTTCCACACTTAACCAGGCCTCTCAGAATCTTTCATCAGTGAGGTGCTTAGTAATACTCAAAAAAATGATTCTGTCTAAACTTCAAAAAATTGATTTTTTAATCTGTTGGCTTTTTCAATTTAAGCTTATAGCTATTCAAGTTTACAACTCATAGGTCTTTAATTATAATTTTCTTTTTAGTTGGAAATAATCTAGAAGTTCAGTTTTGTATTCTTGCAAATCAATTTAGTATGCTATATTTTTTAGTGTGAGAAAATGGAATATGATCTGAAGTTGAACTTCTTATTCTTCAAGATGGATTGGTTTCCAGTTCTAAGATGATGGCACGATGCTCAATTCAATGTGACAGCTTAAGAGTCATCTTAGTTGCCGTGGGAATAACGGTTTCCAATGGGGTAGCTTCTTGTCTAATACATGATGCAGCTTTTATAGTATCATTATCAATTTGAAATTTGAAATTCTTCATTAATAGATCAATGGGATTCACTCAAGACCTTGTACACTTAAATAGGGCTCTTACATTTATCAAATTTATATGTTCAATCAGAACTGTTAGTTTTAGATGGGAACCAAATCATTTAGGTTAAGAAACATGCCTTTCACATGAGACTTCAATCCTTCAAATGATGGCTTGAATGGCTATATTTGTTTCGTAGATGATACACTAATGCTCCAGTAGTTGATACTTAGTCAAGTGAATTTGATGTGATGAATGTAGTAGTGATGGTTGTATAAGATTTGAGAAGCTTAGAAATGTTATGAGATGATACTGTGTTACTTCCTATTTTGTTATTAAAGAGTTGACAATATGGGTGCACAGGGGATGTCAGGCATGTGGGAAAGATGAAATTGAAAACGGCTGTAACGGTGAAGGAAGAATTCAAGGTGGAATAGCAAAAGTTCCAGGCTTTGGTTGGTGGCCTATAAAGGCTTATCGACCTTGCCCTGCATATTTGGCTACAGGTGGTAGGTACAAGCGACAAGGTCAAAGTATGGATGAAGTTGCCTCTGGAGGAATGAAGAGAGGAGCTCCAGCTGCAAATGATAGCAAGGGTGAAAAAAGGTATACCTCAAGAAATCCGTTAGCTGTCCTTGATCCTTCTCTCCTCCCTTCACTTTGTATAATAATTTTATCTTCTCTTAAACTGGTGCATTTACTTTGGAATGATTAAGGCTAGTTTAGTAATAGTTGCATCCTTAATAGTGCCACCGCTTCCGAACTTTCTTGATAGTTCTACACTCTATTCCAAGTGATCAATTGGCCCCGGTTAAACACTAGTTTCAGTTATTCATGTTTGTTCTGGACTTTTGATGTATGTTTCCGAGACATATTTACAGAAGTTCATACAAAATGTTGAATGTAGAGGTGTAGATGGATAAGACTCTCAGCTGTTCAAAAACTCAAACTCTGTTATTCAAGCTGGAAATATGATAATCACATAAGCTTTTCAAGATTTGAATAAATTCTTTACAGTTCTAGTCATTGCAGCACCAAATATTGCTTTCCTTGCTAATTCCTTTTCCCATCTGATATAGCTGCTTATTTCTTGATTTTTACCCTCCTCGCGCCTGGTATGCTTTCTTTTGATTCTGCTCCTTCGTCTTTATCATGTGTAAAAGTTTTTTGAGATAATAAACAATAGACCATCACTTCCTCTGACCCTTAGTTCAAGAATTATCAAAATGAAACCACTGCTCCCAACTGCACTGGATGAGCTATAATCCCATTCCCAATCATGTTCGAGTTTCATGACCATCAAGTTCATAGTCATTGTAAATTCAAGATATTTCATGATTCTTGCATCTCTTGATTTTGTGATCTTTCTGGAGGACTGTTTATCAGTACCAACTTATGGTTTTCAATCTTTGGACTTGCTCGATGCCTCAATTCCTTTGACTATCTGGACACTATACAGAAATTCACTGATTCATTGACATACTTGTGATGCTCTATTAATTTTTTGCAGTAAGAAAAAGGAAAGACAGAGGAGATTCAAGAAATAACTTGACATTTGAGATCTGATCTGCTGCTATTTATATTGCCCGTAGAAGATGTAAATCAGTTCTGTAACCATTGTGAACGTCACATTGCTTTGAATCTGGCTTATATTACAACAGACAGACAGTAGATCTTCAAATCATCTTCACCGAGTAATGGTATGTTTTATGTTTGATCTTATAATATTTCATGCCATTAGTAACATATATCTTTATGTAAGAACACACAATGATTTTTTACTGAGTATGGTATCTTGAACTTCCATGCCAAGTTAAATATAGTCATTCTATTTGAAATGAGACAATATTCAAAATGATATTGGTTAAGTATTTCTCATGCAACCAAAATTGATAGACAATTCACAGTAATGTCCTTAGCGCCATCTTCCTAAAAGGAAGATTAAAGGGGAGGGGTGAACTCCATATGCATTCACTCTTAACCCAAGCAAGATATCAAGATATGATTTTTTTCCTCCTCAAATATAGTAAAAAATATATGAAGTCAATGGAAAGGGCTTTGGATATTTTATTGCGCTACCTATACTACAAATTAGAAATTTATTTAAAAATGTAAATAAACGTTAATTGATATTACTCTTATTATTGGGTTGTCAAAACGGGTCGTTCGATTCAAAAAGAGTTTGGATTGTAAAAAAGGGTTGTTCAATTCAAAAAGAGTAAAGAATTGACATGTTGATAGTTGAATCATGTTTAAATTATCACCCCTACCCCTCTATATTTAAAATTGAATTCATTTCTAAATGAAATTTTATGAGAGCCATTTAATATGAGTAAGTTATCCAATTATATATATTATTGGGAGATTCATATGTTAAAATAAAAAATATGTTTATTTTAGAAAAATAAACAATTAGTTTTGACAAAAAAGATTACTTTTTTTCCTTTTTACAGCAATTATTTAGTTTTCTTTAGTTAAGTGTTGCTGGAATTTGATCAAAAGTGAAAAATGGAGTTAGTAGCATAGCAATTAATTAGTTTAAATGCGTCAAATACTTAAATATGTGACCACTAATGTATAGCAAATAGCCAAGAGGGGTTCTAGTAAATTAACTCGATCTTCTAAAATAAACTTAAGAAAAACTACTATTTTAAAAATAAATTGGAGTAAAATTTCACGTTCGACACATTTGGTAAATGTGGAATCAAGCATAATTATAATGTATTATCTCTTTAAACTACACATTATTAGATTTAAATTTATATTTATATTTATTAAAATTAAAATCGATATATAGGCTTTTGTCAGAAAGTAAATAAACCAGGCAATTGCGGCATTCCGTATTCATACATATATATAAAAGAAGGGGAAAAAAACAAAAAAGGTCATTTAATTTTCGAAGCTTCCATATAAACCCTATTCACTTTCCCTTTGCTCTGCAATTCAAATTTCCTTTTCTCGACAGGGAAAATTCACTGAAGAAGAAAGAATTTCTCAAAACCCTAAAAATTTTCCAAAATGGGATCAGAAACTGAAAAGAAGAAAATTGAAGAAACCGTTCTGGAAATTCTGAGAAGCTCTAACATGGACGAAGTGACCGAATTCATGGTCCGAAAAGCCGCATCCGAGACGCTCGGGATAAACCTTTCCGACCCGACCCGTAAGAAGTTCGTACGTCAGGTCGTGGAATCCTTCCTCTCCGAGCAGCAATCTAAGACTGCAGAAGCGGAGCAACAGCAGCACCAAGAAGAAATAAATGTAGAAAATGAAGTTAAGGCAGCAGAGGAAGAAGAAGAGGAGGAGGAGGATAATGATACGAAGAATAAGAGGAAAGCCGATGACAGAGAGTACGATGACGAGGGTGATCTTATTATTTGCAGGGTGAGTTATACGTTTAATATTATGAATTTTGAAATGAGGGTTCTAATTCTTGTTTAATGTGAGTTTAGTTCTTAAATAAAGATTATAATATTAGGGGGTTTTTTTGGTTATGGAAATTTGTAGCTGTCGAAGAGTAGAAGGGTGACCCTTACTGAGTTTAGGGGAAGGACATTGGTGTCAATAAGGGAGTATTACAGGAAGGATGGCAAAGAACTTCCTACTTCTAAAGGTAAATTTTTTATATTTCTTTTGATTTTTTTTCTTGAAGTTTATGCGATCATTTCCAGTTTAAGTGTTCAGTGGAAGGGGCACTGGATATTTGATCTTGTCCGCTTAGTAGGTTTTATAAGAGTGTATGTATATTTTCTTATTGAGCTTAACTTGCATGTTCTCTGCAATTGGTCACCTTTTTTTCTTTGTTTCCTTTTTTACAGTGCAAATTAACTGAGAATTAGTTGTGCGTTCAAGGTTAGACTAAATAATATGGACATAGATGTTATTTGCCTTTGAATCTTTTCCATCTCGGAATTAAGAGGCAGGAAGTCAAAATGAAGAGATGTTTATGAAATGTCATTTCTGTTATTTTCTACGGAAGGAATTAGTTGCTGTTCAAACTTGTAATTATGCTGCTGGAACTATGATGGAATAACTTATGCTACTGTTTTAGGCAATCTTTTGTGCACTTATCTGTGTTTTCTAACACGTGAAAGCTGAAGGAATCTTGTAGCTTTTTTATTTGTTTCTCCCTTAAAAGTACCATGTTATCCAATTTGATCAAGCCATCTAAAATGTCATTTATGATTGTTCCGTCCTTTAAGTGGTCCCACCTCTTTAAAACTAGAGTTAATAACTGAATTCTGCCCAGCTTTCTTATGTTAAGCAATCAAAATCCAAACTCTGGCAACCTCTCTTTACAGTACTGCAGGATTGTGGTTTTGTTTACAAATCCAATCACTTTGATGTGAGATAGTATTTATACAAAGTGTAGCAGGATTTTGTAGGGTAAAATTTCAGAAATATTCTATTTTCATCTCTTTTGAGAACATGATGACTTTGATTGATTAGAAGGTCAAGATGCAAAGGACAGCTTTTAAAAGAATTCACTCATTCAGAGGGCAGTGGACTTAAAAGATGAATAAGGATTGGTATTCTTGAATGCTGTCAGCTTGAATCTTGAGCTTTCTTAGAACAAATTCAATCTTCTTTTCATCTCCTACATTCTAAATATAGACATTACAAATCCTTGACTCACCTTACCAAGTTTCTTTCTAACATCCACTGAATACAAATCAAATTCATGTATGAGAAGTAGGGTGGAGTTGGTAGGGTGAGAAGATATTTGGTGTCCTGGTGTGTGCCATGCTACAATGGTGAGGAAATGTTGGTGAAGGAGAAAATGAGTCTCAGATCTCTTCTTTGGAAGATATTTCTTAATTGGAGTAGATGGGTCCTGCTGAATATACATATAATAGATTTATTAATCTTGCTACATTGACAGCATGATCATTTTAAGGAAGAAAGATGTTGCAGGGGGGACATGGCTCTGTCAATATCAATGTCTCTGACAACTTTAGGACATAAGTCAGTGACAGCATCAATTTAAGCCAGAAATTAAAAGGTTCCATTTCTAATTGAGGATGGGGAAAGCAGGCTATCTTACTTGACCTTTGATTAAGGAGTCTCTCTCATGCCACTTGAGTGCTTTTGTGTCCCGTGGAAATGTTCATGTGTATGATTTGAGTACCACCAAAATGTTTATGGGATATCATGTTGATTTTTTATCAGCCTGTTATCGTGGGTTTCTTTTTATCCTCATCCTGCTATACAAATGCCCTGTAAACTTCCATATGTATATATATATGCATCAGTGAAATGTTTCTAGCAAGAATGCTTCTGGAAAGAGCTTGCTATAAATCTCAGGTCGCTCAGATAAAATTTCCTTGATCATCAGCTTATTAGTACATCTCTTAGCTTATTTACTGAGTTAATACATAAATCTCTGGCTGCTTTGCACCTCTCTCTTTGTTTCTTCTATTTTCTATTTATTTCTGTTCTTGAAAGCTATTGCTCTTTTTATTGGGCTGTTATTTACTAAGAGCGTAACGCATGTCTCCTTTTTGAGTCATATTCCAGGTATAAGTTTGACTGCTGAGCAGTGGGCATCGTTCTCAAAGAATGTACCAGGAATAGAGAAAGCCATCAGGAAAATGGAATCGAGATTGAATTAAAGTGCTCCCATGCTTTTCAATATGGTTTGAACTGTGTTGGTTACTTTTGTAAGGGGGCATCCAACTAGTTTTGTAAGGATGCATCTACAATGGATGGTGACGCTTACTATCCACTTGCATTATTATATACTCATTTAGGTTTTTGTACCGGTATCTAGGTTTGTCTATTTTAGGATCCAAGTTTCATTAAACTTGTGTTTTAACTAATGGGCTACTCTTAATGTCCATCTTTTTGTCAATAGATATTATACTCGGTAGATATGTTGTAATTGAAGTTCCCTACAAAAGCTTTTCTTATCTATTAATCCATGCTTTTTATGTCAACTCATCTATGCTTGAGATTACTTTTCTCTACTCATTTGATGCATTTGTACTTTTACCTGCATTTCATTGAAGATAGAAACTGGCCTACATGTCATATGGACATTGTAGCCTTATAGAGAAGTGGTATGCGTGTAGAGATGATATAACTAATGAGTAGGTTAATCATGTGATCCGATTCTTAAGGGGTTAACTGACGGGTTTTTATGAAAAGTGTCAGGAATCAATTTGGTACTATTATTATTAGGGTAAAAAACCCTGGTTGTCCTTGAAATTTTCAAGTTGTTGATTTTTGCCCTCTAACTTTGTTTTGCAAAATTTTTGCCCTCCAATTTTTAAAATTGTTAAATGTTTGCCCTTCTATTCATTTTTGGCGTTAGGTCATAATGGTTCCTCTTCACATGATTTTCATATGCTATTTTATAGGGGCATTTTAAGGATTTCAAATGCTATGTTTTTGACAAATATATTTTCATTTTTAGGTTCCCACTTTCTTTTTTATTTTTCATTCATCTTCTTCTCTTGCTACTTTTGACCACCCCTTTCTTTTGCCCCGTGCTCTTCAACAATCACCAAATATGTGGCGGGGATGAACACAAACCAACCTGTTTCATAAATCAGCACGATCTGAATGGTTATTTGGTTCAACTTATGTGGATATATGGTTTGGTGTAATCTAGTTTGGTTATTTGGTTCAGATATATGGTTTGGTGTTATGGTTGGATGTGGCGAAATGTTTTGGGGATTTTGGGGATGGTTGGGCTTAATTAGGTTTTTCTATCTTTCGATTTAAGATTTCAGCATCAATCATATCAAATGACAATAATCAACTCGTTTGGCCAAACCTTTCATGTCTTCTATTTGTTTTTGTGTTGAAAATACCAATTCTTAATCAATATGCAAAGCACAATTATCTATTTTCTATTGGAAAAAAAGAAAAGAGGTTTCTTGAAGGTGATTTTCGTGGGAGAAGGCCAAATATTTAGAGTTGGATAAGTTCCATGACATTATTGGCCGCAGAAGTGGGAAGAAGTTAGTAGTGCTGCTGATGTTTCATCCATCTAAGCCAAACCTTTTCCTATTTTTCATTCATCTTCTGCCTACTTATTGTTTCATTCTTTGGCAGTCAAAAGTGATTATTAACGGTCATTAAGAGAAAAAGAAAAAAATAGAATGAAAAATAAGAAAAGTGAGAAACATTAAAAATATGAAAATATATTTGGAAAAAAATACTTGAAATCAATGACGAAATTATCCCAAGTTCACAGTATTTTTTTTTTTTTTGGTTAAATAGTTAAATTGGATGAAAGTCATTTATCAAGAAGTTTTGACAGTTTGAGAGCAAATTTTTGGCAAAAAATAGTTTATGGGTAAAAATCAACATTTTAAAAATTTCAGGGGCAACCAGGGCATTTTACCCTTATTATTATTATTATTATTTACTTTATTTTGCATATTTATTTTTCCTACTCTATTTAAAAGAATTGTGGTGTTTTATTAAGCATGTGTTTTACCTTCGTACCGCTCTAAATCTAACCATCTTTTTATCAACTAGCAATATGATCGTGCTAATGTCATGTCTTACCATCTTATTAGATTATATTACTAATAAAAACTTTTTAATTGATCTAGTTAGTTTTAATATTTGATCACCTACATATATTTTTTTATAAATAGAAACTATATTGTTATTCTTAGTGATTAAAGTAGATTTTTACAATTTTTTTATTGCAGGGATTTTAAAAGAAAAATGATTGCAAATATAATTTTTGAGTACATGTTATATTCAATTTTTAAAAAATTATTATTTAATAGTTACAAACTTTAGTGTTGACTCTGCATATAAAGTAAGTAGCTATTGTATTTTAAGATTAAATTATTTTTAATTCATCTTAATATTTAATTATTAAAGGTAAACCAAGTAAATTTCTATTTAATTCAGTTAAACAATTGCAATCTAAAGGTTAATTTTAGGTTATTTTACGTGACCAAAATTATAAACAGCATTCTTATTCTAGAGTAGTTTTAGACATGAAAGACTAAAAACAATTTAAGCATTTTGGACTAATTCCCCAATCTAGATTTCTGTGAAGAAATGCTACGGAAAAACTATTCATATGTGAGTTTCAATTTTCATTCAGAAACTATTCATACCTTATGGCCATTGATATCAACATTTTTAGTACAAGTGAAAGCTCACTGCTAATGAACCTCGATTACCACATCTTGTTACCTAATAACGTAAACATATTACAAACTGTAATATGAAGATGAAGAACGCAGTAAGCATCTTAACTAGACACAAGCACTAACTAGAGAAGTTTGGTTGAGATCATTGGATTTTGCTTGGCTTTTTGTATAGAGATCCACTGATTTTACTTCTTCTTGATTTCCAATGGGAGCCTTGAGTACATTTGCAAGAATTGGCTTCCAAATCAATCCCCAAGAACTCTTAGTTTTCTTGGGAGTTACAGAAGCAGAAGTTGCTGCAGCAGCCATACTCATCTGCTCAATCAAGGCCTCTGTATTCACTTCCTCTGCCAGAATCTCCTCAAGTTGTCTAGGACTAATGGCTAACTTCACTCTCCAAACACCCTTTTGTGGAGGAGGCAAGACTTCAAGTGCTGATCCATTTGCTAAACTTGTAACCAAATCCAATGCTGCACTTGACACCCTCATTGGCTCTCTTTCATTTCCATCCTCTCCTCGAATATCCACCACGGGCTTCGCCTCGTTGTCCCCGGACAATGTTTGTTGACCACCAAGGGGCAGGAGGTAGTAGAATTTCCCACCCAGAAGTTCCTCATGATCAAACAAAGGTGTAGAGAAATTACCTTGTCCAAAAATCTTGTATCCTGGAAAGGAATTCAGGACTTCTCCAACCAATTTAGGCCCTTTTAACTTCAATATCTCTCCAGAGTCAGTCATTAGACGAATGAAACTGAGCCCTTTTGCAGTATCAGAAACCCCCTTGAGAGCGCAATTTCCCATTGTAATTTCCACAAGTATCTGGAGTGCCCTTTTTCTCCTCAAGTTACTAGGCAAAAATTAGACATTGAATGATTCATATAAATCCAAGAATCTTGAACTAAATTCAATGCCTCACGGATTTAGAGGGGAAGAAGACAAGGAAGCTGCAGTAACAGCCATTTGTTTGCTGCTTTTTTGAAATTTTGAATGCTAAATTCGATGGATTAGACCGTTGGAAGCATCAACTAAGCAAAATTAGGTGATCCTGTGCAGAGAAATAGAATAAAAAGTCTCTAGTAATAAATTAACAATGTGGCATGTGACTACAATTTTCAGATGCTCCCCCAATGCTAGAAATTGGCACCAGGTGCTATGTATTTCCCTGTTTTGGATTCTCTCATACAGTGATACAGCCATAATTTTAAGAATCTAATAGTACAGTTTTCATTGTGCATGTTCTTACATGAGTTTTTGTCGCTGAATTAATACTTAAACTCAAGTCGTTTTAATCTCAGTCTTTTATTTCTAAATATTATTTCATTCATCTCAAAATATAAAATTTTTAAATATTATTTTGTGTATTGTATTTTACGATTATCAATATATAATTATGATATTTTTTACAATATTAATTGTTATTTAATATTCTCTCTTTTTGAGTGAAAATTGTAATCATAAATGACAAAAAAATTAAAATATTAAGTAAAATATGTTAATATGTAATGATCATTAATATTTGTAAAAAAAAATAAAATGACTCATATTTATAAATTTAGGGAATATCTTTTTTGAACTAAATCAATAGTTAAACATTGAATATTTAAAATCATATGTTCACTGCATCCCACAAAAATAGTCATATAGTTTTTTTTTACACACATTAAGAAATAAGAATTAGTTTAGGTGAAATGTAAATTTTATATATAATTTTTCATATATATCTTTATTAATCTTTAATTACTTAAATTAATACAAAGTAAACAAATTAATAGTTTTTTTTCTTGAAAGTACAATTTCAAGTAACATTGTGACTTAATATTAATTATTAGTTATAAAGACTTGTTTCTCAATTAATTTGTATTTAATAATAAAAAATAGTAATTAAGAGTAAATGTGAAAATAAAAAAAATAAATATGATATTTATATATAAAGTAGACTATTATTTTGAATGATTGAAAAATGAAATAGCGAAGACGGAGGAGTACTCAGTAATAGTTTAGAAGCTTAGAATTTAATCCTGAACGACTAAATGAGAAAGCGTGTCTTGAAATTTAAGTAACACTCTACTAGTGCTTGATATGTTTAAAAGGTTGAGAAAAACCAAAGTGGTTATGTCTAGTTTTGTCTAATCATGGCATGGGTGAGGAAATGTGGGGCGGCCAAAGCAAAAGCAAATCATATGCCAACTTGCACAATAGCATTAAATCCTCAAAACTTGGCCATTTTGAGATTAAATTTTGCAAAGTTAAATTTCATTGCATACGGAAGGCTGTAATCATTTGGAATTTTGATTTTACCCCTATCAATTATGATGTTTTTAAAATCATTAGATGCATCGTGTTGATAATGCTTTTAATTGAGTCATTATGTCGAATTAATCAATATTAGAGAATACTAATCAATGTTGGACCGAACTCTGTAATTTCAGCTTCTATAGATGATTTATCCTTTTATTAAATAAATTTATTTTTTTTCCTCAAAAAAAAAAATCAATGTTGGATTACAACAAAATCTAGAAATTCAAAATTTGGTGAGAGGGATATTTGACCCTTTTAAAAAGATAAATAATTAAATAAAGACTGTTCTGATCATGCAACATTCAACTTTAAATTTTGTAATGAGACACTTGCAACGAAACTTTGTTCTTTTGCGTTGGATTTGATTGTGGTCCAACATATTCTTAAATGAAGTTCACACGTTCTATGGAATATTTTAGCATATTATGTGTCAAAAAAAATAGTTTGATAAGTGTTATAGCATGTTATCCACTAACATGTCTCCAGTTAATGTTACTCCAATTAGAACCACATAAAAAGTACTTATTCTATTAAAATAATATTTAAAAGATACAAATATGATATAATATACATCTTTCGTCTAAAATTTAATGTTAACTTTTAATTTTGAATAAAAATTTTAAAAAAATCATTAACTTTAATTAAATTACAAAATTATTATTGACATAAGTATAATGGATTATGAGTCTATAAAATATAATTCTCATAAATTAAAGGATTTAGTATTGAAGACAATGAGTTAGTTTGATATAAAAATTAATGAATTTATTAATGAAACTTTAAATTAAAATATATATATATTGATTTAAAGAAAATAGATATTCAATTTCAGATAAACTAAAATAAAAATGTGAATATTCAATTTCGAAAGAAAAAAGTAATTAATAAAAAATTATTTAAATATTTATTATTAACTTAAAATATCTATTTTAGCATTTTGAAAAAAATAATCGCACTTTGAACCTGTAAGTCTAAGGCGTGACAGAATCAATGAACATTTAGATTAAATCCTCAAAACTTGTCCATTTTGAGATTAATCAGGAGCTTTAATATAAGAAAATTTAAGATTAAATGAAGAACAAAATCCTTTCTTTTTTTCTTTTTTCTTTTTTTGGTCTTGGAATAAACTTAGAGAGTGAAGCATTGCCACGTGCCCTCCTAAGATCCATACAACTAGGCTAACTCTTGAAATTGGACCAAAATGAGCAGCACCACTAAAAACACCCTCCAAATTCTATACAAGATAAACCCATCATCTCAATCCACAAGAACAATTATATACCAGCATCCCCAAAGATTTGCATCTTCCAATTACTCACATTTTTTGGATACTAGTTTTGTTTTGTGCTTAGAGAATTATTGGATTCTGTGGTAGTGGTAGCAAAGGAACAGTAACCACAATATGGGGTGTTCTTCATCCAAAAGAGTTGAAGCAGCCGCCATTGATGTCTACCGTCCACCACCATCAAGCTTTGCCCTCTTCAATATCAACGCTATAGAAGAGCCATGGCTCAAGGCAATGGAAGCACAACAGGAAAATGGCGAAAAACCCACTCATGTGCCTCCACCCATTCTCGAGAAGCTTAACACCATTGAAGATGCTCCTAGAACGTGGGGCGAAGTTAGCAAAGCATTAGAGGACCTCAAACCTTCCCTTCAGAACAATGTTCCACCTCCAGCAACCATTGGAAACCCAATAAAAACCAAGGCTGAGCAATCGCCGCCGGTAGAAGATAAATCAGCTGTTGCTAACAAACAAGCCCCACGAAGAAACCCTTCTTTTCACACCCTTGAAGAACTCGACGCTAAGCTATCTTCTAAACCTAATGATTTGAAGAAACCCGAGTCGATGAAAGACAACCCTGTAGATGCCAAGTTCAAGAAATCACAATTCATTAAGCCTAAGGAGGAGACACAAACGGGTTTTGCTCCGAGACCCGTTTCAGAAGGTTACAAGCCAGTGAAAGACAACATATTCATATTGAAAGACAAACAAGAAAGAGAAAAAGAAGGGAAATCAGCAACCATAGTGAAGTTGGACCCTCTAAGTGATTTCCCAGAGAAGTGTCCACCAAATGGGGCTGATTCAGTGGTTATCTACACGACCTCTTTGGGAGGAGTTAGAAGAACATTTGAAGACTGTAACAAGATAAGGGCAATACTGGAATCTCAGCAGGTGGTGTTTGATGAACGAGATGTATCTTTGCACGGGAAGTTTTTGAATGAGTTAAGGGAGATTTTGGAGGAAGGAGCTGTGAGTGTGCCGAGGATGTTTGTGAAAGGAAGGTACATAGGCGGAGCAGAGGAGGTGGTGAGCCTGAATGAAATGGGTAAACTAGGGAGGATTATGAATAGGGCAAGAATTGAGAGAGGGGTGGGGAGGTTAGGGTGTGAAGGATGTGGAGGTGCAAGGTTTGTACCATGTTTGGAATGTGGAGGGAGTTGTAAGATTGTGGTTGGGGAAGTGAGGGAGAGATGTCCAAAATGTAATGAAAATGGGCTGATTATTTGCCCTCTTTGTGCTTGAGTTTTTCAATTTTTTATGCAGAATCATACCTTATTAGATTTTTATTGTTTTCTTATTAGTGGTGAGTCTTGCTTGATTTCCATTGGAAAAGGAAGGAAGAAAATACGAATTAAGCATTATTTTTATAAGGTTTCATGGTTAAGTATAGATATAACTAATGGTTTAGTTGTGACTGGTTGAACTAAGAATCTCATGTCGAAATATGTATAGCTCATTTTTAAGAGATCATATATGTATGGATATGTGTACTTTAGATGACTCTTAAATAAATTGTTACTTTCGCTTCATTCTTATTAAGTGGAATGTGGAATGTAGGACTGTTGCATTGGTTTCGATTTCAGTCAATTCACATTTAAATAATAAAAAAACAAACAAACACGTAAGATCTGATTCAGCTCTATTCTATAAATACAAGAATGGTGAGATCAAGACTAAAGGGCACCACTCACCTATTTTTTCCCTTAACTATCATAACACAATTATGAGAACAGCCCCATATTAATTCTTGATCATGAAGGAACGGTGGGAAGTTAATTAAGAAGGTGTGCAACTTCGAATATATTATGAGCTCGGTTGAGCATAAATTTGGTATGAAATGTTCGTGAATATTAAGCCTTGACTCACAATTTCATATTGGTCTTACTAGAATCAAAACAGAAAGAAAAAAAACGTAGAATCGAAAATTGGAATGTGGAAAAAGGAAACCTTGGAATGAGGAAAAAAGCAACAAGCGAGAAGACTAACTAAGGGCCCAACCGGATTCGAACCGGTGACCTCTTGATCTGCAGTCAAATGCTCTACCACTGAGCTATGGACCCTTACTGCTAAGGAAGTTTTTCAATTTTGATTCTTGAAGATATTGTTTTAAATTTTGAGAAATTACTACTTCTATACCAAAAGATAATTTATTTTAACCATTTTTACATATATTAAAGATACCCAATGTAATTCACCAAAAAAAAAAGATACCAATGTAATGTAAGCATCTTATAGTAAAATATCATTAAATTTAATTTTCTTCCTCATATTTATTATTACAATTTTCACTCTATTTTTAAGAAAACATTAAAAATACGACAATATTTAAAATTTATTATTATTATATATTAATTATTATAAACGATTTATATTTTAAAATAAAAAGGAGTTATATTTTAGAGATAAGTAGTATGCCATTCTCAGTCTAACCACGGCATGGTATTGATTCTCAAATCTAGGGTTAGCATTGTCATAACACTTTTTGTTATTATTATTTTGGAGGGGATCAACGATCAAACACTATTTGAATCATGAGATTTTGGTCATGATGGTCCTTAGCTAAAGTCTCGCCTTGTGAAAATAGTCCTTTAACTTTTTTCTTTTTGTCACCATCTTTTTCCCTCTCTTTTTTGTGAAATACCTCATCAACTTGTCTAAAGTAATTTTCCTCAAAAACAAAAGTGTTTAAAGTAATACTCTTACAAATTTTTATTGAAAATAGAATAACAAAATGGCAATAAATTATTAAAAGGGAAAAAAAACATAGATAAAATTGAATTAATTACATAGATGTGGAGTTAAGATATAGCAAGCGTACATCATTAAGAAATAATGAAATATCCATTGGATAAGATATAATTATACATTATCCCAATTAAAGAATGTGTAAGTAGTGATGATATATATATAAGAGCTTTTACACAAAATATATTATTTTTAAAATATATGTTTTGTCATAATCTCTAATGTGAAAATATGTTTGATATGTACCCCTCTGTCCTTGTTAAACACAAATCTCGTATAAAAAAATAAAATATGTTCTGTTATTATAAAAGATGTATTTTAAAAGGTCCACCAATTAAAAGTACGAACCCAAAGACTAAAAGGATTCTGTCCTTTCCATTACCAGAGGTGAGATTTGTGAGACAAGAATCGCATTTTTCTGGCCAAGCTAGCGAAACCATTAGAGAAGAAGAAAAAGATACGTTAATTCCCTTTTATTGAGCCATTAATCATAAGCTCAAAGTACATGACTATAATTAAAAATCATACTTCTATGCAAACCTATTCCGGAAGCCCAGAATTCACTAGTCAACCAATAATACCAATGAAGAAAAAAGGGAAATAATAGCCACACATATCAAGATTTCTCCTCCCATAATTATCAAACTTCAAGAGCCACCTTCTTATCTTTAAAAACTTTGTCAATAAACTTACTGATCGTCATTGGAAAAAGCTTTCTTATGTTGCTAATCTGATAATAATTACAAAGTGATAGTCCAGAATACTTGATCGGAAATACTATTAATCAATTAAACAATCATCATAACACGATATATTTATATATATATATATATATATACACATAAATTTTAATAGTTAAAAGAAGCTATCCCGACTCACATTCTCTTGTTTTGTAATTCCAAAAATACTATTAAATCTGACTCAACGAAATATAACTTTATCATAAAAAAATTAAACAAAAATTCATTCTTATAAGAAAATAGAATTATAATTTGACTACACTATTACTTCCCCTAATATATTAGTTGATTTGTCTTGCTGTTAGGTAGGGTCTATTTGTTGGTTGTTGATCAATTCACAGGGCAAGGTCAAGTCCTATAAATAATGAATTTCATATCCATGATAGGAAAAAACAAAAGGAATCGCTGTACCAAACCAAACGAAGATAATCCAACGTCCAACCAACAAAACCATTGAATTGATTACAGGAAGAGAACAATCCAAAGCTGTGCCGTGAAGAAACAGGTGGCTATTTTTCTTGGATACCTCCAGTCAAAACACGGACAGACCAAAAGGGTTCCTGACCCAATAGTCAGTCAGTCATAACCTCCCTTGCTTTGTCCCCTTTCCACTTTTTTTTTTAATGATTAAAATTGAGTCACGGAGATAGTAATCTCATATACTCATAATTTATTATTATATTAATTACGAATTATGCATTAATTAATTATAAATTTTTACGAATTTTCACTCTATCAATATCAACCATACTAACTTATCTCTGAATTAAGAGGAGCATCTTGATCCAACAAAAGTTGCATAGTCAAGGAAGATTCGTGCTTCTCAAACAAGAGAGGATAAAAGGAAAAGAAGTGGTCGATAAAGAGTCCCACCAATCCAAACTCATTCATTGTATGCAATTCGATTCCTACAAACTCATTCATTGTATGCAACTCTCAATGAATCAACCTTTTTTAACACAAAGGTGAAGGTGAATGAAGTGGATTAACAAAACCAGCGAAACAACTCCACACCCCAGGTCTCCCAAGAAAAGGCGTTTGTGCCTCCTAGTTTCCTAATAAATAATAAATTAGTAGTGTGTTGTGTGTCATCTCTCACAAGATCCTTTTAATAGGCAAAAGGTACCATAACCCAAAATCAAGACAGCTCGAGCTCGACTCCCACAGCATACCAAGATTGAAAAGATCAACATAAAACTCCGGAATAAGCAAAAGACGGTTTCCTCAGCCATCGTATCCATTCAGCAGCATCATAAGAAATGAAGAGGGGAGGGGGGTGGGGAGAAAGAGGGATCATGAAAATCAAACAACAATTTAGTACATAAATAAGCTTTTCTTTACTCCTTTTTCTTTCCTTTTATTCCATTGTATAATATGTAGCAATGCCACAACCAAAAAGGTAGAAACATAAAGAGTCAAGCCTCCACATAAAATGTTCTATTCCACATATAGGCAATATTTACAGACCCCTGTAGTTTTTTGGATTTTAAAGATATAGCACAAAATCCAAGATATCTTAACTACTTTGTCTCTGTATTTTCAGTCTCTTTGCTTAGAAAATTCACTTATACTTTCTGTACTGTCTACTGATCTCTTTTGCTTGTAGCTTTACTTGGCAGAAGGGTTTTGCGTTTGAGGTTTACGAATTATTCCCTTCAAAGATGTCCAAAAGAGAAAGGACCTGAAAAGAACAAAACCAGGACATAAAGTTAGATTCGAACACACAGAAATGATTTTGCAAGTTCAAAAAAAGAACGTGTGCCAATGATACTTGGAAGGACGACTACCTCAGGAATATTTAACTCAAGGCGGAATTTCGGACCATCATAATGGTGAAGAATTGGCCTGAAAGAGTCCTCCTCCAAGGGTTCACAGATTTTCCTCGTCATCACACGGACCTGTACACAAACTAGATGTTTAAGGTACATGCTATGTAAAAACTATGTGGATATCGATCCATGATAGTACACGTATTTAACTCCTCTCATAAAACAACAAGAAGAAAATATTACCAGACAAGAACAATAAATGCTCAGATTATATCAGATGAGAATTCCAAGCAAAACATACCTGAGCAGGGAAACGGGATTCACCAGGATTTTTCTTGTCCTCCCAGGCAGAAGGGTCAATATTGGTTCCACCAAAGCTTGCAGCCTGATTCATAGTTTTCCATGTTAGTCAAAAGCATATTAAAATTTGATTTTTTACCTTCAAGAATAACCTAACCATGCTTCAGAATTCAGATAATCTTACTCAAACAAAACATATCTTAAAGCAAAAAAACACAAACCTCAAAAACTCCATGGAGTTGGTGGGTGGAATAGTTGTAGAGGAACAGTGGCAATCCTGGTGTTATTGCCCGAACTGAATCTCTGTATCGAGGTGGCAGGCCTGAAAAGCAATTACAAAAAGTTTGTATCAAGAGGGGTTTCCAAACTTGACTCTAATACCAATTGTACAAAGATATGGATATGTAAGACAGACCAATTGAGGTTATCCAGTAAGATGCACAAAACAAGGGGCCAATCAGGGATTTGATTTCTGATTTCATGGATTTAATCTATCAGTACTTGCTTTACTTCAAACAAATAATTCCAAAGCATTGAATCCATAAAAGCACTCAGAGCTGTAAAATAGGACTTTTGAACCCAGAAAATTCCTAGGTATGACAAATGAATTCTCCCAAGCATCCAACATATGAAATAGAAGGGGCCCCGTCTGTATACATGCACAACATGAATTTCTACCAATATGATGATTAACAAATTCTAAATGGTACGCGTTTGAATTTCCTAATTTAGAAACAGCAAAATAAGGAAGAATCGAAAGGATAAGGAATAAAATAATCTCTTTGCTCCATTAATTCTGTGTGTAATAGTCTTCCCCCTAAAGGGAAAGAGATACGGATTTTTTCACCATACTAATCCACGAAAGATCCAATCTTTGCCATTATTTAAGGCTGTATCATACAAGAATTCACATATAAACTACCTAAAATTTTCAAATTGATACTATATAATTAAAAAATAAGATTGAAAAAAAGAGACAGATTCTTACCAAAGAGTTGTCTTTTCAGATTCTCCTGCATAGTATCATTGTTGCATACAAAAATATAGCCACCGACAGTCTCATTTCTTGGCAAAGATTCTGATGGCGGTAAAGTCTTGAACCTCTTGTCCACAGCATTCTTATTTTCAGCATCAGTTTTGCTATTGTTCTCTTTACTGGGGTCCCTGTTCTTATTCTTCTTCCCACTCTTACCCCCATGGCCGAATCCATGCAGCTCATCCACATCGTTGCCTTTAACGCCCTTTCCATGAAGCCCTTTACTATTCACCGCAACATTGTTAATCCCCTTACTATACCCAAAATTCATTACAGGGCTATTATAAATCCCTTTGTTAAACCCACCATTCAACCCAACGCCAACATCGACAACACCCTTTGCAGAAGAACCCAGCGATCCATAGCCATAATTATTCCCAGCCTTCCACCCATCGTTACTGAAACTATTCAAATCAGACTTCAAACCGGAAACAGAATTAGCAGAATTCAATTCCCCACCAACCCTTATGTCAAAATTGCGCCTGTCTTCAGGCCTCTTGGACACATACGAATTGCTCCAAATTGAATCATTAAGCGAGATATTGGCCAAGTTGTTGGTCTGCAAACGGAGTTGATCACTGAATTGCCAAAATGATGACTGATTGTTCTCCATCTTCACTTCACTATTTTTCAAGAAACAAAAAACCCCTTTAACAATCTGAAAATCAAGAACAAAATTCTGATGCGAAGACTTGCGATGCGGGATTTGAGAGGAAGAAATGGGTAGTGGGGAGAGTGGGTATAAAAAGGCTGAAAAGGGGACGAGGAATGTGAAGCTTCCGAGAAATTGTGAGGGAGAAAGGGAATAGGGATAGCGTGTAGATTTGTCAAAGGTGAGAATGGGCCATTTTGGTTTTGGAGATTAAAAAAACAAAAAAAAAATTTAAAAAAAATGTTTGAAAAGGAAAAAGAATTTTATTATATTTTATAGAAAAAGGCAAATGAGAAGTCGGGAATTAAATAAGGAGGTTAGGTGGACGAATTAGCGATACGTGGTGGCGGCAAATACGCGGTTAAGGAAAGTGGACTTTTGATGTGTGGACTGAGGGAGTGTGGGACTAGAGAGGAAATTTCCATTTAATTATAAGTAATTTTTTTATTAAAAAAACATTCCTATTTCTAATTTTACAGTATTTAATTGAAATATATTTACACCATATACATCTTCGATACATGATAATTGATAAGAATAAATGATTCCAAAACTAAAATAGAATAGTATAAATTTCTTATTTTATTTGTTTCTATTTATAAATTATTTTAATAGTTCGTTCATATATTAAAGTTATGTGAATATATTTTATGAAAATATATTTAGATTTAATTATATTTTATTTATGATTATAATTTTTTTTGTAAAAAAATAGTAATTTTATATCATGAATAATTAAGTTATGTAGGAAAGAGAAAGAGAGTAAATTGAATTGGTTAAGATGTGGATAAATTTATATTTTAAGAAAAGTAGCTGGATAATTTTTTAAATTTTAAAAATAATTTTAAGTTATTCTTCTTCTCTTCAATTTATTACTAAGAGATAAATTAATAAATGAAAAATTAAATTGTAATTCAAGTTTAGCATAATAAAATAATCAAATCTTAAAGATCAGTGATGACATGATCATGGCAAAAGATTTATGAGGTGATAATATCTTCTTTTCTTTAATTGGTTTGAATTGAACCAAAAGGGAAGACAAAGTAAAAGGAAGTGGATGATATTGGTTATCTAGAAGGTCTAATGTATCTAGTTGTTTCTAATGAAAATTCACACTATAGACTATTGGTGTAGCCGCGTAGGCCCTTCCATTTTCCTTTTTTTTTTTTTTTTTTTTTTTTTTTCTCTCTTGCTCATCCTGTGTGTGTTGGGTGTGGGTTGGGCGTGGAAGGTGGTGGGGGGACGGGGGCGGGGAAGTAAGTCTCTTGCTTAGATGCTAAGGTAAGCGTCTTGTTCGTGGGGTCTGACTTGGCAAATTATTTTACTTCCACGTGCTTTGCCAACTGTCACTTCTGATGGTAATAGGGCTTGGACTTTGGAGAAACGGTCCAACTTGGCGGCAGGCTGAACTAGCAAAACTGGGTAGAGTGAGTGAGTATGGACCACTTACCCACAATAACTGGGCTTTCTTCCTTCCTTGGATACATATTTAAGGCCTCAGAATGGTTGAGTGTTTTTTACAAAAAAAAAAACAAAATCAAATACTCAACCAACTAATAAAAAATATTATTCATATAATATCTTATTAATCACATTAATAATAAATATAATATTATAATTTATTGAAATTTAAATGATATACTTAATCCTTATATTAAGTTAAAAAGTGAATGTTTAATTTAGATGAAGAGAGCATAATATTTTAATAATGAATCAAACATTATTTTGTTAAATAAATATAATCGTTTTTATAATTATTTTAAACACCATTGAGATTTGAAAAAATAATTCTATTTTATTTAACAAAAAAGGTTAAGCTAGCATCTTATTGATATATTTTGTGCAACATCTACTTCTCAACAAATTTTATTACATTAATAAAAATATCTATATAGTATATAAAATAGTCTAATGATGAATTAGTTCCACAAATTTACAAACAGCGTGAGATAATTAATCCTATCCAAATATATAAAAAATCCTCTCATTCCTAACCAATTATGCAATATTTAGCCTTAATTGTTGATTGCAAATTTAAACAGATACTTTAGTTATTACAGATTCTTTGATTAACCTTTAAAATTAATTAGTGAATTAGAGAGTCATCTACCTTAACTTTAAAAGATCCCAACTCTCCTTTTCAACTTGCCATAAGTCAATGCGACAAGTTCACGTAAGAATGTAATGCTCGACTTGCACTATAAGAGAAAACTTCTACTTTTGTCACCGTTTAAGTGGAAACTTATATTACAACATAGCAAAAGGAATACATAAACATATACTGAGATTTGTATTGAATTTTAAAAGTATTTTGTTTTATTTTAAAATAAATTTATGTTTGAATATAATTTTTTTTAATTAAGAATTAAAAATTAATTGATATGTTTTGATCCTTTTGAGTCTCGCATAATTGATAATATATAAAATATAATTAATAAATGATTTGATGTTTTAATTATAATTTAAAAATATTATTTATATAATTAAGTGAAATCTAAATTAAAAAAAATATTTTAAAATATACTTTTATAAAAATAAAAAAAACCGATCTTAAAAATCAATAAAATATATGAAGAGTTGCTTTACATAATATGCGGCACTTTTAGCGTATTGCACATTTTTCCTTTTGACCCCGCAGTGGGTTTTGTGTTTTATTTCTTTTTTTTATGTCTGGACGTGAGATGGAATTCGAACCCGCAGCTACATTAGGTGAAAGAATTTGTTCAATGAGCTGTCCTTCTAATCCGTCGTAGTGGGTTTCTATTTTCTACTATTTGCTTTTGAAAACCAATGAAGAATGAAGACTATGATGATAGTAAGCTAAAATGACGTTTAAGAGCCAAAGCTAAAAACTCTTTACACACTTAATTATTGAAAAATCCTTTTTTATCCATATACTATTTCATTTTGAAATTAAATATTAATATTTAACTTAATATAAAAATTAATAACCTTTAATTTTAAGTAAGTTTCAGTTGGAAAAAAAAAACTTTAAATAAGTTGCAATATAATGATTAATAGCAGTGAAATGTAAATGTTTTAAATAAATATTTTAATTTAAATTTAATGTTTGTGTGTATTCGCATCTTTCACTTTCAAAATGGGTCATATAAAGACTGGTAATAATTGGAGTTGGTAAAGGTTGAAATCTCGTTAAAAACAATTACAATATGTCTCTATTTTTGAAAGAGTCAGATGTCTCAAATTCTCAATACTAGGCATCTGTATAGGCTTCCACAACGTCAAGGTCCAATTTTGCAGTGTATGATCCATTACTTGTCCAACTAGAGTCTGAGTAAGGTCATATACTTCTGGATTGGGCCGTGGAGCAGCAGATTATAAACTTCCAGCTTCAAGGATTTTTTAGGCTTTATCGTGATTCTTAAATGCGGATTAGATTCTGATATGAAGGACTAGGACCTGAATATCAGGGCCAGACATAAAATAAAGATTAGACCTACTCAGTACGGCTTAAAATCCGAAATTAAATCATTGACTTATATATATATAATTCAATTATACTCTCTTTTTTATATTGGATTTAATAGTTATCCTTTAAAATTTATTGAAATGATTAGATCCATATACATATTTTAGATCATCCATGTTCATTTAGTAATAGTAGTTGCTTTGGGTATTTATTGAATTATTGATTTGTTTTCCACCCCTACAATGTAAGAAGAAAATATTAAAAGAAATAAAAGGGAAAGAAATGAATTGACATTTTTACCCCTGTTGATGAAGTTAGTCAGGTGGCGGGCACATTTTATTTTTTTTTGGAATTATCATGCTTGTCTTCAGAAGGACCAATAAATTTATACGAAAACACACCGAGGAATTGAATAAGTTAAAATACTGAAATAGTGAATAATCAACCTAACTTTTTTTAAAACATTTTTTTATATATATTTTTAAAAATTATAAATTTAAAATTTTAAAAATAATCGAGACACAATTTAAAGAAATACAATCTTAATTCTTAACTCATAGGACACGTTTCCTATATTGGAACTGCATATGTTCATGACTAAACTACATAACGCATGAAAATTGAGATGAATGAAAGAAGAAAAAATTCCATTGGCGTGATTAGGCATGTCGACTCAGCCGACAGACCACAGATCCACAGCACATATCAATTGTCCGATCTCTTTATAGAACAAAATGAAACAGCTGTAGCCGAAACATTAGTTGGGCATTCATGAGTCACCTTCCCTTGTTCATTCAATTCAAGGCGCGGTTGTTTGTAGTTTGTTTAACTCTGAAGAGAAACTTGAAACTTTAGCTTTGTCTATGTTCATTTTGCAAAGATTTGAAGACAAAAATACTACTACTAGAAAGTAATGGAATAAAGACCGCTCTACCTCTGCAGTCATCGACAAATTAATTTGTTTTGTAACGATTTTACCAGCACTATAGGTGGGCGGAAAATCCAATCAAGTTTTGTAGCAAGAAATTTTGTCCCATTGACAACTCAAACTTCTAAGGCTGATTTCTTGATTAGCCCTTCATTTCCTATATAACTATAAATATCTTGGGTGAAGGGAAAAGGTGCAAGTGTGAGTTTGTTTTACTGTTTGTGAAGAAGAAATATGGCTAGCATTGCTGGTACATGTTCTTCTGGTTTGATTTTCAAGACTAAAGATTCAGGAAGAAATGGTACTTCTTCTTTGTTTCATTACACTGGGCTAAGGGCAATTGGCAGCACACAATTGGATTCGAGTAGGCCAAAGGGGTTCAATTTCATATCAGGTTTGACCACAGTATTCTTGTTCTCCACTGCCAATTTATTTGTCTTGTGTCTGAAATGTTTGTCCTTTGCTTTCTGAAGGTTATGTACTATTTTTTGTATTTAATAATTTGGTGATATCCGATCCCATGTTCTTGCTTCTTCAATATATTGATGTGTTTGTTTGTGTGTTAAGCTGGGTATTGTTTGTTTGTCGTATAATCATGTTATAGGTTTTGAATGTGTATATGAATTTTGGAAGCAAAAGTTCCACTGTTCATATGACCATTTGTGGTTTCGATCCCTCTCAGAAAATCTAATGTCTGGGTTTATTTGTATTGTTAAATTCATATGGTAGGGCTCCACATTTTGATCTGCATGTTACTTTCCAGAGAAATGAATACTGTTGAGTAGCTGCATTCTTCTTTCTGTTCTTTCAATCAATTTATGGCATTGATGGCCTTGTGCATGCTTACTGTGTAGAGATATTGAAAGTAAAAGCTCCTTATGTAATATGGTGGTGTTCTTAAATCCTCACATGAGTGCTAATGAGTAGTCATAACATTTAGTACTTTGTTATTTTAAACTTTCTGTGGTTGTTTTGTTAAGAACAATTCTAAAAGTCTTTATAAGTTGCTTTATGCATTTTCTACCAATTCTGATTCAGTTTGTTGTTGTGATCAACAGCAAAATGCAGAAAAATAAGGGCTGTTAATTCACCAACTGTTTCAGCTCCAAAGCGAGAAATGGATCCTAAGAAAAGAATTGTCATAACAGGAATGGGCCTCGTTTCTGTTTTTGGCAGTGACATTGATAACTTCTATAACAAACTTCTTGAAGGAGAGAGTGGAATCAGTTTAATAGACCGCTTTGATGCTTCGAATTACTCTGTTCAATTTGCAGGGCAGATTCGTGATTTTTCTTCCAAAGGCTACATTGACGGGAAGAATGATCGTCGTCTAGATGACTGCTGGAGGTACTGCTTAGTTGCTGGCAGGAAGGCTCTTGATGATGCAAACCTTGGCCAAGAAGTTCTTGAAACTGTGAGTCCCGGTTTTACAATATATAGTTAACTGTATATTGTAGTATGATATTAACTGAACAATGCACACGTTACAGATGGACAGATCAAGAATTGGAGTCTTGGTGGGTTCTGGCATGGGAGGTTTAACAGCTTTCAGCAATGGAGTTGAAGCCTTAATCCAAAAGGGATATAAGAAAATCACTCCATTTTTTATCCCTTACTCAATCACAAATATGGGATCAGCATTGCTAGCTATAGATACTGGCTTAATGGGTCCTAATTACTCCATTTCAACAGCTTGTGCAACTGCAAATTATTGTTTCTATTCTGCTGCAAATCACATAAGGAGGGGTGAAGCAGATATCATGGTAGCTGGTGGGACAGAAGCGGCTGTGATCCCTACTGGAGTAGGTGGATTTATAGCTTGTCGGGCATTGTCTCAAAGAAATGATGAACCTGAAAAGGCTTCAAGGCCATGGGATAAAGGTCGTGATGGTTTTGTCATTGGTGAAGGTTCTGGTGTACTGGTATGTGAATTTGATAGTGCTAATTGTTCTTGTCAGAATTCCCAATATCTCCATAAACAATTACTAGCCACATAAGTTTTGAATCTTTTGCTTTGATTGCCTGAGTCCAGATAATGGAAAGCTTGGAACATGCTATGAAAAGAGGAGCTAACATTATTGCCGAGTACCTTGGAGGTGCAATTACTTGTGATGCTCATCACATGACCGATCCTCGGTCTGATGGGCTCGGAGTTTCATCCTGCATATCCAAGAGCTTGGAAGATTCTGGAGTTTCTCCTGAAGAGGTAATAAGCAGACTTCAGAATCTGAGGATGGCATTTTAATTCTTTTAAGTTTCTCAGATTACTAATTGAATGCCATATATTCCTAATTACTAGGTGAATTATATTAATGCTCACGCAACATCAACACTTGCCGGAGATTTGGCAGAGGTTAATGCCGTCAAGAAGGTCTTTAAAGACACATCTGAGATCAAAATGAATGGGACCAAGGTGAAAATTCTATATATTCATCAAGAGCAAGCAAGGAATTTAATATTTCTAAGAAACAGATCAGCTTGAAGTCTTAGGTAGCAATTTCTCGCCGCATCAAAGAAATATGCCCTTTGAATCAAAGAAGCGATAGATGATTTTTCTTTTGGGGCAGATTGAATTAATCTAATTTAACGATATTCATATAAATATAACATCATTTTCAGAGCCATTTAACTACAAAAAAAGTAAAGGAATAACTGCATGATGTGTGCATATATTGTCAGTTAGTGAACAACACTTACTGATCTGATCTTGTTTGTGCCTCCGCATAACGGAAGTCCTTTGAATCGAAACTGGAGGAGCTAATGTACATTGTACTAGTAACTCAATTCAATTGTGCAAATAAATCTTGAGATCCTCCGCTAACCTGTTCTCAACTTCCCTGTTTCAGTCGATGATTGGACACGGTCTTGGTGCTGCTGGTGGATTAGAAGCCATAGCAACCATTAAAGCAATCACCACTGGCTGGTTGCATCCAACAATTAACCAATATGTAAGACAACTTTCTCCCTTTTCTCAAGTGATATAAACTTTACATCTTGAGCTATAGTAGAGTCATTTTGATAAGTATATGTGCTAAATTTTTCCCACTTCTTGCAGAACTTGGAGCCCAATGTCACCATTGACACTGTCCCAAATGTGAAAAAACAGCATGAAGTAAATGTTGGTATGTGATGATCTTGTCCTCCTGTGAAATTGTAAATTGGAATAAAAAAGAGAGGTACACGAAACAGATTACTTAAGACTTGTTTTTTTCTCTTTCTGCAGCTATCTCCAACTCCTTTGGCTTTGGTGGGCACAATTCCGTCGTGGTTTTCGCACCCTTCAAGCCTTGATAAAGTTCAGAAAACTAGAACTTCTTTCTCAAAATTTTACCCCTTTGGCGGGTCTGTAATTCAAGATCACATAATTTTCCCTACTATATTCAAGATACTTAGCCATGTGTGTTTGATGAGATCAAATTGATAATAACCTATCATTCTATCAATCAATAAGATTTCTTAGCAATTTGACAATGTCTTTCTTGTTTGAGAGGTACTCATATCCTTAATTCATAAAAAAGAAAAAAGAAGAGATGTACTCATATCCTTAATTCATTTCTTGAATTTCGAGCAGTTATAGATCAATGTTAGCCTTGGCTGTCCTCCTCAGTCTAACGGAGGAGAACAAGAGTCTCTTTTTAGCATTTCATGCATAGGCTGCAAAGGAATAAACAGCCATTTTTACTTTGAAAAGTGTTTTGAAGAAGGCAGGACAACTGGGGTAAGCTTCTGAGTGAAGTAAAAACAGAAAGAGATATTAAGAGTCCATTTCTACTTGTCACCATCATGAGGAATTATCTTCCTTTTTTTTTTTTTGTGATTCAAAAACTTCATTTTGTATCAAACCAAGCCAATGCTTTGAAGGCTAAGTGACAACTTTTTATATAAGATGCCAAGGATGGTTTATACGTCATTGTTATCATCATCCTCCACACTCTAGGGCTAATTAATTGGCATAATAATCTACAAATAGGGAGGTTAAATTATCATGGAAATTGTGCTTTTGTGATGTACCTAACTATATTTAGTATAAAATTATCATAGAAATTGTGTTTTTGTTGTACCTAACTAGAATTAGAAACCAACTTGCAGGTTGGAAAGTTAGCCATGAATGAGTTCAGGCACATTTTGATTACTTTTGTATGTAAAGTTGGACACAGTCCAAGCAATCACATCCTTCAGCTCATTTAGTTATAGTATATTTGCAAGTCTATTTTTGTGCTAATATCAATTTAATTTTTTTTGGTGAACAGCTATTATATTTGGATTGAAGATAAAAAGAGTATTAGTGTATTTTATGTTAGAACAATAGTGGATGAACAGAAACCAATTCAAACGCTTAAATTTATCTCCTTGTCTTTCTCTTTTCTTCCAAGAATCCTAAGTGAAGTTTCTATGTATGTTAAGTTTAAGCAACCTGAAATCTAAGCTACATACTTGGCTGGTGACGCCAAACATAGAAGAAAATAAATACAGCACAAAAACATCACCAGAAATGTTGATCTTTGTTCTGTGCTGTATGATTGTGAATTCATCAGTCAAAAGACATTCGAAGACACAAGTATTCATCAGCCCTACTACTGGAAAGGCTACAGAGAATTGCAGCTACAAATAAATAATGGTCTTATAAGGTCAACAAAGTTTTTGAGTACTCTGAAACACACTGGAAATTTGTGTTCTCCAATCATGCCATTAGGACAAAGATCATGATCAGAAAGCATTAGATCCATTTCTAGTGTCCTGTGGACCTAATTTCCCCCACTATCTTGATCATGGATTTGAATTGTGATCTACCAATCAGAGGGTTTAAACATGGTTTTTGACTTAATTACAAGGGATTAATTTATATGTACTATATCTATAGTTCTTCATAGATTAATCTATCTATTCTTATGCAGTGCTTAGGGTAACTATAATGCAGATGGTCAGAATTCCATGTGATTCCTGCTGTATCTGCAAGGTATTTAATTACTAGGAACAGTTACTTGGATTATGCATAATCTTTTAGCAATTAATTAGAATGACGTATGGGCCCTTTTGTAATCCACTTTCTATGCCCTCTTAATGTAACTATTTTTATTTGATGTATATGTGTTTTATATTTATAGGTCTTTGTATATATACATATCTATATAATTACATAATAGAGATTGAATCGTATCTTGCTAAGTAGGAGTTGAGTAATTTAAGTGACGAATTATTATAATATTAACAAGTCATAGCTCAATTATTTAGTCCAATGTCATCATCAAATCTACTTAGTAGGCCTTATGAAGCAGTGCCCCTTAATTATATGGAAATCTCGGAGTAAATTTACTCATTTGTATTTTATCACATAATTAATGATGTCCTTCCTTCATATTTGAAGATTAACATATAGAACCCTAAATTATTAGGTTTATTTTGTTATTAGTCTAAACTTTCAAGAACTATTAAGAAGAGCAATATTCCAACCACTTCGATTTCTTCACCAATTTTTCGTCATACATTTGAAATATAAAACTAAATGTAAATTCTCAACAAATTTACATATTCCTTTAAAAACATAATAAAATAGAATAATAAGAAGAAGAGAGATTCATCATTTATATATATATAGGATAGGACAAGTTATATGAAGCAAGCACCAGTGGGTTTCAAGTATCATGGGCTTTCCTTACTAAGATCACAGCTAAAAAGTAGAAAAATAGGGCATATGGGGACCAAAATTCCACTTTCAACCACAAAGCCAACCCCCATTGTTTTCAAAGTCTACCTCTAGTACTTCTATATAGTATAAACCAATCCACTTGCAACTTATGACTTCCTTTTTATATATGATTGTCTGGACTCAAATGCTTTCCAGTTCAATGGGCAAATTTTATGGCATTTATCTCAATTCACTTCAATATATACTCCATTTTTTATCTTATTCTTTTATTGATTTTGTGGGCCACTTAAGTGGTGACAAAAAAGAAGAAGAAGAAGAGGCTACTAACTTTAAAATATCAATATTTATGATTTAATAATTGAATATTTGATTTATAATTTTTAAAAACTTATTCTTTAACGGTTAGCACAGAGTTTATGCATTACAAATAATAATCAGAGTAACGTCCGTTGCAAGCCCTTAATCAAGATCCATTTTAGTGAATAATGGGTAATTAAAGAGCATCAAATAATGTCATTAGGATGCAATACATGATGTTAAAATGAAAAAACATTGATCAATTTTTCATCCACATAATTATAATATATAAATATAAATTCATATTTACTGCTATCATTAAATCTTTAAAGTGGTGTAAATCCATCCAACCACAAAAGAGATATAGATATAATATCCTAGGATTAATTGGGTATCGTTGGCTTAGGGCTGCAGCCAAGGAACACCAAACAAATTGGTCTCCACATGGGGTATGCACTAAAAATCATTAGCAGTGCCAATCATCCTCTTTTTCTTCTTTTTCTCTCTTTCTAATCGCCTACCCTTTGATTATATTAAGGAAACAATAAGTCATCCTGTCCCTACTTAAGGCTAAAAGACATCCCCTCTTAAACATATTAAATCACATCATCAATTAAAATATATTTTATAGTATTCTATTATTATTCCAATGTTTTCAGGGCTTAGGGAATAGGGTTAAAGCATCCTTCTTTACCGGACTTGGGTAGCCAAAAAAATATTGCTTTGCTTTGTTGTAGTACAATGTTGTCAAAGACTCAGAGTGAAGAGGAACAACTCTACCATGACCAAGTGCATTTCGTCATTTTCATTTATTTTTCTCCTATTTCAAAGATTCATAAAAAATATTAGACAAGTAAGATTTAAAAAAAAAAATTAATTTAGGTTTGAATTTGAACCTCTCATTAAAAAAGAATTAGGTTTAAATCTCTTCTTGAAATATAAGTCTTAAATCTTTTCTTGAAATATGAGTATTATACAAAATTTACTCTTGTTTAAAGTAATTTACCTTCTCGTGCATTTTGCAAACTATTTTAAGAGAAAGAGTTCACTTTATACACATTTTTAAATAACAATACAAATTTCCCTTATCATAAAAAAAAATTAAAAATAATAAAAAGTGTCACCGTCGAACCTTTTATCGTTTTAATACATCAAGAGATTATGGAATGTGTATCAAATCTAAAATTATTGCCCATTAACAATTATTGTTTAATAAGTTACCACTTATTCACTTGCATAATTCTTACTTATGTTATAGAAAGAGTTTTTGAGTTAAAAAATGGAAGAAAGTGGTATGAAATGGCAGGCAATGAGAACAAAATTGAACATGAGGATTTCAACTCTTCAAGGGGAAGTAGGGCCATTAATTAGAAGTGTTATTATTTATCTTGCCATAAAGCATAATTAAATATTTGATTATGTACAAAATTCGACAGATGTCGGTCGATAAAGCATTGCATAATAATCCTCTTAATGCAAAATCATGCACAAAGACAGACAAACACACACAAAACAGTGAGGTGATTGGTTTGTCTTTATTCTCCCCCATGTTCTCCACAAAAAATAAAGCTATAATTAAACACTTAATCTTTATTTTATATATATATATCATTAGATATATAAATAGATTATATCAATTAAAATGTAAATTACATTAGAGAATAGATTGTAAAACTATTAAGAGCAAGAGAATAAAAGCTCAAAACTAACAAGATAAAATATATTATCACCCCAAATCATAATAAGAACAATCAACCTAAAAGGAATAGAATAAAAACACCGACTGACCAAAGTGAAAAATATTTTCACCACCCATCTGACCAAACAATCGTTATCTTTTTTCGCAGTAGATTCATATATGATATGTTGAGAGCTCACTTTAAAATCATTATACATTATAGATATCAATGAATTTTCTAATGCGGTGATATAATCAATTTGTCAACTACTTGTAAAATCATGATATCTCTAAACTAAAATAGAAAATAGCACAAAAATGAGAGAAATCCAATAAAGGGAAAAATAAAACACAAGATAAAAAAATACTATGAAAGAATATAAAAATAAAAATATGGCATAGACCAAAGCTAATGTAAAAGTCAGAGGCTTGATATGGTTGGAGAAGACATAGATGCAAAGAGGAAAATAATACCACAGTAAAATACCAAAATTACTAATTATGTTCTCGCTAATAGAAAAGATTATTGATGGTGTTCTCACTAAAAGGAAATATTAAGAATAGAACAAAAACACTTTATTTCTCCAAGTAATTTCTTCTCAAGTTCAACTCCCCTTATTGCCCCCATTCTATTCTCTTAAATACTAAAAAGGAGAACAGAAAAAACAATGTTGCTAATGCAAATCTACACAAAGCAACAAAACCCCAAAAAATTTATTATATATGGTTGAGTAATATCATCCCTTATAATCTTAACAAACAAGCTTCTATATCCACTAATAAGAAACTATCATATCATCTATTTTTAACTAATATAAATTAAATTAATCATTTTACCTGTGACTAATGTGTAACAAATCTCTTATAAAGATTTAATTCCATTTTAATTAAAAATTATATTAGATGGAAGCATTTTAATAGTAAACGAAAAACAATCCTCTTTTATGATCATCCTTTTCAATTTTTTATTTTTTTATTTTTTGCTATCTACACTCATATTTTCAATATAAGAAAATGCAACAAAGTTACATAAGTCCAAAAATGAAACAGTTTGGTCTCCATTGTTTATTTTTGCCACAATTGCCACGAATGTTCCTATGCACAACTTTACTATGTATACTCGTATTATACACATATATGCAAGAAAATAAAGTCGAATTTGTTTGCTGTTATCATTATATGTTTTTCTTTTTCATTATATTTTTCTATATATTGGGTTTTATATGTTGATAAAGGTGAACTCATGATATAGGCTAAGCTATGAATAGAAAATTACAAATTGCCAAAGTGTTGGATCGGTGAAGGTATCTTTGTTTATAGCTTCAAGTTGGAGACAAAGAGTTGCTTCCTATGTAATTGCAAAGGGTCCCTCAAAAATATACATATGCGTGACGAGAATTAATTTGAAATCATTTATTGCATAATTAAATTTAAATATGAAAGAATAACTTCATGAAGCCATTATTCAACAATTTAATGGACCAACTTATAAAGAGATTAATCTACCAAGGTAAGGTCTCAAATTTGAAGTTATGAATTAAAAAAATATTTATTTTATTAATCTAAAAATCAATAGTAATTTTTAATTTTAAAAAAGTCATCTCATTATTTTTTATACAATATTAATTAGGTTAATAGTAGATACTATTGTTTAGTGAAATTCAAATTCTAAAGAAATTGTTAGTAGAAATTTTAATGAAAAAATATTAATTTTTTTAAAAAAATATACATTTAATTTCAAATGTTTTAAATGATATTATACACATTCAATTCTTGACGGATAAAATAAGTGTTGGAAAAACTGTTTTTAGCAAAAGTACAATCTAACTTGACTTCAGATTAACTAGATATTCCAATTAATTGTCCAAATACCAAAGTTTTAAAAAAAAAAAAGGGAGATTTTTTTTTTTTTTTTGACGGGGAATAAGGGAATAGAAATAGACCAAGTGTTAGATCGGTAGAATTAGGATTGAGAACTTAGTCATGAGTCAACAACAACACCAACCATCTCGATACGCTGTTTGCTCATACCTACCTACCCATGGAAAGGATAGGATGGAAGAATAGGAAGCACAATCTTTCTTAACGCCGGCCAAAGGCCATTGCATGTTGGTTGGTCCACTTAGCATAATATTATCCATTCAAGGACGGGAACGATTAAAATGTGCCTTTTTTCCCACCCGTAGATTTGATATTTATAAATTAAAAATATGTATTAAATTTTTTTTCAGAAGTATGTAATATAATCAATATTATTATTATATATATTAAAAAAATCTTGAAAAACATGTTTATCGACAAATATTGTACAAATGTAAACTAAATACTCTTTTTGTCTGAACGTCTACATTATTTATTTAGAAATGTTCATAATTAAATATTCACATATTTTTTCTATTAATGATAGCTTTCTTAATTTAGTATATTTATATTTCATTAATTTATGTAATTTTACTATTAATCATATTAATAATAAATATATTATGAAAAAAATCTTCAAAATTAATGAATCTTGTATTAAGTCAAATGTAAATATTCAATTTAAAAATCAACGATTAATAACAAATAATTTATATAATATACAAATTATATACTTAATAAAGTTTTTATATAAATTTGATCTTAGTAAATTATATGTTTAAAAAATCATTTTTGCTAAAAATAATACTCCATCCATCCTATAATAATTGTCCATATTTCTTTTTTATGATATCTTATTTCTATTGTTCACTTTTAAATTTTAATACATAGTTTCACACTTTTACCTTTGTTATTAATTAAAATGTTGGATGAGTTATTTATAATTTATTAGATAGTATTTTTTTAGAATAAATAATATTTATAAACTACCTATTAAATTATGATAATTTATGAAATTTAATAGTATAATTATCATATATAAAATTTATATTAACTATTGTGTAAATTTAAAATGTAGAGTGAAATGAGACAGATTGATTAATATATATATATATATATGAGTTATGCGTGTATTTACATGAATGGATGGATCTATATCACTATATCTATAAATATTTATATAGAGACCCACGTAATCATGGTGATGGTCCGGGAAATACTATATGCCGTGCTTTAGGCCTGCACCCGCAGTTGAGCAGAAGCCACACTTAAGTGTCACAATTATTGGCAAGTTTTAGGATCTTTGTCAAGAGGAATCTATATTTATTATGGGAGAACGTGTATAAAGCAATATATAAATGAAATGAAAATATTCCCTCAAAAAGAATGAAAATATAAGTTTTTTTTTATTTTTTATTGAATGAAATACTCCTTAGTCCGAAATCTATATTTTTTGTCAATAGTATCTTAAATAAAATTTTTGAAATAGGTTCATTTTTCATTAAATATTTTATTAGTCTGAAATTGAATGTTTATATTTTTATTTTGAAACATCTAATATTGAATATTCACTTTCATAAAAAAAAGTATTAAAATTTCACAAATAAAAAAATTTATATTTCACTAACTCATATAGTTTGACTATTAATTGTATTAATTACAAATATATTATTGTAACTTTCTCAATATAAAAATTTACTTTAATTTTTGTTTTAAGTTAAAATATAAACGTGTAATTTCAAACTAAGAGAGAGTGATACTTATGAATTTTAATTTTGTGTATAAAATATTATTTATTTAAAAACTTGGTCAATTCTCTTGACCAAAATTCTCATCGTGTATTTTATTTATTTAGGACTTTTGGAGTCCCTCCAAAACAGCATCACGTGAAAACCCATAAAATTGCCTGATGTCAAGACAAACACTTCAACTCATAATTTATCCTCATTTCTGCCCCTTCAAATAAATATTTTCTACTAATCAATCGTTGACATTAGCCTAATAATACCATCTTCCAAGCTCCATGTAAAAAAAAAAAAAAAAATTTACGTGCATTTTAAAAAGAATACACCTCTCCTAGGTACAAAATATCTTTTTATCCCATTTTGACCAGCCGGAATATGCTAAGAAGAAGCTAAATTGAAAGGGTAAAACGAAGAGGAATGATTTGGTTTCCTCCACCACTTGCATCATCAAGATGAAGGGAAGAAACATAATGGCTTTATTAAAACGACTACCGAACTCCTCTTGAAGGGACCGAATTCCTCTATGAGGGCGACATATATGTTTCTTTAATTTCCTTTTGTCTCCAATAATAATTTCTATAAACTTTTAGTAGAATATAGAAGTATGTATGGCCTCATGGAGCAAACCACATCTAAATTGAGACAAGAAGAAACGGTCTAAATGAAAGACACATTTGGTACATTCCCTCAAGAAGAAAAGGAAGAAAAAGTTAAGGAGTGAGATACAAGTAATTGTTGGATATAGCCATATGGAAATGTAGTATCTAAAAATGGTCCGAACTTTGAACTTTATGAAGTCTTCACTATCAAAAACTAAGAAATGACCATGGAAAATGAATTGGACCTCCTTAGAGACTTGTATTCAAATTTTGAAAGCATTATTATTCAAATTACCCATCCAACACATAATACTGTATAAAGAACAAAGAAAGGAAGCCGTCGTTGTTAGGAAAACTCCACTAACTTAATCGGGCCACAATTTAATAGTAAGGGTGAAAGTTGAGATGATTTAATTGTTGAAAAAACCACCCATTAATATTGTCCTACTATTTGCTAAATCAACATTATTTTACATTTAGATGCATTTATATGCCATTATACACATATATCTATAATATTGTTTATGGGAAACAAAGGTCCTCTTGACAGCGCGGGTTTGATTGACTAGGATAGAAGTCTAGAGATATTGATTGCAATTTAATCTTTAGTCTAGTGAAGGAAAACTCTAGGTAGTGCTCACAATTGCATTTACTAATTACTAAGAAAGGTTATGGTACCCTTTTAAAAAGGAAAGAGTCATGGTAAAAAATCCAACGTCAAGATATTGAAATTATGACACTCATGCCATCAAATTTTCACCCACATTCATACCCCATTTGACACGCTTCCAAGAAGAGATAGAAACAGTGTTACTTATTCAATCAAAAAATTTGTCCAGATAGTTGAAATTCAAACAAATAGTTCCTCCATAGAAGGAAACTTGACAAACAAAGATGAATTGGAATCATTATTTTGTCCATTTGCACAATGAAATGGACAATCATCCCATCCTTGCTGCAACTATTGTTGGTCCAAATGAGTTGAGTTGATTAGTATACTTAAGGGTTTTTTTTTTCCTCATTTTAAAATTTGTACAAACTCAAAATTAACTCGAGCTTATTGAAAAATCAAAATTAGGTTGCATTTATCTCTAATTGAAGCTAAGATCAAACTTGAGGTTGGGTTGCATTTATGCATTTCATATTACCTTTTGTAATGAAGGAAATAAAGAATAACAATCATACTCCATAAGAATAATAGTAATGGGTTTTTTGCCATAGTAATTCTTAGTAATAGGGTTAGGAACATTTGTTATTTGATCCCTCATTAATTCTTTTTTTCTTTTATAGAAAATCAAGAAAACAAAGTAAAATTAGCAACATAGGGGACGGTAAGGCAAAATGAGCCCCTTCTACTATATTCTTAAAGGAATTTTTTTATTAAAAAAAAAAGAAAAAGGAAAAGGAAAAAGGTTCCTTCTAGTCCTAATTTCCTAGAATGTGCCCTTTTCTAAGTTCTACTTGAGTAAATACTGTTCCATCCTTTGGTGCTCTGCTCTGCTATGTCCGGCCATAAAAACTACCACCTGCTTATTGTCTAAATTGATCAAACACATGCATCATGACACTTTGAGCCTTTGCTATATTTAATTCACGAACTACTCTCATAAATAAATCTTGAATATTCCTACATATCTCAGTTTCTTTTTCTTGAATTTATTTTTCTTTATTTAAAATTAAATATTCACATTTAATTTAATATCACTATTAAAGAGAACCTCTGATATTAAAATAAATTACCATCACATTACTGTTATTCATATGATTAACAATAGAATCACATAAGTTAATCAAATATAAATATCTTAAATTAAATTAAGAAGATTATTAGAAAAACTTAAAATATGAAAAATAGGTTTTTTTTTAAAAAAAACATATACATTTATTTAATTCTGTATCTTCAAATTAAAATTAGAAGAAAAAAAAAAAAACAGTACCAAGTACCATTATGATGTCTCAGTCATTGTTGAGTAAAAGTAATACCATAGACCATGCAGAGGGCAAAGAAGAGGCAGAGGTACCACCCAGGCCATGTTAGAGGGTTCAGAGGAGCTAGACATGAATTTATCACGAGTGTCCTACTCACGGGTGGTACGACACCGTTTTCGCATCGGAAACGTAGCTCCCCTGACGTCGACTGGTCCAACCTTTGCAGACAAAAGATAGAATGGACAATGACTGAGCTCAAACGTGGCGGGCCATGTCCACGTGTAGCCGTCAGATTACATGTACCCTTGTGGACCACAAGCAGAGAATCACCCCAAAACTCTTTCTTTTCTTTTTCTTTTTTTTTTTAAGTTTTAACACAAGGATATGATTAAAATACAGTTCGCACGTGTTTTCGCGGGGCCCCTGGATGATGAAGGGAGGCTGTTTATGTAATTTTGACTGGTATTATTTTGAGTCAGATGAGAAATTCAACCAAAAGAAAAAGAGGAAGAAAAAGATATACTACTAAGCTTGATTGTGTAGAGATAGAGAGGAAATTCTCTGCCGGGTTTAGTCGAGCCAACCCTGTTGGTTGCCGGGAAGCAGACAACCAATGAGACGCAACTGAAAGGGGAAGCGCGTAGGGTAATCGCGCTCCGTTAGTCAATTTATTACGGGCTTTAACGGTGTACTGCTTCTTTTTTATTTTCCTTTAAATACATGTCCTATACACCAAAATGTAAATTACTAGATTCAATATATAATGGATTTTTCAAAATAATTTATATTTAAAAATTTTATACTCTTTCAAAATTAAATATCTAAATTTTTAATTTGAGATATCTAAAATAAAATATTTATATATTCTTATTTAAAATTTCACTAACAAATTCACATTCTCCTAACTTATATAATCCACCATCAATAATATTAATAAGAATATTATGGTATTCTTCTTGAGATGGAAAATTTTACATAATTTTTTTATTAAATCAAATATGAACATCTAATTTCATACGAAATGAATATTTTTTTTTTCAATATGTATTAATATAATTTTTTTAATGCATAATATTTATAAAAGGTAAAGTTTCTTTAATGATTTTTTATCACTCACAAATGTGATTCAAATAAAGATATATAGTTTGTAAATAATATTTTTAATTAATTTAGTTATCGCATTGTTATTTATATATTACTCTTATGCTTTTTTATATGTCAAATACAAAACCAAATAGATATTTGAGAGATGATTTTTATTATTCATGGCTTCTTTTTTATTTTTTCTACTTTTTTTTATTATAATTGGAAGAGGAAACACACATGCACGGATTCGAAACTATATTTCTCGCAGGTGATGCTCATGTTCCAACCATTGAACTATACCTCTCGTCCCTTTTTATTTTTTCTATATGTCAAGATAATGTATATAACATTAGTATGGATTTATCCTCACAGGAGGTGTATAGATAGATTTCTGAAGGAATATGTATTTAGGATTTTAGGAAAAAATCAGGCCGAGAAAGGTAGGCATTTAATGTAGACATAATATGTTTTATATTGGTATATTTTATAGTTTTAATTTAAAACATATATATTAAAGTTGTATGAGATATTAACATATATATTGTATCCACGTACATAATCTTCAAGATCATATTGCAATGAGTCATCAAATAGACAAAACTTTAATTACTAATATATATATATATATATATTAATTTGAATGTTTACTTTTAATTTAACAGTAATAAATAGATTATTGTTAACATAGTTAATATAAAATACATATAATATAAATCTTAAATTAAAACACGAATGATTCATGAAACCTTCAATTATATATTAAACTATTAAATATTTATATTTTGACATTTCAAAAAGAGGTTTTAGCATTTAATTTTAGATATTATTTTTAATTAAGTCCGTCAAATTATGACAACTTTCAAAAAAAATATACTAACAATTATATAATAGTACATATCTTTAATGAATAAAGAGACAATTCATTCTAGTAACAGAGTTATACAGGAAATACTATTTTAAAACTTTTTAAAAGCTCCATTCGTGCACCACTAAATACAAAAGTGAACATAGTTTTCTCCTTTCTTTCTTTTTTTTAAAATTGTTTTTTTAAATAAAAACTTATGAGCGAACCAAATATCTTGTCTCCGCCACTAGATAATAAAATAATACGTGCATTTCTATTACACCATTCAGAGTTTAAGCAAAAATAATAAATAAATAAAAGAGTGAGAGAGAAGAATTGTGGTACAAAATAAAATATTGACCATAATGGTGAGGATCGGCCCATGGCTGCCACAGTCAAGCAAGTCTGCTAATAGTAATACGCCTTCAATTAACAAATTAAATCTTCTAAGCAAAACTCAAAAAGGAACAAACAAATCGAACCAGGGGATACGTCAATTCATATACTCATTGAATTAAATATCTAAATTTGATATAATTTAAAAATTAAGAATAATATTTAATTTTAAGAGAATTAAATTATTAATTAAGTTATTAGTGATGATTATTAGTTACTGAATCTCTTAAATTAAAAAAATATTTATTTTTAAAAAGTTAACATTCATATGCGAATATATAAAAAGAGAAATATGAATATTTAATTTTGAACGAATATTATAATATTTAATTGTTTGTAATTATTATTAAAATTATAAAATTGCTGATAAAATATACTTTTTATAATAACACTTGATGTACATAAATGCCTGTTTGGAAGTTTAATATTTTATTTTTTGTTTACTAAAATAAAAATAAAAATTTATAATTCTAATTGGAAATATATGATTTCTTTACCTTATTTGTTATTAGTTACTTCATATTTTAATATTTCACCAATCTACTTCTATATTTCATTATTATAAACTTGTTATGCTCATAATTTTGTACAAGATTATTTGTTTCTTAAACTGTTCCATTTTTAATATCAATATAAGGTCACATGTTCAAGCAAGGAAAAAAATATTAACTCTACCTAAAACTTTTCATATATGAAAAGGTAAGTAATTTAGAATGCCCATTTGTGTCTAGAAAGTTTATATTCTCTTATTTTTCTTTTAAAAAAAGTAAAATTATAGTCATTAATATATATTTTTTGAATATAGTAGAGATATAATATATTAATCTTTTTAAAAATATCACTGTACATGTGTAAAAATGAAATTAATTTATATTTATGAACGAAACAAATAATTATCTAATTATATGGTGAGGCTTAGGAAGTAGCGAAAAGGTCCGTCCGAAAAACATCTAACCATAGTCTGGTTTGGCTAACGTTACAATAGGAAACAAAACAAAAGAAAACAAAGAATACACACACAGAGTACACGCAGTAGTAGGCCACCAGAAGTCTAAAGTATCCCCACACTATGGTACTATGCTAGACACTACGCAACACAGAGAAAAGCAACAACCAAACCACGTTGAGAGAGAGAGAGAGAGACCCATCTTCCCCTGAGAAGACTTGGAGAGAGCAAGAGAGAGAGAGAGAGCAACAAATCAAGGCGTATATTAAGCTGTTTTTGGGATTCTGTAACGCCGTTTCTCTTCCTTTCCTTTCGTTTCTGCTCTTGTTTAAGTAAAGTGTTAGACAGCTTTTCTCAGGTTTTTCTTGCTTCAGCTGGAGCTTCAGGGAGCTGTTCTTTCTCCGTTTTCCGGCCTACTTTAACGGTTGGGGAGTGGGTTTTTTTTTAACGGTTTGCGTAATCGTCGGTGGAATTGGAAAGTTGCTGCTGCTTTAACTGAAGTCTTGTAGCAGTTTCTTGGTTTGTTAATTTAGTGGGTTTTTATTGGCTGTCCTTGGAGTATATAAATGTGAAATGAAGTGGATTTAAGGAGTTGAATTTAGTTTGACAGAGGGGCTTTTATTAGCTTTCTTCGATGATTTAGAAGCCTTCTTTCTTTACTTTCTTTCACTGAACAAATTAGAGCTTTAATCATGGCGAGTAGAGGGGCCTTTTCTCAGCAGCAGCAAACCAATGCCTTAGCAGAAGGTTGATTTATCTCTCTTTTTTATTTAATTTTGTGTCTTGAATTTGATTTCTCGTTTTTGCCTTATTACGATCCATTTTTCTTGAATTTGTATAGAGATGTGTTGTAAAGTGTCTTTTTTCCCTTCTCTCTGTGAAAAATTTCAGGTCCAGATGATCTTTATACCCAGCTATGGAAGGCATGTGCAGGTCCATTGGTGGAAGTTCCAAAGGTCAGAGAGAGAGTTTACTATTTTCCACAGGGTCACATGGAACAGGTAAGTAGTTTCTTTGTTCTTTATATTTTTCTTCTGGGTTTTTGCAAGTTCACTTCTTTTTAGTTTGTTCTTTTTATTGGAATTTTATTTTACTTCAATTTTGGGTTCTAATCGTAGTATACTGGGAGTTTTGAATGGTTTTCCCCCTTTTGGATTTGGTTTAGTTGGAAGCATCAACAAATCAGGAACTAAATCAGAGGATACCAATGTTTAATCTGCCTTCAAAGATCCTTTGTAGCGTGGTGGACATTCAGCTTCTGGTACGGGTTTTCCTTCTGTTTTCGTTTCTTCCTATTTTAGCATTCTCGTTTTATTTTTCCCTTGCGGTTTTGGGGATTATATTGCACAAAATTGGCTACTGCTTGCTTATTTGAAGGGAGAAAGGGGGCTGGGGTGTATAATAGCTTGGTCTTCAGGCCAAGAAGGTGAAGAGGATTTATGAATTTTCTGCTGCTGAAGTCTAATATCTGCAACCAGTAAGAATTAGTAAAGTGAAATAGGTTTTCCAGTTGTTTATTGTGCTAATTGTTCTCGATTTGTAGGCTGAACAGGAAACTGATGAGGTCTATGCACAGATTACTTTGATACCAGAACAAGATGTAAGAATTGATTTTTGACATTTCAATATGTCTCATTATTTTTCTTGTTATGGATGGAAAGCTAATATTTTGATCTAACATGTGTAGCAAAATGAACCAAAATCTCCTGATTCATATCCTTCTGAACCTCCAAGACCTGCGGTGCATTCATTTTGCAAGGTTTTAACAGCATCTGATACAAGCACTCATGGGGGCTTTTCTGTTCTTCGGAAGCATGCCAATGAATGCCTTCCTCCTTTGGTAACTCTTCTAGTATCAGACTTTATTCAGCATATAAACAAAATTGTATTTAATGGCACACACATCTTCTTCTATGCGTAATTTATTGAAGTAACATCATACCTTGTTTAGGATATGACCCAGACAGTACCTACACAAGAGTTGGTAGCCAAGGATCTTCACGGAATTGAGTGGCACTTCAAGCATATATTTCGAGGTGCCGATTCTTTCTTCTTTGGATTCTACCCGGGTGGTGTTGATTTATTTGCCATACATTTTCCAGTAGTCATCTTGCACGTCTCTTAAGTTTTCTCCTCTTTTCTATACTGAGCAGGACAACCACGTAGGCATTTACTTACTACAGGGTGGAGTACATTTGTTACTTCTAAGAGATTAGCTGCTGGGGATTCTTTTGTATTCTTGAGGTATTTTCTTAATATCATGCTTATAAAATGTAGATTTATAGGAAAATACTTTTCTGTTTTCTATATTCATTACGTTTTTTTTTTTTGTATCATTCTTATTTCCAGGGGTGCAAATGGGGATCTGCGAGTTGGAGTTAGGCGTGTTGCTCGTCAACAGAGTCAGATGCCATCATCAGTAATTTCTAGTCATAGCATGCACCTAGGAGTGCTTGCAACTGCATCTCATGCTGTTTCAACTGGAACTCTCTTTGTTGTTTACTACAAGCCAAGGTGCATCTGCCTTTTCTGAACTAATGATCATTATGTCAAAGATACTTCCTAATTAGTTAGACTATTCTCATGACCTCTATTATAACAAAAAAATTTCAGGACAAGCCAGTTCATCATAGGCTTGAACAAATATTTAGAATCTGTTAACCATGGATTTGATGTTGGCATGAGATTCAAGATGCGATTTGAGGGCGAGGAATCACCTGAAAGAAGGTACAAGGGCATATAGATTACCACTTAGATGAGACTTTGTTTTGGATCAAACATATATCTTTCCTTGGTTATTTTTCAATTCTCTTTCCAAATTGTTCAGGTTTACTGGTACCATTGTTGGGGTTGAAGATATGACCAGTCAATGGGAAAATTCCAAATGGCGGTCATTGAAGGTTGATAAATTTAGTTGGTTGTCTACTGATTGTGATTTATCATCTTTTGAAGATGAAAAACTTGATTCTTCTTGCCTTTCTTGATTCAGGTTCATTGGGATGAACCCGCATCCATTGCAAGACCAGAAAGGGTCTCACCTTGGGAGATAGAGCCTTTTGTGGCTGCAATACCTGCCACTGTGGTTCCAGCCGGGGCAGGAAAGAATAAAAGGCTCCGATCACATATTGAAATTCCATTAGCTGGTGAGACAAGATATTCGAACTTCTTAAACTTTTCTGAATCTGTAGGATATGTATCACAACTCAAAAGTTCCTTCATTTTCTGTTTTTGGTAGAAACTGTCTCCTCTCCTGTATCAGCTGGGTGGAATAATTCTCATGATTCACCTCTAGTAAATGGAAATCTTGATGGACTTAGGAGCCAGCATATTTCCTCACATCCTAATCATATAGATGCAAGTGCCAATACGATGCACGGCAGTAGGAGCTCTAATATAAGGGCTCATGCAGACGGAGACTGGTTATCCCCTTCCCATGTCAATTCTACATTGAGCATGTTTACTGATGAGACAGAGACCAAAAGTACTCTTTGCTGGTCCACTTTTTCTGGCACTTCAGCCACTCCCCCAGGTAAAGTGAGTGATAACTCCACCTCTCAGCTGAGGGATGGAAGGAAACAAGATACAACTGTAGCAACTTGCCGACTGTTTGGTATTGATTTGAGAAGTCCTTCAGCTGGTGCCCTTGGTGAAAGAGAGCCTCTAAAACCAGTCAGCACACCAAATGGTGCATTATCTGCAAGTGACTCAGAACGTAAATCTGAGCTTTCAAAGGATTCCAAAGATCAGATGTTGGGGCAGCCTCCAGTTCCGTCAAAGGAGGTGCAAAGCAAGACAAGTGGCTCAACTAGAAGCCGTACCAAGGTATTCTATGACGAAGGGCACAACTTGACTCTCTTATTGTTTGCTTATTTGTCTTCCTAGTTTTGGAAAAGGTGATTATTATATAAATTAACTGTTGCTCTTGGTTTTGATGTACTTTCTTTTGAAGGTTCAAATGCAAGGTGTTGCAGTGGGCCGTGCAGTGGACTTAACCACATTGAAAGGATATAATGAGCTAATATGTGAACTGGAAGAGATGTTTGAAATTAAGGGAGAGCTTCTCCCCCGAAACAAATGGGAAATTGTCTTTACAGATGATGAAGGGGATATGATGCTTGTGGGTGATGATCCATGGCCGTAAGTACTCTTCTTATTCATCTTGAGCAAAATCTTCCTTTTTTTCTCTTTTTTGTTTTTGCTTTGGATTATCTCTCGAAACTGCTCTAATCTATCAAGTTAAAATCTATATTCCTTGCAGAGAATTCTGTAACATGGTTAGAAGAATTTTCATCTGTTCCAGTCAAGATGTTAAGACAATGCGTGCTGGAAGCAAGCTTCCTCTACCTTCTGGAGATAATGATGTAGCTGCTTTTAACTCAGAAATGGGTGAAGATTGCAAAACATAATCTCTTGTGTTCTTGCATATATTTCTATCTTGCATCTTAATTCTTTTGTTGGAAGGAGGATTACAAGACTGGGGTTTATGTGGAGAAAAGTTTTGGGATTGTCTTTTGTGAAATCAATCAAGAATGCTAATGGATGCATGCCCAGCTAGGAAATAATAATCAAGAAGACTTTTAGCTAGTTTGCAGCTCAGTTTTGGGTGTTGTCCCAAGTTCAATCGTGGATTGAATTTTGGAATAACTGTACTGTACTAGGGATCCATCCAGTAGTACTGGAGGGTTAGGACAACTAGAATTTGTGTATATTAACTAGAGTTGTTTCTGGTGGATGTGGTTTCATGCACATGTAAATAGAATTGTGTATGTAATTTGGAGTCTGTATTGCTTGCATCTATTGAAAGTCAGAAGTTGCAAGCTTTCTTTGTAACTTGCTCCATTGAGTTAACTGAACGAACGGTGTGCTTCCCTTTCTTTCTCTACCATTGTTTCATCATTACAATTTTTAGTAATCTAAATTACTCTTAAATGGCATGACTATTTATCACACGTGTGAAGAGTTATATGTTCCGGATCTAATGTAATGTGGGTTTCTTCTCTTGAGCTGCGCCTAACAAGAAAGTGACATTCTGATGTGGGTTGGGGATGATTGAGAGGAGACAGTTGATGGTGGTTGGTATATCCCATTTGCTGAGGAGGAAAGAGCAAATTGAAAGATGGTGACATTCATCAAAAAGGTGGCTGTCATTTTGATGGCTATGGAGGATCTGATCTTTTTAGTCTTCTATGCAAGGAAAAGAAGAAGCAGGGCAAGTGGAAGGAGAGAAAACTGCCGACATATATGAATTTCTTCCTTTCAAAAACGGTAGGCTGGAAATCCTACTCTTTAATGGTAATGGATGTGACAACCACAAAATTCCTTTCTGCTGAGGGGTCAAAGTCAATATCTACAAACGTTGATTCGGTTATCCATGTGTTTCTGCCGTGTTGGAACATCCACAGCATCACACTGCTCCCGCGTTTTCTTTTTGGAACATACAATGTGTTTCTTTTCGCTGTTGGTGTGCAACAAAGAAAAAAAAAAAAGGCCCTTTTCCTTTGACAGTGCATACTATTAAAGTGTTTTCTCAAAATATGTTTTTTTTTAAATAAAATTTAGCATACTCGCTAAGTTCTAAATTGAATACATTTTATTTTAATTTATTTGAAGTTAAATGTTACTTTCATAAAATAAATATTTTTATTTAAAATTTCACTAATAATTTTTTTAATTTAAGATATTTATATATAACTAACTTATTGTCTCAACTAATTTAATACATTAATAAAATTTACATACCACTAACTTATGGATCTCATAATCCATTTAAATAAAATTTAATATGTTAATTAAAGTCAAATGTCTTCATTAATTTTAATTAAAGTCTAAAAGTAAACATTCAATTTCAAACGGAGGGAATAATAATTTCATCCAAATTAAGTGTCAATTTTATTAAAAAATACACACATTTTGCGTTTTAAAATTCTCAGCTAACTCCTTTCATTTACAAACATTATCTCTTATTAACATATGTAATTACACCCTAATCACCTTGATGATAAAGATACCATGATCAAACAATTTGCTTAAATCTTATATGCAGTCAAAACCTCCTTCGATTTGACAGTACTATTAATGTTTTCTCATATATATATAATTTGATAAGTATTAGTAGTTCCATCTAAAATTAAATATCAAATTTAATTAAAATAAATGCATTATTTTAATAAAAATAATAAGATTATACAATCAATTTCTTTAATTTAAATTATCTCTTATCAACACTTGGTCTCACTATATATTACATTAATAATAAATATACTATTTTAATTTATTTATAATTAAAAAAATTTCTCAATTATAATACTAAATCAAAAGTGATTACTCAATTTTTTAAAAAGAGTATAAGTATAAAAATATGTATTAAAATTTAAAATATATAATTAAAATAAAATATATTAAAAAAATAAATAAATATGAACGATTAAAATAAAACTTAAATAATATCATTTTTTCTCAGAATAAGGTGCTAATAATAATACTCTAGTTAGTAGTGTATCATTTAGAGCAGATTAGGAAGTGTTACTAAAAATTTACTATTCCTTCTCGCTCGCTCGCTCACTCTTGCCTCATCTTTCTTCTTTTGGTATAGCCGTAGTAAATGAACCCAAATTACCTGTTTTGGCCTTTGTACTACAACTTAGTAATATGTGCTCGAGTCATTATTTTGTCAGACAATGTAGTCAACGGTGGAAAAGTTTCTAAACAAAATACTCTACTTAACATTACAATTGTACATATTACTTCACGTTACAATTGTATATATTTTTTTTTATACTGTCTCATTTTTTTTTCAATTTATAATTTTAATAAATATTTTTATAATTTTTGAAAGAATATATTTCTTGATAACATACTAAATATTAATAAGGACTATTTGAGAAATTTAATTGTATTTTATCAATCTCAATAAATTTTCTTAATTATAATATAAGTTGAAAGTGTACAATCGAAACGACATAGAAATAGTAAATTATTTTTACATCTTAAGTTTGACATTTAATTAGATTGTTTTCCCTCTCGTTTTAAGCATTTTGTTTGTATAGAAGAAAAAAAGAATTAAAATCCAAGCCTTTTTTTTAAAAAATTAAATAAAACTTTTCTACTAAATGAGTAGGTTCATTGGGCATAATATCCGTTTATTTATCAATTTTCAACTATATAATCGAAAAATTATAGACGTTTTAGTGGAACTTCATTAATCGAACTCAGATGCTTTTGTTTATTTAACTTTTTTTTTTAAAAAAAAAAAACTTATTTTTCGATAAGTGAGGCTATTTTTTGTCTTATGCATCAAAAGGAAAAAAAAATTAAAAAAGAAAGAGGAAGATTAAATCAATCGGTGCTCTGTTTGATCCATGTGAATCTATAATTTGGGTCCATTAGGTCCATTCTATATGCGTGGAACAATTAAGACCTCCAGACAGATATATTACAACATTGTTCATTGTGGTCCAAAAAAAGGTTGTTAAAAGAGATCCGTCTCTGTATACCCGTATTCCAGTCAGTAGTCAGAAAATGGGTTTTGGCTGCCTTGAGGAGGCCCATTATTCAATTAAGGTCTGGAGCCCCAAATCCATTGGCTCTTCTAATGTAGCTCAGATTTCAGAACTAGAGTAATTAGCCAATTTAGTTAATGTAGTATTAATTTTCTGTCAAACTAGGTTCTAAAGTTTTTTTTAGTCATTTTGGATTCTTACGATCTATTTTCAACCAAATTGATTTTTTTACAGATTTTTTTCGGAATTTGATGAGCAACCGTCAAACGAACGACACTTAAATGATGCCCACAAATCGAAAAATACAACCATGATATCACTTGACCAAAACTCAATTAAAAACTAATCTAAAATTGTCCAAATAAGTGTGACACTACCCTTCATTCTTGGTCAAAATCATGACTTTACACACCACATTGACACATGTCACATCTCATAAATTTATGAAAAAAACAATTTGATCGAAAAAAGAAATATAAGAACTCAAAATGATTGGAAAAAAACTTTACGACTTACTTTAATAGAAAATTAATATTAATAGTAAATACACTAAATTGACTAATTACTCTCAGAACTACTATGTAAAATAAAGCATCTATATATATAATTTTCAAGAATATATGTTTGAAATGCTCTTTTTCTTTAAACATATTTTACGGACAAATTTAACTATAATCTATATTATATATTGTATAACATAGAATAATTGTATTATCGTATATAATACATAATAGATATACAAGCAAAATGTATTTGTCCCTATCCCTAATAGATATTCGATGAACAGTATTCGGCAAAGGATGGCGCGGTTGATTTTTCAATGAAATGTGCCATAATTTTATTTATTTATTTTTATATAAATGAGCAGTACCAAGCAGTTGGAATCTAAATCCAGACTATTCTTTGTGCTATTGGGTAGATTATGTCGATAACCTTTATATTATTATTCTTTTCATTTTAAATTTAAATTTTAATTTTAATTAATATAATATTTTTTTTAAAAATAACTATAAAAAATTACCATATTATTAATGTAATTAGTGGTCTGATCATATAAATTATCTCAAAAAATAAATATTTAAGTGTAGATATTATAAAATAAAATTACTAACGTTAAAATTTTAAATGATTTTTTTATCTATCCTAGAGAACAAATGTAAAGTCTAAGACTTAAAATCTCCATTTTTATAAAAAGAGAAATTGAATCTATGAATTTATTATATTATATACTCTTTCTGTCATTTTTATAATATGTAATGAATAATTTTTTATAATTTTAATTATAATATTTTTTACGATTATTGTGTATATTATTTCAAATTTATTTATATTTTATTAAAAAAGAAAGAGAGAATATATATTTTAAAATAAAATAAATAAAATTATAATAAAAGATAAATTAATTTCTTAATATATATGTAAAATTAGTTGTAATATTTTGTAAAAATGATAAGGAGTGATAAAAGCCAATAATGTTGTTGACTTATTGCCCTCATCATTCATGTCAATAATTTGTTTTCGTTGTGGTTGGTGACTGCGATTCTCTTTCCCACTTGCGCAGCTGTCGCTTTAAATAAATATTCTTAGTGTCAAGACGAAATCAAAATAATTGATGTCAGGAAAAAAAAAAAAAAAAACGGGCCTCCAATCTAGGAATAAACTATGTTTTTCTTCACTAAAATAAAAGGAGAAATAATTTCTATATAAGCTTATGTGATGTGTAAAGCGGTGAAAATGACTAGAGTCCCGTACAAGCAAAAAAATATTTAGTTAACTAGACTGGTCGAATTGTTCATGAGCCAATTATATGTATATATTTTTAATTTTTTTATTATATTTTAAAATAAATCAAATTTGATTCGAAAATTAGCTTTTTATTAGTGTTAATCTATTATAAATTTAACGGAGTCAAAGTTTGACTTTCAATATTTAAGCTATTAAACCTTTATATAAAGCAAATTTTTTAAAACAATTATCGGAAAAGAAATATTAATTCCACTTTCCACCCCCCCATATTCCTACACTAAAGAAATGCATATTCTATTGGTAGTCATTTGTGATATTTTATTCAAACAATTTTTTTTTTTTTTTGGCAAATAGACTAGATGAATTGTACTTGCATGCAAATGGGTTTTTTTATCTTTATTTCTCACTATCATTAACAGATAAATAGGGCATTAGATAATTCATTAGTCACGATCTTACGAATTTATCGGTTCTTTATACTATTTAGTTTTTGAATGCATCCATTCTAGTATTTGATTGATAACTTGCATATTTGTAGATAAATTTCATTAGCGAGTGAAGTGAGTCTGTACTACTGAGACTGTTGCACGCCCCTTCCATTCTTTACTAGCTCACGCATCACCATAGCGCGGTTTGGAAATGTGAGCCTTTTCTTTTCTTTTTTTTTGGATAGATCATGCGAGCCTTATCTTTACAACAAAAGAAATGGCGATCGCCGCTGCAAAAGTCCCTCTTCACAACTTCAGGTTTATGCGCCGCCTGATTTTCAACCGTGCATTTGCTGCCCTTTATGCATTAGCCATCTTATCCCTGCTATTTCACCATTTCCAGAATGTCTTGCAATCCAGGACCATAGTTTCCATCTCCATGTTGATTGCAGATTTTGTTCTTGCATTCATGTGGGCTACTACTCAATCTTTCAGAATGAGCCCAATTGTTCGTCAAGTTTTCCCTGAAAATCTGGATATGATAATGAAGAGGGAAGATTTTCCTGCTTTGGATATATTTATATGCACTGCAGATCCGTATAAAGAGCCACCTTTAAGTGTTGTTAGCACTGCTTTATCGGTCATGGCTTATGATTATCCTCCTGAAAAGCTTTCAGTATATGTTTCGGATGATGGAGGTTCCCAGATTACTCTTTTTGCTTTCACGGAGGCTGCTAAATTTGCAAGACATTGGTTACCTTTTTGCAGACAAAATAACATCATTGACAGGTGCCCTGATGTCTATTTCAGATCAAACTATTGTTCCAACTCCGAAACAGAGAGCATCAAGGTACCTTTTAATTCCAAAGCTAAAGAAATTTCAAGATTTTCTTTATTGATAAGATTCCATATATGATGTTAAGAACAATCAATTACTGTTTGATTTTGTTAGCCAATGAATTAATAACTGATCTGTATATAAGTCTCATTCAGATGATGTATGAGAGCATGAGGATGAAGATAGACTATGTACTTGAGAAAGGGAAGGTCTCTGAGGAATACATAACCAGAGAGCAAGAACATGAAGTTTTTGGAAAATGGACCCAAGGATTTACTCGGCAAGAACATCCCTCTGTAATACAGGTTGTCTCTGAATCTTAATTATGATGCCACCACCATCCTAAATTGGAAACACGTAAGATTATGATATAGAATATACAGATAGACCTAAGTAACATAATCATTTTAACGTAACATAGCAAATACGGTTGGCAAGTTGTTGACTGTGTATACCTCGTGTCAAGTAAAATAACTTTATTGAAGTTCCTCCCTTCCTCCCTCTCTTTGGGCAGGTACTGCTAGAAATTGGCAATGACAAAGATATAGCAGGCCAATCAATGCCAAATCTTATCTATGTTTCCAGAGAAAAAAGAAGGACATCCTCCCATCATTTCAAGGCAGGCGCTCTAAATGCTTTGGTAAGTTTCTCAACCGACCATTACCTAAGTTAATCATTGTTGGAAGCTGATCAGTTTTGTTTGTGTTCATGTAATTTCTGAAGCTTCGAGTGTCAGGAATTATGACCAATGCACCTATAGTCTTAACCCAGGACTGTGACATGTTCTCCAATGATCCCTTAACACCCCAGAGAATGTTATGCTTTGTCTTTGATCATTCAATTTTGCCCAAGTTAGGATACATTCAGTTTCCTCAGCGATTTGATGGCATAAACAAGGTTGACATTTATGCATCCGAGTTCAAGAAATTGTACATAATTGATCCAATGGGAATGGATGGATTAAAAGGTCCATATTATGTTGGTTCTGGGTGTTTTTTCATGCGACGGGTTTTCTTTGGCAGTCCATCATCACTTTTGCAGCCCGAGATTCCAGAGCTGAATCCAAATTTTGTTGTCAACAAGTCCATAAAATCTCAAGAAATCCTTAAGCTGGCACATCAGGTAGCTGCCTGCAACTTTGAAGACCAGACTAACTGGGGTTCCAAGGTGTGTGTACTTGTAAAGCGGAGCCATCATGAATCACATAACTGGATTTAACATTTCTTGGCAAGATTTCTGGAAACTTCTTAAATTTCATTAGCAGGATGAATGGAGAAAGGTTCGGTGAATTGTGTGTATTTATGCCGATTCATGATCTAATATTTGGCTTAACTACTCTCACTTGAACTATGTGGCCCTAAATCTTGCTCTTTCTGAAACTGCTGTTTATGTTTTGCTTCATTTTTGGCTAGTGGATCTAAATTTAAGGTCTTCTTGCTAAATTTACCTAAATTGGTGCTAAATTTTGCAGATGGGTTTCAGGTATGGCTCTTTATCAGAGGACCTCCATACTGGTTATAGGCTTCAGTGTGAGGGATGGCAGTCAATATTTTGCCATCCTCAGAGGCCAGCATTTCTTGCTGATGTACTGACCTCCCTTAACGATGTGCTCATCCAAAACACAAGATGGTCCATGGGACAGCTTGAGGTTGGCTTTTCCAAGCATAGTCCCATAACATTTGGTGTCCGGAAGATAGGACCTTTAATGGCTTTGGGCAATGCCCACTATTCTTTCTGGCCTATTTGGTTCATCCCAATCACCATATATGCCTCCATCCCTCAGATAACTTTGCTCAACAATATTTCCATATTTCCAAAGGTATGATTGTACACAACAAAGTATGTATATGTCCAATCAGTGGTCTTTAGATCATTTGAGGCGTGGACAAGTGAGATGTGTTTACTCCTTCATGTATAGCATAGAGGCTCATTTTCATCAAGGGTTTCAGCCTAAACTGATCTTGTACCAGTATGTGGCCCGCCCAAGTCCCTTATTGCCTAATGGAGTAGTTATGTTAATCATTCTTTTCTTAAATGTTTCAGGTTGGTGATCCATGGTTTTTCTTATATGCCTTCTTGTTTCTGGGGGCCTATGGACAAGATTGTGCGGATTTCATTTTAGAACAGGGCACCTTTGAGAGGTGGTGGAGTGACCAAAGAATGTGGCTAATAAGGGGTTTGTCTTCTTACATGTTTGGGAGCATTGAGCTCCTAATCAAACGTCTAGGCATTTCCCAAAAGGGATTTACTGTGACAAGTAAAGTAGTAGATGATGAACAAAGTAAAAGATATGATCAAGGGGTATTCGAGTTTGGAGTTGCTTCTCCTATGTTTGCGACAATATCAGTTGCTGCAATTGTCAATTTGATTGCATTCCTCGTCGGTTTTCTGGAAGTTCTCAGAGAAGGAAACTGGGATGAACTATTCCTACAGATGTTTGTTGCTGGTTTTGGCATATTAAATTCCTTGCCCATTTATGAAGCCATGATCTTGAGAACTGATAAAGGAAGGATGCCTACTAAAATTACCATCATCTCTACTTTTCTTTCATGGGGTCTTTTTGTAGTTAGTAGTTCCCTACTAAAACTATAGAATCAAACGTACATGCCATTTATCCAGCAGAAATTTGTATCATTGATTTGGAGACAATAGAACTCTGATAAATGGAAAGCAGATGCTAAAGTGTAAATCTCGTTTCTTGGAAGGCATAGAGAATTTGCCCAAAAATATATATGGTATTAATGCTTGCAAACAATAATCTTCAATTCATCCCTAAGAAAATAGACTAATGCTTTCCCTTGAAAATTAATTCTGCTGTCGGCCAAGCAAATATATTAGTGATGTCAAAATAGCATATTTCTCATTTCTTTTTGTGAATCTTCCTCGTTTCCAAATCATACACTATCAATCTTCTGTATAATATAAATAAAGAGATTTGTCTTTTCCTTTCTGGTCATTGGCAAATTAGTTTCACTTTGCTGCACTCTACAATCAAACCGGCCTAATCCCTGTGTGCCTGGCTGCACAATCCTTTCAGTTCCTCCCTCAAGAAGCGAGAAAGAAGCTCTTCTCAATTTGTCCCAGTTGAATCCATTGGTTCACCCAAGCAACAATTTTGCATGACTTCTTTCCCAGCTTGGTGATGCTATGATAATCTACAAGATCAGAACTCAGGTATGATGTGTTTGAATATTGATGACAACTGATTCTGCATGTAAATTGAGCTCATTGTCAAAGATCACAGAATTTCCTGATCCTGATGATCCTTCAGCAGGGATTATCTGCTGTTCTCCTGTGCAATTGCCTGTACTCAATCTGACTATAGTCGGTTGCTCTTGCTGTTCGTTAGAAACAACTCTTACGGTCTGGATAACATGTTCATTAGGCCTGCCAGGGTTATTCCCAAATGCATGTGGCTCAGAATGGCTACCTTTGGTGCTGACGATGACAGAACATCTACAAAGTGGACAGGTTGAGTTTGAATGGAGCCAGAGGCGAATGCAGTCCATATGAAAAAAGTGTTTGCATGAGGGGAGCAAGCATAATTCCTCCTTGCCCTTGAATTCTCCAAGGCAAACGCAACATCTGAAATAGTTTGGCATAAATCTCCATCATATTCAAAGTAGAGGGCTTTTAATACAGCTGAGAGAGATTAATTATACACTTTTCTAGAGTAATTATTTTGCCATTAACAGAAGGGAAAAAAAAATTATGAATCTTACAGAGTTTCCCTGGCCCTTGCATCTTCATCAAATAAAATTACTGGGAGCTTTTCCTTGATTATCCCTTTGAAACCTGTAGCACTCTGTTGAAGAAGGAAACTGATCAGAAAACAATGGAAGGAGATGATGCAACAAGCTTGTAATCCATGAAATGTAGTGCAAAGTTTCATTGACCAGTGTGGCTGAACACATAAAGAATTTCATAATATACAGTAATACATGCGGAATATGACAAGAATTTGAGGTTTTCAAGCATTATTTCAAGTTCTTTCAGAAAAGCTACAATAGATATTTGTAATATGTATATTTCTATCTTAGAAGGGAGGCTTCTTACCGATAAACCAGTTAAATTAACTTGATTTGAGCTCTCTGGTATTGTAGCCAAAGAGGATGATGTGGCACTAGTCCTCTTTTTGAGATAAAACAAGTAAAACAATAGAAACAGAATGATGGAAAAGAGTATTGGGATAGAGAAGATGAAAGCCTGATAGAGTTTGAGCTGAAGTTCTTGAGAATACAAGTGAGGAGGGCTTGGAGTTTGAGGTAACCCCATGGATCAGCTTCTAAGCTTTCAGGTTATTGAGAAACAAAGGACTAATGAGATTAGAAGTTGAGTTCAGGCTATACAAAGTTCTTCTTCAGTTTTATATGACAAGTGATGGTGTGTCTGAAGAGAGGAGATAATATATGACTATAAGTACAGGAGAGCATTTCAGATCATGAAGTGATTAACAAAAGATGATCCAACTAACTTTCACTTTTGCACTGATGCGGCATTGCTCTATATTTGCCATAACTTTATTAGATAAAGATCCCTACTTGTGATCTTCAATTTTTTTTTTAATACTGTCTTTGGGATGACAAAAAAAGTGCAAAGGGGCATGTCATTATTGGGATTTGGGGGGCCGGGAAGACTTTTTAATTTTTAATTTTTATTACATATGAGTGAGTGGGGAAGATGGGACTTAAACCCACAGCCACTAGGTGTTGGTGAAGGGCTTTGCTTCTGCCCTTCTTTGCCCCGGGAAGAGATTCTTGATAGGGTTCAAGTGTAGAGGAAAAGAAGAATTTGTGTCTCAAGTGGGAACTGAAATACTGAATGAAAAGACAGCTGAAAGATTATCTAAAAAATGAAGTTTTCTTTTACATTCTGAAATTGCTGTTGGAAGTTCAATGGTCACGTATCTAACTCAAAGTTCAGAACTGATAATTTAGTTTCCAGTCTAGATGAAAATAGAACCCGAGAAAAAAGAGAAGAAAATAGCTCATAAGAATCTCTAAAACAAAGGCGCCATTACTTATTAGCTTCCAGTTTACAGTAACCTTAAACGATAAATATGCTTTTTATTATTTTCTTCTCGAGGAAAGGTCCATAGTCATTGGTTAATTAATCAACTGAAGTAAAATACAAACTCCTTGTCATGTTCCCTGATACCAGAAAACATCACAATTTGATAATCTCCACCGTACATGTCAATCTTGTAATCAAAGATGGCCAATTCTAGGACTTCCAACATTCATCATCAAATATTTTACAAAAATCTAAATACTTATAGAAGGTATCTCTTTCAATCCAATGGCAGGTCAGCCCTACTATTTCTTGAACTACAGCTGATGGCAAAGAGGACCAATCCTTTAGCAGTGTTAGGACTATACTTTCTTACTCTGAAATTATTATTATCAAGAGCAGAAATTTTCAACATGTCAGGCATGATCTTTACACTATAAAGGCAAATTTAGGTCTTCTTGCTCACTTTATGAGTCACAGCTAGGGAGTAATCAGTATTAAAGTTATAATACAAGTAAAAGCCTTTAATTAGGCTCTTATTTCAGGTGCTGCAGAAAGGCACCCTACTTTTTCATTCAAGCAGATGGGTGCAGGGTACTAAGAAATTGCATGGTGATGCCACCATAATTATATTCATGAAAAATGAAAGAAGTATATATTAAGAGAGAGAGAGATTAGCTCTCACAGTATCATTAGAAAAGTTTAGCAGAACTTAAAAAATCTATTTGCTTCAAATTATAAAAGAAAAATGAGATAATATAACCATGAGATAGTGGTGATCTGGAGGCCATATATTTCAACCAAGATATAGGCAAAATATCTTGACCTACAAGATTACATGCGCTTTTCTATCATTATGCATATATTTATTGTCTCCTTTTGTTTATTTTCTGGAAGAGAAAATCTTATTGCATTTGCTCAATGAAATGTCAAAGTCAAAAAGGAAAATGTGTCTTGACTATTTTACCCTTAAAAAGTATCAATTGACAAAAACAAATCTTGGGTTTACTTGTCATGCGAAAAAGTGTCTGAACAACCAGATGTTGAAGGGAAGAACTCTGTGACTTGAAAAATGTTTAGGGACTAAAATAGTCAGAATTAAAAAGAACATCAGTGACTACAGAAGTTCCATGCAATGATTCAGGGCCTGAAAGATGATTGTCCTTGTAATCTTGAATGCACAACTTCCTATCATAATAATAGTAGTATTATGTAATAAAAAAAATAGTAGTATTAAGAATCTTTATAGGATGCTGTTTCATGAATCATGTGGGCTTCCTTCAAGATAAAGATCAATACAGTATATCTGTAAAATAATGTATTATAGAAGAACCCTATTTGGCTGCTTTTCTGCTGATAGTGGAAATGAGGCCATGTCTCAAACTGCACCACAGAACTATGATTCTCTGGATATGGCAAAGGCATCAACATCAACAGTATTTCCCATATGCTAAAATATTTATAAGAGTGAGCAAAGTGCTACTAACATTTTTCTAAGAGAATGACGGGCTACAAAGAAAGTCACCAAAATATTCTAAAAGTTAAAAGGGTAGCAACTGGCGACCCCAGAAGATTTTCCCTGTTGTCATCTGGAATTGGAAACATAATTTTAGTGGCACAAAGTTATTTTAAAAATCCATGATTGATTTATATTCTTGTTGGTGAATATTTGTTTAATCATTAGTGCTTGATGAACTTGATTTGCAGATACGAAATGCCTAATGTCAGTCCTTGAAAGTGGTGCTTTTAAGGAAATCAAGATTCAAGGGGAATAATCTAATCAGAAAGACAGATTACTTTTACCAGTCGTCCCACTAAATTGTTTATGTATTAATGGGACTGGGATTTTACTGGAGATTGAATTGCATGGGATGGTGGAAATCACCCTCTGTTATCTTGGCGAATCCAACAGTTGGCACTGACTAGGAAATGCTAAGAAACGGAAATGGGAATTGATATTGTCATTTTTGGTTGATGGGGAAGATACAATTGTCTCAGTCACGAATTTTAGTATCACATATAGTGAGTTCTTATTTGCTTGTGCTTTGAATTGAACACTAAGTTAATATTTTTAGGTTCACTAGTTAGAGTTATTGCCACTCGAGTAACATTGGAAACTCCGATGTCAAGGCTAGAGGGCAGCATGCCTGCACAATGAATTTGTAGTGGGGACAAAAATGAGTGGTTAAATTCTAGTCGAGTTCAAACTGATTCATTAAGTATTTGAGTTAAAATCAAGTACAAAATTTTTTTGTTGTGATTTATTGAGTCATATATATATATATTAAATATTACATTAAAAATATTTTAAAAAATAATTTGAATTAGAACTTAAACTATTATAATATAATCAATATTAATTTCGATCAAGTTCAATATCTAGAGTTATCTCATTTACGACTCTAATTTGTAATAAGATTGAAGTCAAATTATTGTAATATAATCGATATCAATTAATTTCAAATAATACTCAATTCTAGAGATGTCTTGTTTAGACTTTTAGTTTGTAATAAGATTCTGATGGGGACAAATTTTTACGAAAATATTATGAAGATTTAACTTAAAGTTTTGAATTCTTTGACTCTATTTTGTGCTTCTCAATTTACAAATCCGAACCTCTTTCTTATTTATCTCTCACCTCATCAAAGATTGTGATGGACAACTTGATCAAGTGGGCTGCAAATTGCAAGATGTAAGGTCCAGATTGCACTTTCCTTTTCACTAACTCCACAATGGTTGGTGTTTGATTGGTCATGGATTCTTCCATCTAAAAGAAGTCAAAGTTGTCCTGCTAATAACTACGGAAGCAGTTTAGCAGAATTTCGGAAAGCTTAAGCATCAAAGCATCTGCATTTTCATCAACAGACAAATATCTTCGTCTTCCTAACTTCTATTAGGATTAATTAATATTCGTTTAATACGAAATTAAAAATTCACATTTGAATTACTTTAAAAATTTTAAAAAATTGACTTTAAATAAATTACTTATTTACTCTTTTATTAATTATAATTAATAGAATGTAAATATCTTAAAATAAAAAAATTATTAGTATAACTTTAAATATAAAATACATTTATTTTTTAAAAAATATACATGTATTTCTAAATATACAAAAATAAAAATGTAAACATTGGGTAACATTTTTGTGATGATTGTAACATGAACTGAAGGTTATTTCACTTCTCAATCTTACAGAGGACTAGCCAAAGACCCTGGCTAAAAAGCTTCAAATACAGATGAGCAAACTAAAATACATTCTGCAAGCTGAGTGAGCATTTGTTTAATCCCTATCCGACTTGATTTAATAACTAGACAAATGAAACTGAATTAGTACTTCCTTTTCCTTATCTTGAAACTCATGGAACGAATAACATCATCATCTATTAGCAGTGCAGACTCCAGAACTTCCATTGACTCAGGTTTGGTGAAGTAGGTGAATAAAAGGTAAATACCATCCAAGTAAGTGTTGGTTTCTCCTGCTTTATTTTTCCTTTTGATGCTGTAGGCAAGAGGAATGACCCCTCGATTGAACACTTCTACATACATGCCACCACCAGCAACCAGCAACTGCAGGAAAAACTTGAGTTATAGAGAGCTTTGAGGACTTTTCTCCTCTGAAACAGAAACATCATAGACTTGTTTACAATTTAGAACACTAGAATGCTTGGGCCAAAACACACAAGCCTATGATTTGTGATCATCTTTTGTATCAAGGGCAGGGAGCACCATAGAGAAACTTGGCCAAAGTCAAATTGTTTACGACAATGAGCTAAAAACATGGTAAAAAATAGATAAATAGTAGAGATAAGAATCAAAAACTCATTATAGAGGCTAGGATTGTCAAAACGGATCTCTATTTCACATATGACATAAATTTATGAAAAGAAAGGGAGTGGAATATCAAAGAGGTGTTTGTATCATAATTCCACAAGCTTTTATCACACTAAAGGCGGAGATAAAAGATAAGACTTTCCATACAAAGTAAAAATCCCACAGTAAAAGAATTAGAAATAAAGAAAAAGCAAAGCCAATAGCCTAAATTTGGAGCACAGAAGAACAGCTTGAGTGATAGAAAAAGCAGTAGTGCTTCTTGGTCAAGTAAGCAGGAGAAATACATGCAAGTACAATGCCTAGAAATCCTGTCAAATCAAGGTACAGCTCAGGAAACCTAACACATTACAACAATTAAAAGGTTTAATCTAAAAGCAGGCAAGATATACATTCTTAAGTAAAAGGAAAATACACGAATCTGCTAGTGACACAAGAGTATCATTTACAAACATGAAGGTGTATTAATCCACTAATTCTCTATGTGCTACATAGTAGATAACAATCAATCGCTTGGCAGATCAGAAACTCAACATAGTTGCCACAAGATTTTAAAGTTTTACCCATGACACTAGGATAGTGTCTACACTCGAACTCCAATATCACCAACTCTGAATTGAAAAATAAAAATGCTTCACGACAAAAATGAATCATCTTTATTTTAGTCTCTATCATCTTCATTAGCATTTGAAATCCAAACACCAAATTGGAGTCTACTATACCATGAAAGCTTCTAAATTTCAACTCAAAATTATGTTGTTTTACTAAAATAAAAAAGTTAATTGGTTTCCTGAAGACCTCATTACCATCCCCACCCCCAACTTATCAATAACATCAGAAGTACTAGAATAAGGAAAACAGACCAAGAATCAATAGGCTAAGTAACAAAGGATAGGAAAAGATGCAACCCTAAATTAATCATTTTAACATATGTAGTCATCCTGAAGAATTAGAAGGAAATGATGGTTCATCTAATAGAAAGAAATGCACAATTAAGAGTTTACTCCTGTAGATCCACACATTGTCCAATGCTTGAAGAATTGCAATTGACAAACAATTGCAGCTCCATTAACAAATATTTAGGTAAATAATTGGGTTTCAAAGTTTAAAGAAAGATTTCTAGGTTTTCAAAGAAGACAGATGCATATTAATGATCTTTTTGTTCATGAAACATCGAGTAACTTTTTTACTTTTTCTTCTCACAGTGAGTTTCCTTTTCTTTTATCAAGCAGCCACCCACAATATTTAGCTTCAAGTGAGCAAATGATATCTGTCTTCATAGTTTCTTCTTGCCACATAATATGGAGTCTATATTTGCTGATTATAAACATCAGCAACAAATAAATTCAAGCATTATTGACAAATCTTAACATGAACATTGTATTTCATAAACTGAGATAACCAGGGCTCCTATCTAAATAGATAAAGTTATAACTGCTATAACTGAGAACATGCCCCCATTTGAATAGAAATTTAGCTTAAGAAAGATACTCCTCACTCTCTCCCCACAAATTTCTGAAAAATTCAGACTTTGATCCTAAAACTTAAAACTTCTCTGCACCTTCCATCAAATTCTCAATCCAGCAATATAATGTTGCAGCCTGAATATACCACAAGTACTCCAAATCCAAATAATCCAATAATAAAAATTAGAAAAAAATAATCTTTTCATCATAAGTCAAGCCAGCAACGCATGTGTCACAATTCTGAAAACGATACAACAAATTCTGCTCAAGAAACTAAAAAATTAGACCTTTTTCAAAATAAAAATAAAAAATAAAAAAACTGTGCCGTTCAAAGGTACCCACAATTAAGCAAAAAATCAAAGCTCCATTGACGATACCTCCTCATACTTCTGGGTGAGATTAAGTCGTTCATCCTCAGACATGTCAGGCCTCAAAACTGCCATGGTTTCATATTTGCGAAGCCCAGGAGGGCACTGAGGCTCCTCTTTATCTTCAATCGCAGTAATGCCTGACCCGGGAGTAATGGGAGGCTCATCCTCCCCACTGAATCCACCTTCAAAAAACGTACCCGAAAAATCCAAAGTCTGTGCCTTGATTGATAAGGTGGAAATTCTCTTCTGCTGATAAACAAGCTTCTGGGTTTTGGGAAATGGATTGAGAGAACGAGTCAATGAAAGAAGTGAAGGTAAGTGAGAGTTGAGAGTAGCTGGAGATATCAGAGAAGAAGAAGAAGCCATTTTTATCTTCAAATTTGAGAGAGCTCTGAGCTCAGGTCATGGGAATTCCCTCTGGGATTGAGTTTGATGGTTGCTTTTCTGGATAGATAGAAGATAAGGAGAACGCTTCTTGCTAAATGAAGCAATAGAAAGCGTGTCTGCGATATCACTTTCTTCTGTGGAATGATACCCGACCCAAACCACTATCTAGATTCTAGCCGTTTGAGCTATGTTAAACTGAGCCCAAAAACTCAAATTTATGTCTTTTTCTTTTATATTTTTTATGAGTGAACATTTTATTGAAAAAATAAATAAATTATGCAAATGGAATAATAAGCAAAATGTTCATATCTGACAATAATATAAAATAAAACAATAAAGCACATTATAATACAAAGGCAAGTAGAATACATTATAAACAAAATAAAATAAAAATAAATATACTTATTCCACGTATGCTATTATACTATTATCCTGCATATTTCAAATTATCATTGACACATTAAACTTGATATCATGTCAAATCGAGAACAAAAAATTATAAAATACTTGAGACATTAGTAATCTTAAAGATTGTTTGAGCAATAAATGGAAATCAAATAATGGACCAACATCTAATTCAGATAATAAATATTCTTCTACAATAAGATAAAAAAATACTTCGAAAATACAAAAAAAATAAAAATAAAGGAATAAGACTATTTATGACCAAGAGCAAGATTTGCATCTTGGCCAAAATTAATGGAGAAGCAAAAGGGAAATGTTTCAGGAACAATTAGGGAATTTGGGAAGAAGGAGAGAAAGGAACTCTTATTTTTGTCAGTCATAGGATAGATGTATTTTTATATGTTGTCAGTGTGATTTTTTTTTTTTTTTGTATCGAGATGAAAAAGTAGCTTGAATTTAATTTTTTTTTACATTTAATTTTGTTGAAACGTTGTAGATTAAGTTTTTTTCTATTAAATGGGATTTTGGAGAATGTTAGAGTTGAGGATGAAATTCGCGTCTGCCACACGTATCTCAAGAGTCTTGGTCACTGGACTAACCTCTTGATTCCGTTCTAAATTAAGCTTACATATTAAATTGCTTGTAATTTTTTTTGAGGAAAATGATTAATAAAAAACATTATTAAAGTGTTATAAAGTTATTAATTGATCACTTAAAATATTATTTGAGTTAAAAAAGTATGAAACAAATGTATAATAATGAAAATTTGGGATTCACTCTTAGTGAAAATTTTAAATTTTAATTTAGACGAGAATTAGAAGATCAATAATATAGGCAATAGTAGAATTTTTTATGGTGTTTTTGATTAGAATTTGGATACTTGTATTTATTTGTAATATAATATATTTTCATTGGGAATGAACATTTTTTGGAGTTAGGGAACTAAAATTTGATAATAATCAAAATATAATAATAATTTTATTGAGATTTGATTTTAATTTAAAAACTAAATAAAACTATTATTATATAATCTGTGGGATCCCTTTTGGGTAGGAGAAACAATTTAAATTTTTTTATGTGTAGACTTTGAAGGGAACAAAATTATTTATTTAGATAATTGACAAATTTAAAATCAAAATGCTTGGTCCAAATATTTTTAAAAAAAACAAACCAACCTGCAACCAAATTTTGAAAAATGAATAAATTGAAAGATATTATTTAGTTTTAAATATCAAGAGCAACTCAATTATATTTGAATTCAATGTTGTATGTTTTTTGTACTAGTATGTGAATTATTCATGATTATTAACGCGCAGTAGGAATTTTTAAATTTTTTATATAAAAAAGAAAATTTAAATTTAGTATAGTTGGGCTGAGTAAGCCCGACCTGTTTTGAGCCTGATTCAACTAAGCCCATTTACAAAAGGAACAAATCTATTTGGGCTCTGAATTGGCCCATTAACCCGGAAGCTCAGCCGTAAAGCCTACTGGTAATTTTCTTGTCGCCAAAGAAATTTAATTTTAAAAAACCAAAAGTGCCAAAGAGAGAGCGGAGAAGAAAGCAAAGGGAAAGAGCTGTGAGAATGGATCCCCAACTGACTGAAGTTTCACAAGTTTTCGAGCGATTCAAGGCTGCTTTTGTACGTAAAGAATTCGATACCTGCGACAGGTTGCTTTCGCAGCTTAAGGTAAGCTCCAATTTCTTTTGGAGGATGTTTGTCCTGCCGTTTGACGAACCCTAAGCATTCATCTTATTAATCTGTGATTTTTTAGTGTTTTTAGTGTTCATATTACTTATTACAATCTTTCTCTTGTTTTGATGAAGATAATTGGTTAATTTAATTGATGATATATATTTATTTGTTGGAGGAAATACGTAACTGAGATTTTATGGTATTAGTGTTAACTGTGGGGGTTAAATATGGATATGAGACAATTGAAATATATTTCTACGGATTGAATTTTTTAATTCTTGTTGATGTTGGATGGTAACTGTAACTGTTTCAGTTCCATAAGACATGCATATGTCTTTCTCAGATCCGGATCTTAAACTGTGACTAGGCTTTGTGTTATAGGTATCAGGGTGGTTGTAAATTTGAAGTTGAAACAGGGGTTTAGTGATAAAATCTCGGCTTTACTAGAATAAGCTGGTAATATGACAGTAAGAGTATATAACTCAAAATGCTTCTGGTTCAAAAATCAAAATATGAATGCTGCAGTTTAATATTTAATCTAGAGCTTCTGGACCATAGTTTATGGAACAGGTACAAGATTGTATCAAGTATTTTGGCTGCATGTTCCTTTTCACTCTCTTTTCGGAATTACATAAGACAAATACCTTTAAAACTACATGTTTACATATTTCTTTACATGCAAAGATAACTTTCTTGGTTATTTCTTGTTCTCAATCATTAGCTTTTGTTTCTGGTTTTTTATACCCCCTTTTTGAACCAGAATTCAACTTATTGTGCTTTTAATTTTGCAGGTTTCCTTGACGAAATTTAATAGTCTTCCTCCACTGTTTCAAAATACGCCAAATGCTATCCATGAGTTAACATTAGCAAGTAACATTCTCCTCTTTCAATATTTTAAATGTCTTGTGTCTTTTCTCATAATTGTATCATTTACTTATTCAATGAATTTTCTTTATATGTCCATCTTATTCTGTTGGGGCATGTGGGTATTGTATCTAGTTGCATTTCGGGGAGTGGGGGTGCATGAGAGAGAGATATTATTTCTAGTTTCTGGCTGTTTCTGTGGCAGTTGTATCGATAAATTTATGATGTTAAATGTTGTCTAGTGAATTTGATGAAATTATGGGATTTGGTGTTAACTATTATATGGCCTGCTCATATTTTGTATGATAGCTTCCACATGCATTGTCACATGATCAGTTTGTATTATCATGGATGGCCAAGTTGCTATAATTTTATTCTCCTTGTTGCCTTTACATATCATCTGCTACTTTTTTATGAAATTCAGGGGATATATACGAGCATGCAGTGGTTTTGAGTGTGAAGATAGAAGATCAGGAGGCCTTTGAGAGGGATTTCTTTCAACTGAAACCTTACTATACTGATGCGCGGTAACTGCTTAATTGTAGCTTTGATTTTGTCAGAAAATTTGTACCCTTACAGTGTCAAAACAGAGGTGACTATGACCTTTTTTAAAAAAGAAAATGAAAAAGAAAAAAAAGAAGTTGAGGTATTCCTTAGGACAACTGTAAGCATTACATTTAGCTTCTTCTCAGCGGTGAATGTGAACGATATATTCTGAATTGTATTTTCTTTAAATTGTAGTCTTTGTTTGGACACATGTATGTTGAACATTCTTTTATTTGTCGAATCTTCAAATGCTTTAATAAATCACCTGTTGTTATAGATATCCAATTTGTGCAATTGAATTGGATTTGATTTTTGTGCCATATGTCTAAGTGGGTGTGCTTTAAATTTGTCCTGAATCTGCTTAAAAAAGGCTAATAAATGCAGACCTTGTTATTCCACTGGAATTTGCAATCTTGTAGTTGAATGTTTTGCATCTGCAGTGTGCTGTCTGTTTATACATTATCTTTTCTTCTGACTATGATAAAGCGATTTTTCTTCTGCAATAATTGTGAGGCTTATAAGTCTCTTTATCTTGTGGAGCAGTGATCGTCTTCCACCATCTCCTCAGGAGTACCCCATCTTAGGACTCAACCTTTTGAGGCTCCTTGTGCAAAATAGAATAGCTGAGTTCCACACTGAATTGGAGTTGCTTTCGCCAAGTGCACTTGAAAATCCTTGCATTAGGCATGCTGTTGAATTGGAGCAGTCATTCATGGAGGGAGCTTACAACCGTGTCTTAAGTGCTAGACAAACAGTTCCTCATGAAACTTATGTTTACTTCATGGATCTGCTTGCTAAGACAGTCAGGTAAATTGTTTGCTTATTCAGTTACTAGTGATCAGATGGGAGTGTACTAGGAAGCCATCAGTAAATGGATAAATTTTTTATTTATAAGTGTTCCTCTTACGTGCATTCATGTTAAATTTGATGCCAAAACATAAATTACGCTTTCCATAAGTTGTGAGTGAAATATCATGAAAGATCTAGCAATAATTATTTGTCATATTGCACAAGTTATTTCATGATTTGACCTCCTGGGCAGTAAGTAATCCTTTTAGAAACCATGGAGCAGCTATTTATTGGGTAATGAGAATCATACTTTTTGGAGAGTTTCTCTATCATTTAGTTTCCTTAGCAGCATTTTGTGAATATATGTAGTTTGGTTATTGCAGTTTCCTTCTCCTTTGTGTGTGTCATGAATAGAAGGATGTTCTGCTTTTCTTTTTCCTTTTTTTTTTTTGTCTTTTAGGAAAGGGAATTATGAAGTGAATGACTGGTTCAAGCTGGTTTTTCTTTACTTATTGGATTTTTCATCCTAGGGATGAGATATCTGGGTGCAGTGAGAAGGCTTATGACAGTCTCTCAATTAAAGATACACAGCAAATGTTGCTATTTTCTTCAGACTCCGAGCTACTGCAATATATCACAGAGGTAAACTTTATTGAAATCAGTTTTTCTATCTCAGCTGTCCTTTCTAACCCCTGCCCCTGCCCTTCCCCCGCCCCACCCCCCCAAAAAAAGGAGAAGAAAAGATATTGGTTCATGATTTCCAAGAATTTTTGCTCCATTGGCAGTGACTATTTGTTTATTGAGCTGATTTGAAGAACTCATGTGTAATTATGGATTAGGTTGTGGCTCCTAAACAACTAATCAGAGTTGTGAATTTACAAGTTATATATACAATACGCTTAATAGTGTTTAAAGAACAGTTTTTTTTTTTTTTTTTGCACTATCTATTAATACTATTTCCTAATTTGCAGGAGCATCCGGAGTGGGAGGTAAAGAATGGCTTAGTAATTTTCCAAAGGGCTAAAGAGTCTACCCCATGCAAAGAGATACCATCCTTGCAACTTATCAATCAGACGCTCTCATATGCGAAGGAGCTGGAGCGAATTGTGTGAAGAGGATATGGCATGCATTGCTTGTTTCTTGTGTTTTAAAATCTTCTATTCATTGATGATCGACCTTAAATGCCTCCTATATTAAAAGCATACAGCGTTACTAGGGTTCATCTTTTATACACCATGGAGGGGGCACACATTTTGTGTATTGTCATTTCTCTCAATATGTGTTGGATATTCTTATCTATTTGTTGTTGGAGTTGAGTAAATTGGCTTCCTTACACTTTTGGATGTCCCCTCAATTCTATGCATTCAATTTAAACTATCAATTCTTGCCTATTTTTTACCCCTTTCAAAATAAAAATAAAAACAAAGCCTTGAGGTAGGCGGTTAATCAATAATAGGGACGGAGTAGCAGAATTCTATGGATGAGGATGATAGAGGTACATATCTTTTATAATTATTTCATTATTTCTCACTTGTTTTTGACGTTGAAGTTTATTTATTTATGATATTCATAGGATTAAATGAATTTAAATATTCTCAAATTGATTAGGAAAGGAATTTGAACAGAAGGAATTGCCCCGTGACAAAAGGGAATGTGAAGGAGAAGAATGAATATTTATACAATCTTTGTTCAAAAGTTGATTAATTTGGTTGGAAGTGAAGATTTAAAAAAAAAACAGAGGAAAAAAACTCTGTTTATTTTGGCTTGAATGATCTCTGAAGACGCCGTTTCTCTGTTTATTTATTTTAATTCGATGATAGCTATTGCAAATCACTGATAGAATAGTGTTATTTTTTTAACAAATTCAAAAGCCTGATAAAGAATTTTCAACCACCACACCATATGATTTCAATTTCCAGGTGTTATTTATTTCTTTTATTATAGAATGGTAACACGCATGCTTTGCCTTTCGCAAATCTGAAATCCCATTTAAAATTTTCCATATTCCTTGTCGTTGTCAAAACAGCTGGTTTGATGGCCTCGAATTTTTATTTATTTTTAATAATTCAAGTCAACTAATTAATTTTGTTCAAAGAGAATTCGATAAGTGTAAAAAATGGGTACAGATATAGGAATTTCAAAATATATAAAAGATGACACGAGAAGTATTATAATCATAGAGTATTTTAAGTAAAAAAATTTTTAATGTGTCAACGTTAATAACTTAGTATTAAACTAATAAATCTTGAATTTAATATTCATTCGTTTATAATTATAACTATCGATTCATGAACCCTCTAGTGGAAGAAAACACTACTGGTATGGAAAGAGCAAGGAGGAAAAATTTGACATGAATGGTGGTCGTCGACTGTTTTATATAACGCTAAGGGATTTTGATGATGGAAGGGGGGGTATGCATTTAATTACACATTTGCATTATTTCTATTCTATTCCAGAACCCAACAAGGAAATCTTGCTCTGGATCTCCATATTTGTCTTCTTTTGAAAGCAATCAATTCACACCAAAAAGGTTTAAATAAGAACATAAACAAATACTATAAATTAATCTCCATGATTCCCAATTGTTCATCTAAGGGGTATACACTTGCATGAATTCTGTTTTGATGGGTAATGTATTTAGAAGAAATTATTTTATTCTCTAAAATTTGAGTTGATGGATTTTTCACTTTATGTTCAAATTTTAAAATTTGTCATCTTAACTTTGAAATTTTGGTTTGATTCAACAATTTTAAAGTAAAAGTAAAATAAAAAAAAATGTTGTCGAACTTGTATAAAAAATGCACTGATACATATTATTAGCATATAAATTGTCCAAGAGACCTTAAATAATTTGATTTATTTTTTAAAAAGATTCAATTGTATGTGTTTGATTAGATTTTGTTAATTTATTAACGATATTACAAAGGAAGATAACAGAGCAATTTAATTTCAAGATTGGGACGGTAAATTGAGTTAAAATAAAGTTTGAAGGGCAGGGTGAGAAAATACTCATTTCCATGAGAATGTAACGCTTTTTTTTAAAAAAAAAAACCTTTTTTTTTGTACAATATGTACAGCATAAAGTACAAATTTTCAATGCATTTGCTCATAGGATAGGACCACCGTGTCCATGTCCTATGTTCCCTACTGGCTTATGAACATTTGCGGTCCAACCTTTTCCTTTTTATCTTTTTTTTTTTTCCCTTTTTGGTTAAATATTTGCTGCCCAATCTTTCACTATCCCATTAACTACTCAATGCATTTCTTATAGTAATAGATAGAAATTAATGTAACAGCTACTGGAAACCAACCCAACCTCAACTATAACGTTCAAGAATTAATTTCCATCCTTCGAACTTTATGACTATTTTGTTCCAAAGATCAAGTCAGATAGCAAATTAGATTCTCGAGCATCAACCTGATATTGAGCATAAAAAAGTTGGTGGACAGTTGAATGATCACTCCGGTAACTACTATCATTCATAGTTATAGATTTTACTACTGATGATCAAAGCCCAAAAAGGTCAAAGTTTAACGTCTCTTTTCTTTTTCTTTGTATGATATAATATCTAGTATGTAAGATGAGAGTATTCTTTATCTAGTCAATCAAAGTGTGAACCTTTTTAAATGATACAGAGTCTGTTACATAAGACTTCTCTGGTATAGGCTTTATGCGTCATTTGCAATGATTTATAATGATAAGTTTGGATGTTATTTACATGAGAGCCTCGGTACCCTTTGGAGTAGAAGGTGGGTACCCTTAGAAATTAAAAGGTTAAAAAGCTAGGTATAGAAAGTCCATAACTTTGTCAGACACCTGTGAATTTTCACTTTCATAACGATTGGAATGACAGATTATTGTAATTTGTAACCCACCCCACGGTCAATCGCTCTCTCTCAGGTCCCTTTTCTTCTCAATACCTCTATTATTGGGTTTTTGTCTCCTTCCTTCGTTTCTCATCACTGAAATTTTGAATTCATTCTTCCAAATACAACCCACGAAATAAGCCAGAAATTCATGATGTTTCTCCCATCAGCTACAACTTGTTATATCTTTTCCTGTTCTTGAGTGCAAGGGTCTGGACTTGGTTTGCTCTGTTCCATCACCATTCCAAGCCAAAACTAGGTACATACTTGCTTATCATTGCCTGCAGTTCTTGTTTCTTCTTCATGTCTGATTTGAAGAGCAAATGAATTTTGTATATTGCAATTTGTTCAAAGAAAAAGCAAGACCTTTGCTGTTGAATTCTAACCTTTGAAGGTAGGATCCCATGTGTACTAACTATGAACTATTTGCTTTCAAGAAAGTGAACCTTCTTGTTCAATAAATTAAATGCTGATCACATGATTCTTAGTGAACTTTTTAGATTGCTAAAAGATAAATAGTGAGATGGGGTGCTCTGCTCAAAGCTCCAAGTTTTAAACTGTTGCAGGCATAGTTACTGGGATATATCTGGTTTCACCTTCATGGGTAGTTTAAGTCCATCAGCTTCATTTAATGCTCCTCCAGATGGTTCCAATTCTGATGAATATTTTCTTAAGCACAGCTTAATCTTTGCTGAAAGTCTCAAGGTAAATCATTGCTCTTCACGAGTTTTCTTGATCTCTCTTCATTAGTGTCTAAATTCCACAAGAAATGTCCCAAAAAGTTCTTCCTTCCTTTTGACTTAGGACTTGAAGAACATAAGAGTGCAGTTACATTCAGCTGCAGAGTACTTTGAATCATCCTATACGAGACATGAACATAAACAACTGTAGGTACACTGCTTTCTTTCATGAAATTTTTGAAGGGATTTTTTACTCATAGATGAAATTCTAGGTCGTACAATTCATCTGTTGGCACTTTTTTCACCTTTTCCTTTAATTGTGCATAGAGTGGAGGAGACACTTAAGGATTACATCACTAGAGCTCTGATCAATACTGTGGATCACTTGGGCTCTGTGGCCTCTAGAGTGAATAGTTTCTTGGATGATAAAAGCAATCAAATTTCTGCTGCGACCCTTCGGTTCTCTAGCATTGAGCAGGTACCTAGTAAACTATCCCATCAGCATAAGTACAGGGGCTTTCTTAAGTCTCATTGTGAGATATCAACGTTATTTTCATGAATAAGACTATTTTACTGAACATTTTTAGAGCATAAGTAGCAGAGATTTGACTCTGTCATTACTGCAAAACGAACTTCCTAAGGTTTTTGTTCAAGAAAAACATGAATATGGCCTATGATGAGCATCTTTTTCCTTTTCGTAATGAACTAATTGTTTTTCATCATTTTTTGTGGCAACTTAGAGAGTAAGCACATTCAGAGAAGTCATTGGCCGCAGTGGCCTTTTAGAGCAGTCGTTGGTCATAGAAACACCAAAGCACCATAAGAGATACAACATTCCAGGCAATTATCTCACCCCTGTCTCTTGCTTTCTGCTACTACCGTCCAAACTCACAATTGACTATGAGCCACTTCTATCTTTTATTTCAGTTTCTAATGGTCAAATTATGAGCAAATTTAGGTCCATACCCAATGGCTGCATTTTGTCTCCCCAAGATGACATGCATCAAAGTAAGCAAACAGGTAATTTGTCATCACACCCCTTGTTCCTAAGGTTATTTAACCATATTCTTGTTCCAAAATCTTAACGCTATCTACACTTTCCTTTTCCTTGTTTCTCCCTTAGATGGTTCTTTTGCTAAAGCATTTCAAGGAAATGTCACAAAGCCGCATCCACCATTATCAAGGTATTTTGATCACACTGAGTGTTTCCTGTGAAATTATGATGGAGACTATCTTTAACTCAATATGTTACTAAATCATTTGAGGACTGTTGCAGAAGAGGAAATTCCATGTTGCATTCTACTGAACTTCCTACAAAACCTCAAACGTTTTCATTCATGAGGCTTGCTTCAAGAAAAGAAGGAGGTGAGCATGAGTTGTCTTTATTATCATCATCCCATTTTAAGCATTTTATTGCTGAAATATGTCGACAATGCACTGATGGCACTTGACTGAGATCAGGGAAACGAGCAGTTTCGCCACTTGGCTTTCAACTGGAGCGATCTGGATCTGTTGCTAATAGATCAATATCTCCAGGGTCCTCTAGTAACAAGAAACGAGTAAGCATCAATATCTAGATATTTCTGTAAATGCATCCAGTTGAGGTTCATATTATTAAAGGTGTAAGAAAATGTGATATTTACTGATATGCTTGGGACATTTATTGAATGACAGTGTCCTTCTGAACCTCGGAGAACTAGTACAATGTTAATGAATCCAGAAAGAAGCAAAGGAAAAGAAATGGACCTGTACTCGAGGAAAAGCAAACTTCTCTTCAAAGCATTGCTTGGCATTCATCGGTCAAGAAAGGAAGGTATACCACACAAATTCAGGGATGACCATTGAGTTCTCATGTTTTTCTCTTAACACAAGAATGAAATCCTTTTTGGGGAGATGGAAGCATTATAAGGCTCAAAACTTGAACAAGAAATTGGATAGCACTTCTGCACCTATATTATTATTGTATACTATTGTAGTAATACATGCAAGGAGATGCACCAAACAATCTTATGTTCAGATTTTGCTAAGTTTGCACTACCAAAAATAAGAAATCAATATCCAAGATCAAAACTTGGAAAATCAACTGCTTCCTTCCTGCTGTTATCCAGATCTGCAATCTTTGAATTTTGTCCATCGTCACAGAAGTCATGAGAGGTACAATTATTTGATTTTTCCATACCAATGGCATGACATCCATTATTCCGTCCAACGTCAATTTCCTTAATACCTGCACATGGCTATACCAAGAAATAGATATGCATCGTCAGAACCAAATGAATCTTCAAAATAGAGTAAAATGTGATCTATGTCCTTTGCTTGCTAAAATAATATTTGATACATGAACAAAATCCAGAGGGGTGAAGTTGCTAAAAATTAATTAGGTAAATAATAGTAGCAAGATACCTGGTCGACGATTTTGGGAGTTACTTCCTCGACGAAAGGAATGGTGACGGAAAATGTCGTAGATACTCCTCCAATTGGATCCTCTGCATAGCCAAATTTAATTTGATTGCCGTGTATGTGTATGAAAAGTGTTATTGATGCGTGCAAGTGGCATAAAACTTGCCTTCGTACGAGACTAGCTCATTGCAATATCCTTTCTCCAGAATATCAGTTGAGGAATCTTGCAGCACTGGAGCAATTGGCTGTTTTGCTTTGAAGTCCAGTTCCGTGGAAACCAAAATTTTTGGCTCCACAGTTGGAGGATCTGGGGGCCTGGCACTTCTGTTAGTAACCATGTTTTCAGAGATGCATCCCGATCTGAAATGGAATTATCAGAAACCACAGAATTAAACGGTCATTAGCTCAACCATTTTCAGCATTGTATGCATGCTAAAAAAAAAAAGCTGAAGTTAACGTAAGAGTTATATAATTCTGCTTTTGTTCACATAGAAATGATTATGGTAATCCTTAAGTCACTATAGTTGTGACTGCTAGGGGAACTCGCAGTCTGGGAATTATCGACAAAACGGGTCTCATTTTAGAAAATTGCCTATCAATTGAAATGAAGATGGAAATAGTAATCCTAGCTAAAAAATCAGCCTTCCGCGCGCCTCTGCTAGGATTTCAAGCTAATGTAGGTATGTTCCTTCTCTACTTCCCTCTATGACAACAATAAAAATCTATCACTTGTTCTATGCATCCAGTAGTGGAGTCACGTGTAGTTTGAACTTTGTTTTCCTGACTTTGTAATCTAATAGGAAGGATTTTCTTTGAGGACTTCAGTTCTTAAAGTCTCACCTCCTCCTCTGCTTATGGATTGTGTTATTTTCTTCATTACAGTCCAGTACTATTCTTCCTTCAGCACAGAAATCTTGCAGAGATTGTTGCTTTATCTGATTCCCAGTGTCAAAAGTATACACATCGGAAGATTGTGAAGCATGAGACCCATCTATAGATTTTCTCTCCATCTCTGTTACATCCTTCTGAACCATGGGCTTTTTCAGGCTGGATAAGATCTCCTGGGCTGGCATAACAGAAATCAAAATTGGTCACAACAAAATAATGTAAAAATTGTAATAGCATGATATTTCCCCCCACAAGGGTAACAATACGATGTGATTCATCAAATCATCTAAGCTAAAGAAATCCCCAGGGCACTCGTGTTAAGCTTCTTAATAATGTCATATGTCAAAAGATTGAAGGTAGATTGTTTAATGTCTTGAAGCAAGAGAAGAATAATACTTAATTCTTTAGTTATCGCCAGAAGATTGTTTAATGAGGTTTTACCAACTCATCTGCCATGTGACTATAGGAAATTAAAGAAAATTTAATTTTCTCAACTTCATTATTATTTCTGAATGGGAAGGCTCCAACCAGTGAAAATTACGAGGGACCAACTCTGTTCATTTCCTGAAGTTGTACTTGAGATGATCAGTAAGTTGGATTAGATTCGTTTACTGCTTGATCCCTCAAACCTTTTCCCTTACTTTGGAGGAAAAGGAGGAGTTACTTTTCTGGGCAGTAACCTGTATGGAAAAGCTGTGGTTCCAAAGGAACAAAATCCGGCCGGGTGGCAGTGTGATTCATGTTTTGGAGTTTGTGGATGAAATAAATAGGAAGACATAATGGAAAGGCAGGAGTACTAATTCAAACCTTCAGACAGTTCAAGAACCAAATCCAGTGGGAGCCGCCTGTTGCAGGAAGATTGAAAATGAATTTCGATGCTTCTTTTACTATAGATTTGGCTACTTCTGCAGTGCTGGTCAGAGATGATCAAGGAACTATTGTGCACGCCTAGATTGATGCCATTAGTGTGCTAACAAGTTTTGCTGTTGAGGCTTTGGCACTATGCCATTGTCTGAAAATAGCTGAGGAAAGAGGCATTCAAAACATTGATATTGAAGGTGATGCATTAGGTGTCATCCTAGCTGCTAAAGGTAAGGAGCATGAAGAATGGCAAGCCATGAATTTACAGATCAAGCAAAAGTTTTGTTGCAGAGGAATCAAAAGCAAGGCTGGTCTTTGAAGTATATCCCTAGGGAGTGTAATATGGTAGTCCATAACACTGCATTTTCGGGTAGGAAGTAATGTACTTATGGCTATATACCTGTTCCCCTGCTCTCCTGTGTCATGGTGTGATAGGGGTGGACTCCCCCTGTTTTTTGTGACCTGGATGATGATATTTCCCTTAATGATTAATCTGCTATTTACCAAAATATATATATATATATAATATTTCTGCATCATATTAACGGTGATTGAAATTTCATTCTATATGTGCTACCCAACAGAAAAGAGGAAGTACAAAGGGAACTTTTTGAAGTTTTAGCATCTTACAGTTTCGCAAGACTGAACTATGATCAAGTAGTACTTGAATAAAATGAAAAGAAAAATGCACCAACCAAAGAGTAGGCACAAGATCTCATTGCTTTCAAAATATAAGGGAGAAAACTCCTCATTAGGTGTCACAAACTATCGTTGGTAAAGAACTCAACAGACAATGCTTTTAAAAGTGGCCAGCAGATCTCTAGATTTCATTGGCGAAGGAGAAAAAGGGAGAGGGATGGAAATAACTACTTACCAGCACGTACTGGATTTTTACTGCCTGCCAGAACTGATATACTATACTTGTCAATGGAGCTCTGAGTCTCTGAATTCAAATACTTCATTGGAGAAGTTTCCTTTAGAGGTTCTAAAATTCCAGCCAGTGGAAAGGAAAGAGTATTAGGAGTCTACGGGAGAATCAAATAAAGGTTTGAAGATGTAAACAGAGCACATTCTAGAACCCCAGTGCGTCCTTGATACATAAAATTAATAACATGTGAAAAATGATAATTGGGTTTCTGGACAGTTTTCTATGACCAGTCAATGTAATAAAAATTGAAAGAATTAGAAATTTCTTGCCCCAAGAAGGGGAAAAAAATTGTTGTATGAGAAGTACAATAAGAGAGAGCCTTCAATCAACAAGGCCTTGGGGATTCACATCTCTCTCTAAACATAGTTTTGATCCACCAGGAGCAGCAATAAGTGCCTGAAAGTATTTTTATTTAACTTGAAAACCAGAAAAAAATCTTCCTAGATTATATCCACTATTTATATGAAGAATGGGATGATTTTGTCTGCAGTTCTAATTAAGTTGGAATGTGTACAATTTTTATAAAAGAAACCATTTTGGCAAAGTAAAACCACCAAAACCAGTATAGTGCATACCCCAACCCAGACATGTTAGAAGTGAATTTTCAGTAAAGGATATTTTCACCAAAAGAGAAGCTCAGGCAATATGTTAGCTGCCTTAGCAAGGTTTTGAAACATTAGCATCATGGAAGAAATGAAATAATTCGAGTATAGCTTAATAATATAGGAGTAAACTCCCCCATCCCCTCCCAAAAGGAAAAATTTCATCCCTCAGAAGTATAGAAGCATGTATATCTGTTGCATCTCTATACATAAGCACAAGCTAATATGCTGATAGATAAATAAAACAATAGCCCCAAGATAATATATAATATTGTTGCTGGTGTAATAGAAAGTGACACAAGAAGTGGCCAATCTAGCTTAACAAAATGTCCTACAGAGAAAGGTTTTCTAAGAACATGCGGAGAGGAGATATGCTAATGCAAATATCCCTAGTAGTGCCAATGAAAGCATGTCAATCATCTCAAAAGAACTTGATTACTGGCTTGAATAGCACAAGCAGAAAGAGATGCTTCACCAGAATATGGAATTCCACAAAATAGATAAAGATGGTCCTACCAACAGGAAATTTGTCCTGGGAATGGATATGTCGTCTTTTCAGTTTTCCATCCAAGTTGCAATATTGTCCTTCAAGATTCTCGTCCATTAAAAGTTTATTATCTCCTTCACATTCTCCGACATCCACCAGGTGACCATCAAATGTGATTGATTCCCCAGAAGTCACTACTTCATCCTTTTTAAGAAATCTGCTATCTAAGAGTCTCCTATTTTCATCATACAGCAATATCTTTTGCAAGAACAACGATTTGACAAATAATGAGTATGGATCCAAATTTTCAGGTAAATTTTGAAAAAAAGAAGTATATATATATATATATACTTACAGAAGGCAATTAAAAATATAGTCAGGTTTGTAGATGAAGAAGATGAATGCACGTTAGTGAAATGAAACCATAGAAGGATTAGGCATCTACAAATATAGGTGTTCCAGAAAACACCAAATAGCATGATTACTACCAAAGCAAGAAGAGAATGAAAGATGCTTTCCATGACTTCATATGCAATGTCCTAATTACAGTAAAGTCATAAGTTTAACAAAGTCAAATTGACAAGTATAAAGAACACCATTTCTTTGGCAAAATAGTATATGTGTTCTCATTGAATATAAATTGTGAAGTGATGAAGGTTGAGGAACTAGATGTGAAACAAAAACTATTTGAAAATTACACATATCATTGCTTTATAAGCTGGATGATTTTTTCCATCATTAATGTTCTGAAAAGAGCATCAAACTTTTGATGAAGAGAACACATAATGAGAAAAGACAAAAACTGATCCAAACCTTGTGAAAAGGAGCAATCGCCCTCTTACTTTCTAAAATATTATATGTGCTTGGCATACAAAAGGAACACAGAGCATGAACATTGACTTTAGTTAAAGTTTTACTGAACAAGAATCAGAGGAAAAAAGAAAAATGGGAACTAGATATTTCAACAGAAAATTAGTTTTCGAAATTAAACCTGCTTTTGTGAACCATAAATGAGAAGTTGTAGAATCCCATCACGATACTTCTTGGCCTTTTGAGTTATTTGGGTTGTGTATAAGACCTGCCATTCTGAATTTTTTGAAACAGTTGAGCCATAGAGAAAAGAGAAAATTGACCAAAACCATGTTTAAAATAAAAAGGAAGAAAGAGGAAACTAGTTTTATGAGAAGGTTGAAGAAAAGGTCCTACTGTTATCAAACCTATATGCTGCTGTTGTTTTACGAGTAAAATTTCTAAAAGGAACAAGATACATTGTAAGAAATCAATGGCCAATCAAGAAACTAACCCATTTTGTTGGACTTTATTGTATCCAAGCAAGCTGGTGAGGAGACATACTTATTCATTTCATTCTTCTTGAATTCTGAAATGTTGAAAATCAGCATAATCAGAAACCGAATGATGAAGAAACAATTTGGACTATGTGTGGAATAGTAAGTTTTAATATTTCTAACTTCAAAACAAAAGATCAGATGGCCTCCCCAAGCCAGAAACAAACGGAAGAAGAAGGAACACAAGCACGGTTGTCCCCCAAATCACAAGGTGCATACCTCTTATGATTTTTTGTGATGGGCTTAGATTCCTCACCCGTGCTTTACCCATGCCCAAGTTTGGCTTCCTATCTTTCAAGGGAAAAAGGAAACCATGTCAAAAATTTGTCCAGGCGTGTCCTGAAGGTTTATTTGCATTGCAGGGAGCATAACCAAAAAATTAATGGGAAAAAAGTAAAACTTGGACAAGAAAAAATATTGAGATCTTACTAACTGATGTAGTATCAATACCAAACTTGGGACTCTGAAATGACTTAGATACCGTAGGGACCTTTGTGTTAAACGTAGGCAAAGGTTTCTGATCCCCATGCAGATCACCAATATCAACCAGATAAGAATCAAATGCCAACATTTCACCTGATTTGATAACATCATCTTTCTTCACGAATCTACTGTGCAAAATCGACTCGCAATCATCATAGAGAATGACCTGTTTAGACACAATGAATTCAACAAAAGATAAATTTTCCACATGATAGTTCACTTTCCTAACTATGTCAAGGATTATAAAAAATATATCGAGAAATTCAAACTTTTTCCCAAGCCTAAATTATTAGATCTGACTAGATCCTCTACATCATAGATTGATTGAGCTAGGTTAATAAAGCAATAAGCAATTTACTTAAAGCCAATAACTTATAAACCTAATCACATAAACTCAAACTATTAACTGTCGATTTTACTTAAAATTCATAATTTCTACTCAGATTGAAGCTTATACGACCGCATTCAATATGCTATTTGATGAATATCCCCGAACAACAAAAAATTAGCAAAACCGAAACAGCATTCATAAATACCTTTCGGCATGAACTGTCAAGTTCTAAGAATCCGTCTTGGTAGACTTTCCTCTTCTGCTTGATGTGCTTTGTGTAGGTTACGCTCCATTTCACAGAACCTTCCATTGCTGAAATTATTTGCAGCTAATTAAACTTGAGGGAAGAAAAAGGAAGAATTGAAACGTTGTTGAACTCTCACAAGAATAATTTTGAAAATTTTTTCCCCTTGGCGGGAAGCAGGAACGAACTTCTATTTTTGGGCCTATCACTTTTTGGGTCAAATTTGGTCCATAAGCACCGCATTTGACCCAACGTTTTTGGACGTTTTTTGTAATGAAATACCCTCACTCTCACAAAATATAAGTGGGATGATAACTTTATTTTTATTTCAATATATAAAATAAAATTTTGTGTATATTTTATTATTGATCTTTAATATTATATTTATTTATTTTCATTTATAATTTAATATATTTCTTATTTTTAAATTTTTAAAACAAAATCTTTATAATTTATTCTTCTAAAACTATTTTTTTAATACATAATAAATAAATGTAATTTAAAAATCAAAATAAGTTTTTATCAGTGTAAAATGTTTTTCAACTAACTTATATTTTTAGGAGCGAATGTAGTATAAAAAAAAGCAGCTATTTCGGGTTAAAAGATAACTAAACAAACGAGCCCGTGTCTCTTCCTTAATTGACACTGTATGTTTGTGTGAATGCCATCCTTCGAAACCAAAGGGTATATTTGGATACAACTTTAAAAAACCTTTTCTAAAAACTTGTTTATTTCATCTTTCAGTGGATCTATCTCGAAGAAAATCAAGAACCATCTTGCAAGAACCTAAAGAGCATGGTAAAGATTCAGAAATTTGCTTAAAGAACAAAATCGTGCATTTCAAGGGTTTAACGTTTATTGTTGTCGATTATTTATATTTATGCTATAATTTTCTTCTTTTTTAATGGTTTCATGATTGAATCAGAACTGCATATGATGTTGAGATTGATTTTGCATTTCTGTGGTGATTTATTTACAGTCGGCGTTATTCAATTTCCATTCATTTCTGACAGTGGTGTTGCTGGTAATATGCACGTGCACCTTCCTGAAAATGCAATTCCCAGCATTCCTTGATCAGAAAACTGGGTATGTTCTGCCTTGCCATTCTATTGTACAGATATTTTATGAGTTTGAGCTCTTCCCCTGCATTTATAAATGCAGAACTGGGGTGGCGGGGGAAGGAAGAAAAGGATCTTCTTTTCTGTTCCTGCTGAATAGTTTGATGTTAGTTTCACTGACATTGGAAATGTTCTGATGAATGGCGGTCATAAGTAGTAATGTTGTTTCCTACTCTTAAGCTAAGCAAATGGAGTTCTGTATATGCTTTTTTTTTTTCTCTGGGGGTGGGGATGGGGGTACTGGGGTGATGTTTGGTGTGAAATGCAAGTTGTGTACTTGAGAAATTGAATTCCACTAATGTGCTGGCTTTCATAAACTTAAGGTTATACAGTATATGGGGATGAGGTGATAGAAGGTGAAGCAGTGGGAGAGCCTGAATTATCAAAATATAGTGAAGACATTTTGATAAAGATGTTGTATGGTTGTCTTCTAGTTGGAAGCCCAGCATACAATTGGAAATTTTGATATTTTCTAATTGTTTGTCTTTTATTGTTGTCTCTTAGTCTGAGTGGATTACCTGAAAAAGACTTTCACTGAGACAATTTAGCCATAAAAAATGAATGGCCTCATCGGAGGTCCTATGAACTCATCAACAGAATTCATTTTCTGTTTTGTTGTGAAATAATGTCCCATACAAAGCAAGAAGATAAAATATCGATGAACCCTTGCACAGAAAGAGAATTCTAAGTTTGGGAATGGGGTTATCCTATTTAAGCTACAAAATATATAAGAAAAAAGATACCTAATGTGCTGCTTAGATTTTTCTTTCACATGAGATCCCTCCAAATACTTGCTAAAACTAGAGCTGAGGTATCAAGTGAAATGCAACACGATGCTTTTAAGCTAGTTACAAAGCTCTCCTCATGGTACGAAGTTCAGTTAAATTCTAAAGATGCTGACGTGTTTTCAAGAGAGTTATAATTGGAGTTTCTTGAGTTATAGTTGAAGGTTTTAGTTTTTAGTTTATCGTCACCCTTGGAATATCCTTTTTTGCCTTAGAGGAAATGTAAACACCATTGCAATATCCGGGCAATTCTGCAGTTTAAGTTTGATATTTTTTTGCCCAAACTGATGGGCATGTGTGCTCTTGTTATTGCTACAAATTTCTTGTTGGAGAGAAGTTGAGTTCAATTGGTGAACTAATCAAACTGCATTTGCGATAAGGAAAGTTGAAAAGTCTCCCTGCTAAGACTTTTGGGTATATTTGCTACCTCTAATTTGAGCTAAATTAGTGCTTTAAATTCTATACTTTAGATCTATATGCAGGGAAATACTTCTAATCGAAATCAACGAATAGCAAACACTTCCCATGAGTTTGTTGATGAAAACACTTCTCACAGGACAATATATCCTAGGTTTGATCTTCATTCTTTCCCTATGATGTATAGTAAAGGAAGAAGAAGAGTCACAATTTACTCCACAGAATCAGGAACTCACCTTTCCAGTAATTCAATCTCATCATTCTTTAGGTCTAACCAGCTTTGCTACAGAATTTTGTGCACTGCTGATCCATTAAAATATGCAGAAAGGAGGAGTTTTCTGTTTTGCTTTGAAGGAAATAATAATACTAATACTACTCCTCTTGAAAGATGAAAGACAGCCATATTGTAATACCTCCAATTTTATGTTGGTTGGATTTATGATCGAGTTTTTCTTTGTGGAAAGCATATTATTTCGGTCCTGCGGTGTGAGGCAATCACAATAATATTGCAAATTGCAATGTCTGCATTAATATATGTTTCTGACATGCTTCAAACTAATGCAATATCAAATTATGACTAAATGGATTCTTTAAACTTTATTGGGCAATCTTTAATCTTCTGAATAAAGATCACGAGTTAGGAAAAGCAGCTCCATGTCCTGAGCTAGAATACCCAAATTCTTCTTGTTTTCGACTAAACATACTTATCTTAGTACAACTCTATTTTGAATATCTTTTTTTCGCCTGAATTCTAACTCTCAAGTAATTGATTCTTCTGCAGATTCAGGGGTTTCTTCTGGAAGGCAGCTAGAATAGGTACACTATTCAGCTGGAGAGAAATGGAGCTGTTTTTTTTTTTTTTTGGGTTTCTGGGCGTGTCCATGAACCATTAAATATCTTCTATCCAAATTTACTGACAAAAGTGGGCTGTGCTTTCCCTTCTCTAACTTCTTTCCTTGACTGACAGGTGAACGACTGAGCCCTTGGGTAGCTGCCGGATGCCTCACAATGGGTGTCTCCACTATTTTCTTCTGATTTCTAATGGATTACATGCATGCTGTGGTGGACATGAAAATATGTTTGCATGTGCAGAAGGAACCATGAAATTTTTTTCCTCTCACATAAACACTGGGTTAGTATCTATTTTCTTCAAGTAACACATTATGTTACAAAGAAACCCATCCCACTTATGGTTTCCAGAATTCTTTATCTTGTACTCCTTTTAGTCAGCTTAGGAAAGCTTTTTGAGCCACCGGCTAAATGGTAGTTCCTTGTTTCTTATTCTTAGTTATTGTCATCCCAAGTTATTTTACAATGTCGCTCTCTCTTGTATACAGGATAATATCCTCCTTGATGTTAGCCTTTGTGACAGAAATTTCTGAGCCAATTGAAAGGCTATACAGAAATTTCTGGGTTTGTACTCCTTGATGTATGCAGGATAATCCTCCTTTAATTTGAAGTTAAAGGCACTAAAATCCATATTTATTACATTTCTTTGGTGAAAGACATGAACTTTATTACTCTATTGCAAGAAATATTTTACTTTGTTGTCACCGTGCACTTGCAATCCTAGGTCATTTGTCAAAGCTAGAAGACAGAATTGCTTGCTCATAAAATTTCTTAAAGTAGATGACGTCACATTACATTTCTTTTTAATATATATATATATATATATATATATATATGTATATATATGCTATTTTTAATGGTTGTATAACTTGCATTGATGTGTTCAGCACTAACAAAAGTGGTACCTCTTCATGATTCATTTTTAAGCACCTGGTTTAGTCCATGAGTGATAGACTCCTTTCTCAAAGGATATTGCTCTTTCCACATTGTACAGTTTATAATCTTTTTATAAAATAAAAAATAAAAATGATTGTGATGCAATATTTTTGTCCGGTCTCCTCCATATATTTTTGTGTAGTATAATATATCAGTGGAAAGAGTGGAAATTAGTCGAAAGACGATTGAATATATACAATAGATACGAAAATTACGTAGCCCTTTTGAATAAATATTAGTCCTTGAAATATTTCAATATCTTGAGCGGATCTAAGAAAGGAACGCGTATACTTCCTGTTATGCCAACTTTCTTCTAGGACAAGTTGGAAGATTTTGGATATGGCCTCATTCCTATTGAGATGGTTCAACCATGCTTCTTTGTTTGTTAATACGAGCCAAATTGATAACTATTCCTGATTCGCCTTAAAGCCAAAAGATTCCTCTCAGTAGAGTAGTGGTAGTGGACACTGGACCAAGATATTTCAACATTCGAGACACCAAAAGATTGGGATTGATAGCACCTTGAACTTTTGATCTTCAAATCTATCATCCGTTTCTTCTTCTTTTGATGATGAGGGAGAGAGAAATCTTCGAAATGGATAAGAGATAATTTAATAAGACGTTGTAAATCGAAAAATGTGATTGAGTGATATATACATATGAAAAAGTCAATTTAATTTATAATATTTTAATAAAAATTTACTCATATGGTATTCGAATATGTATTATCGAAGCATTTTTCCCTACGTCACGATGTGTTTTATTAATTCGACTATTCTCGTGAGAACATTCGTTTCTTCTTCTTTCTTATAGAGTATACTATCTTTAATCTCAACTTCTATTCGATATTAATGTTAAACCTCTCATGGAATATGAATATTTCATCCAGGATTATCTCTAAGTAGTGATTGCAGAGTTTCATTATAAACATAAAAATAAAAAAATGTCAATATTAACCTTTCGATCACTTTCTATTCTTCTAAGAACTTCTTGAGTCGCATCAAAAGTCTTTTTTTTACAAAGAGTTGTGAGTGTATGGATGAATTAATTTCGAACACACACTTCGCAGACTTCTATGCAACGATGAAGTACACACCTACAGATAAGATCAACATTTTTTTTGGCAAAGGAGTTTAGACCACAGGGAGGCCCAGGTGTGCTAATTAAGGCTGCTAGAGAAAAAAAAAATGGAATGAGGACAAGGTGGGTGGGGATTACGTAAACGGCAAAGATCGTGAAATAAAAGACAGAAAATATTAAAAAACAAAAAAACAAAAAACTACGTCTGAATTTATATTTATGTTTTTCGTTTCCCTTTTTCTTTTCTTTTTTCCTAACTAAATCCTTTGGCGGGAGCATTAACCGGGGAGGTGTGGTCTGCATGTCCCGGGTTAGAAGAACAAATCGCCTTGGTCACCTCAATTAAGATCTATATAAATTATAAAATTAAACACTCCATCACAAAATGAAATGTATTATTCAATGACTTCGAATTCCCAAATTAATATTTTTATTTATTTTAAAGTGAATATTCATATTTGAGATTTTGGAAATTAAGTAAACATAGATAACTTTTTAATTCAAGGAATTCCTCTCTATGATATATAATTTTACTATCAATCAGGTTAATAATAATAATAATGATTTACTTACAACTAAAGACTTTATTAATTATTATATTATGTAAAATGTAAATATTCAATTTAAACAAAAGAGTATCTTTTATGCGAACTTTATTTACTTCGTAAAGGATAATAATATGAGAATTTCACTTCACAAAATAATAGAAGTTTATCATTATTTAGATTTTTTATTATTATTACATAATTAGAAAATAGGAAAATGAGACTCAAAATCATAATTTGACAGTGGTGTGGGTAAAAGCGCTTAAATAGTAAGTTATGGTACTCTGCCCGTGATGGTTTAGATTTTCAGAAGGTAGAATTTATGCATTAAGTTTTTTTAGGAAAAGAGTAATGATATATTAATCAAAAGATGACGGAGCATGAGATTGAATACCATCAACCCATATAAAAAGGTTATAAATTATTTTAATCTAATGGAGTTTGAATTATATATAATTGACTTTAAAGAAAGCTTGATTTCCCGTTTTTCTGTGTTTAATAACTAAATAAATTTATCATTTTTATATTTTTTATCAATAGCTTTTGATATATAAAAGAGTAAAAATGTAAACCAAATCAAAACACGCAACAAAAGTATCCCCTATATTAGGAAGAACTGTATTTAGGCAAGCTTTAGAACTTAGAAGTAATATTTTTAATTTTAAAAAACAAAAAGGAAAAATATTTAATAAGAATAAAATATAATTACAAGTGATGTATATTAAAGTTGATAGACAATATAAGACAAATTAATTTTCACTTAAAGATTAAAAGAAAAATACAATATGAGAGCTTTCTTCTCATGTGGAAACCTCAGCGCTTACGTTAGCAATGTTCATGCGGCGATTTTCGAGATGTCTTGGCAGCAACCAGAGGTATGAATGTGGACACGTGTCGATATCACTACATATTGATGTTCAAAGAAAATCCCCCCCAAAAAAATATAAAGATGTAGAGAAAAAAATTAATTATGGGATAAATATTCATTTTCTTAATTAGAGCTCCACACTCTACGGAGAAGTGAATGTATTTTATATATTGCCCGAAATTAGTAATTTTGATAGAGAATCAAACATACTAATTGATGCAAGTCAATGGCATTAATTTACACCAAAAAAAATCTTAAGAAAAAGAGATAATATATGATGAGAATACCAAGGGGAAAAAACACACTGGGTCCCATCGTCCTGCTGTGCCTCCAGCAGATTTTAAAAAATTAAAAATTAAAAAAAGTTGTATTAGAGTCTATTAAATATAGAGACTAATTTATATGGGACACTAAAGTGTATAAGGTTTATGTTAATCATTCATTTAAAATTCAAGTGAAGAGCGGAGTTAGAGATGATGATTGATACTTGGATAAAATACACTTTTAAAATTATTTTATTATTTTATATTAATTAACTGCTTACTAAAAATTAATATTCTTATTAACTAAAAATTAATATTTATCTTTTATTTGTTATAAAAATTGAGAAAGGTAGATAAATACTTTGGTTTTTTTTTATTTGCTATGTAACAGTGGGAATAAATCTTAAAGTGATAGATTATTTAAGGTACTTTATAGAAAATAAATTGAATGTTTAAAATAAATTTATATTTTCTTAAAAATAAAATACATTTTTTCATCTATTTTTTTCTATATACATTCGGAAAGAGAAATTCGAATATGAACAATCATGATTAATGTGATAGCATTTTACCAGCTGCTCTGCATCCGAGCGTATTCAAGTAAACCTTGGAAATCTCATTTACAGCTTCTTGTGTACAGAGAAACATTGCATTAGCTAGGGGACCAACTAGCTGCAGGCCAGGTATAAACGACACATGATGAACTGGACGGAAAAATTAAACATATTCACCCCACCCAAATCGTGGTCCCAGCCCCACTATATTTTTCCTCTTCTTTTTTTTTTTTTTTTTGGCTGAATAATAAGACCAATTAAGCACCATAGAGTGATAGAAATTAAACTAAGTATATATACTTAATTAGTCGTAGCTGGTTGTAGTTTAAAAAAAACTCACATAAACCGTCATTTTCAGTAGGGCGGATAAAATTAATTCCATCACTTTCAATGGCAGTCCATACCTCACCATATATTACCGATTCTCCTTTGTTACCATCTAATAATAATTAATAAATCTACTAGTAATATATAATTATAATTAGATACGAAAATTTATTATACTTTTCTCTGCAGATATCTGTCAATGATCAGTGCACCTTCATCTTACCATTCTTATCAGAAAAATATTCTTCTAATAAGCACCCAAAAAAAAAACATATATTCTCTTTCATTATTTTACTTCTGGCCTTTGCTATGCTATTCCAACAAAATATCACTATTATAATTATTTTTTAATATATATAAATTACTCCTTCGGTCTTACTAAAAGACAAATATAATTTTTTACACATAATAATAAAACACATTAAAATTGTAAATTATTCCATTGCTCTTTTACCTTACATTTAAAATTTAATTATTTTTTCCATTTTAAGTGAATGATCTAGTTTTATGGGAATTGACTTGGATTAATAAGGGTAGGGTTGTGATTCCATACGAGCCGTCTATTCAATGATTATCAAGTTGCATTATTGTCTAAGTCATCATCAATTATTCTAATACTAATATATTATGTTAATTAACCGATAATATTATATTTAAGGTCTTTATACTCCCTCCATATCCTTTTATAAAACTGTATCAATCAAACTCTCTTCTTATTAATTATAAAATACTTTGTTACTTTATTATGTATATCATTTTCAAATTCACAATTATTTTATTAAAAGAAAGAAAGAGAAAACAAACACTTTTTTTCAAGAAATACTAAAATAAATAAATGTATAATGAGAATTAAAAAAATTTAATATGTATAATTGTATTTAAAATATTTTATAAAAAGGATAGAAGGTAATAATTAGGCTTGACAACGATTAATCAAATGAAAAACCTAAATTGAAACATTAAAATAACGATTTTGAATAGTTCATAAAACAACGATTCATGATTCCGATAAGGTTCGATTCCAACAATGTTATGGTTACGGTTCTTATTTTAATACGGTTTTTATTTTGATTTTTTAAAAAAAAATTAACATTTTCAGGCTAATTTATTTTTATTTAAAAATGAAAGTTTGTTATTAAAATAAGATTAAATTTTATTTTTTTCAAAAATTAAACTATATACGTATCTTACAAGAGTATAAATGAAATAAAACCCTTGTAATTCTTCTACTTGTAAATCACCTATTACTTTAGTCAATATTTATGGGCTTCCGACTTCAATATGAGTAGAAGTCTCATATTTTATTGACATATTTTAGCTTTAACTTAATTATCAAGACAATATTGACATATTTTAACTTTAACTTAATTATCAATACAAGATTGAACATGTAGAGAATTAGAACTAAAAGATAAACAATATTATTTTCTTAAAACTCTCTAGATATTATAGTGTAGCTATCAAATTTTTCTTTATCAAATTTATTTCCTTAATTCCATAAAATGATGAAAAATAACATGGTATTTGACCCAAACAACCGTTGTTTAAAGTTTACAAAAAGAGTTTTGTAAATTGTAAAATATTTATAAAGTTTGAAATATGAAAAGAAAAAAATTAATTTTTATATATATAATTATGGTAAAATGATAAGATGGAGACAAGACTAATATATAAAAAATAAACATAACTTGTTAAATAAAATTATATATATATTTAAGATTTGAACTGTTAGTTCAGCGATTAATGATTTATCAAAATAAAAAATCTAACTCAAAAGACAACTGATTTAGCAATAATCACTTTTACTTTTTCTAGCAACTTTCTATATTAATTAAAACAAAGACAAATTTATTATTCACATAAATTACTTGCAAGTCACTTTTTCTTAATTTATTATAAGTATTTGTCTTATTTAATAATTACCCATAATTTTCTAATTTATTGTACTATTGTTTTATCTGCTAGTTGTTATGAGTATTATAGGAAGGATTTGCATGGAGGACGTTTTCATTTTTTGGTGGGTGAGGTCGGTATCATCAATAAGAATCAGGAACGCATTTTTAACAAACGCAAATTGTCATGGGAAGGATTTGCATGAAGAGCATTTTCATTTCTTGGCGGGTGAGGTCGGTATCGCCAATAAGAATCAGGAGCGCACGTCTCAAAGATAAAGATATAGCTGAGTTGGTAAGACACGTGGTAATTTGGGGAGAAATCTTCCGACAACCGAGGTTCAAGTCCCATATGGGGTAAATTTTTACTGAAATAATTGTGAAGGTTTGTCATGGGGTTTGAATCCTGATAGTTGTCTCTCATATGTTCACACTCGGACATATTTCTTGATTTATAATACGCCTAATTAAGGTATCTTTGATACAGGTTGGTGCAAAACAATCCATTGATCTATTATTATGTTCTTGCAAAAGAGCATTTTACTTGCAATTAAATATCTATTTTTTAAATATACAAGAATTCTTTTTTAAAAAAGAATTTATCATAATATTATTGGTATTATTAATGATGAAATTACATAAGTTAGTTATACATAAACTTATCAAATTAATTAAGAAATTAATACAATAAATTTTAGTAAAGTAGATATTATATTTTAACTTATTTAGAATATCATATTAAATCTCTAAATATGAAATAAATATTTATTATTTAAATACAATACTTAATTTTTTAAAAATCAATCCATTCATTCTATTATAATGGTTCACTTTAAATTATCAAAAGTTTTAAAATTATTGTATTTTGTAATAAAAAATATATTTAAAATCCGACTAATTTAGATTTCCAAAAGCACCTCTAATGTAGGGGGTATGGTCTGAAAAGCAGCCAGAAAATCCAGTGAAGTGCCTAAAATTACCGATTTTCCAAGATTAGTGTTCAGTGAACGGCCAACGTAGTTATTTTGTTTGATGAAGGTGAAGTGGCGCAGTGGGGAATCATCTCCCAATACTTTAATCCATTTAAACGTGCAAGTAGTACTCCAATTCTCTATGGAATCAGTCTACAATTCCCCTCCACCCCCACCATTTCTCATCCTCGCCTCTTTCTCTCTCTTCTTCTTGCCACATATAGCCATATAGAGAAAAAGTGCTAGAGAAATTCAAACTTCAAGACACACTCGTAAGGGGAAAGGAAAGGAAAAACTATTTCTGTAGTTAAATGGCGGAACCGGAAGAACTAGAATCACAGCAAAGTTTTCCTCCCAAGTCAGAGATTCTGAATTCACAATCGCCGCACACGGTGGCGGTGGAGAAGGAAAATTTGTTGATGGATCTTGATCTCGACCTCGATTCTTCTTGGACTTTTGATCAGATCTTCTCGGCTGCAACCAACTCTGCTAATCCGCTCATCGTGCCTACTTCTGAGCAGCCCTGTTCTCCCCTCTGGGCGTTTTCTGATGAGAATAATGAGGATAAACCTTTCAGGAACTCTACTTCTGGTGTACTCAGGCTCTCTGACTATCCTGGTCTTGTCTCTTGTAAGCTTGAGCTTGAAGCTATTGACCCCATCCTTCTGGGGTTTACTACTATTTTTTTGAATGAAATGAATCTTGCTAAAGTTTTGGCTGTCAAATTGGAAAGACCCTTTTGAATAGTTAAAATTTCACTACGCTTTCTGAGGGTTCAGCTGGTTTGGAGTAATCACCTTTGACTAAAATTTGCCTTTTTTTTACATGTTTCGCTCTTTCAAATATTCTGAAGCTCTCTTTGGCTGTTACAAAAGCAGATAAAGAGAAAAAGCAATTCCTTGCAGTTTTTTTACGCGTAGACTTTAAATTATGGATTTTTTTTTCGTTAAGTACGTTTTAAATGAATCAAATGTTTCCTCAGTTTATTACAGTCTAAAAATATGTGAAGAATACAACTTTTCTCTGTTCTTTTCTTGTATCTTTGAATGCATTAATATCTATAGTTTCTTGCAACTTTTTCTGGTTACTGAGTTGTGTTAGTTTGTATAGCTTGATTCTCTTGTATAACTCAGTTTATCAAACTATTTCAAATTTGGCATGAATCTTTTCATTAATGTCACTTTCGTATATACATATTGCTTGATAAATGGCTCTAGATTTCCCTACTTATCCTGCGTAGAGTATTTTTTGGCGGTGTTTTTTTGGAGTTTGTATGTGCATGAGAATCCAGCGCATAACTTAGACAGTTGAGAAGATTTCATATGTTAGACTGGTGAGCTATTTAAAAGATATAAAATAAGTGTTATGCCTGAACGCAATATAATTGGAAGTAGTTACAGTTAGTAGTGTTAATCTTCCCTTTCTCGTTTTCTGGCTTTTGATTATTGCATGATAAATGGATACAGGTAATCCTGATTCATTAATGGGGAATTCATCTGGGAATGATGAGAAGCGAAATCTACCTCCTCCAACTTTGCGATGGACACCATTAGATTATCCAGATGGGTCTTGTATAATAAAGGAACGTATGACACGGGCTCTTAGATTCTTCAAAGACTCAACTGAACAACATGTGTTGGCTCAGGTTTGGGCTCCTGTGAAAAATGGTGGTCGTTGTGTACTCACAACTTCTGGGCAGCCTTTTGTTCTACACCCCAAAAGTAATGGGCTTTATCAATACAGGATGGTCTCTCTGATGTATATGTTTTCTGTGGATGAAGAGACGGATGAGGTCCTTGGACTGCCAGGGCGTGTTTTTCGACAAAAGTTGCCAGAATGGACACCAAATGTGCAGTACTACTCCAGTGAAGAGTTTCCACGACTTAATCATGCCCTCCACTACAATGTTCGAGGCACTTTGGCTCTGCCTGTGTTTGAGCCTTCTGGGCAGATCTGCGTTGGTGTACTGGAGCTCATAATGACGTCCCAAAAGATTAATTATGCTCCCGAGGTCGATAAAGTATGCAAAGCACTTGAGGTTGGTTCCTTGATCTTACCTAACATGATTCTCAAGCCTTTCTCATGATATGTCTGGATTCTAAAAGTTCCTGTTCAATCTCCCCCCCCCCCCCCCAAAAAAAAAGCTTGGTCTCATAGTTGAGCTCAATTCGGACTCTTACATATTGGATTGTTCCATGCTGGGCAAAAGTGTCTCAGTGCCATGACTTTGCATCCTGCTTTATGAATACTTGATGTGAGTGCTTAGTTGTTGTAGAAACTAGCTGTTGGATATGGCTAAATGGTGCTCAATTAAATACTGTTGCAGTAGTGTTTTATGTCTTGGAATTGCATGTAACAGTCTTGTACTGGTGATGTTTCTTCTCTAACATCTCATCTCCCATGTATAGATGAGATGAGTACTTCCCATTCTGTTTGAAATTTTAGATATAAATTCTAGAATCACACAATTGTCCTCAAAGCCAAAATATTCTACGGTCTTATGCAATTTGGTTACTTGATTTTCGTTGCAATATCTTTCTGGTCAAATTGGGGCCACATCACCTCTGGCGTTCTTTCCTACTGCTGGATTGTTGTATGTCCCTGCTTTTTAGCTGGAAGATGTGGACTTTGAATTGGATATCGGGGTTTCCTTTTGGTTTTGTTTTCCTCTTTGTTCTATAAAGTTACCAAAACAGTTTGATTTCGGGGTGAAATTTGTATATCACTGCTGTGCCATTCAAGTGGTTCCTTGGTCCATCATTTTGAAATGCCTGCTTTTTATTTGACTGATATACATAAATTAGAGGATTCCACAGTTACATGTTTTCAGCTTTTCTGCAGGCCGTAAACTTGAAAAGTTCAGATATCTTGGATCCTCCAAACATACATGTAAGCATTACTATAAGCTTGAAGATTTAGTTGTTGTAAGAACCTTTTCTTTTGCTTAATAAATCTGTACTTTGCTATCTCTGAAACCAGATATGCAATGAAGGTCGGCAAAATGCACTGGCTGAAATATTGGAGATATTGACGGTGGTATGTGAAACTCACAAATTACCCTTAGCTCAGACATGGGTTCCCTGCAGGCACCGAAGTGTGCTAGCAAATGGTGGTGGTTTTAAGAAGAGCTGCAGTAGCTTTGATGGAAGCTGTATGGGACAAGTCTGCATGTCTACTACCGACGTAGCATTTTATTTGGTAGATGCTCACATGTGGGGTTTCCGTGAGGCCTGTGTTGAGCATCACCTGCAAAAGGGACAGGGAGTTGCTGGGAAGGCATTTGAATCCCAGAACTCATGCTTCTGTGCAGATGTCACCCAATTTTGCAAAACCAAGTACCCATTGGTACATTATGCACGCATGTTTGGTTTAACCAGTTGTTTTGCCATCTGTCTACGGAGCAGTTACACTGGAGATGATGATTATGTTCTGGAATTTTTTCTGCCTCCTAATGTTATAGGCCATAGAGACCAGCAGATGTTGTTGGACTCACTCTTGGTAACAATGAAACCACACCTTGGGAGACTCAGAGTTTCTTCAGGAAAGGAACTTGAACATGAGTGGAGATGTATTGAAATTCTCAAATCATTGGAGGAGGAGAAATTTGATTCTAGGGCTAGGTCTTCAACATCTCCCCCTGTTCCGACTTCCTTTGCAAACAGAGAGATGCTGCATCTTAATTCTATGGCTGAGCAGCGGTCAACACTAGTTGACTCGGCTAATGTTGAAGGAAACATTGGCAGGGCAGTTGGACTCCATAATACTGCTTCTGTTATTGAAAGTAAAAACACTTGCAAGAAGACAGAGAGGAAACGTGGGAAGGCAGAGAAAACAATCAGCTTAGAGGTTTTGCAACAATATTTTGCTGGGAGTCTCAAGGATGCCGCGAAGAGCCTTGGTGGTATTCCTCAGTCTGAGCTTTTTATTTTGACTACTATGTGTTTCTTGTTTTCTCACTTTTGACACCTTGAGTTTGTGCAGCAAACCCTAATTGATCTGATGCCTATAGCAATAAATATGATGTGCACTGACAAGATTCAAGTTTTTGCAGTTTGCCCCACTACGATGAAGCGCATATGTAGACAACATGGGATATCGCGGTGGCCTTCTCGGAAGATAAACAAAGTTAATAGGTCCCTTTCAAAGCTAAAGTGTGTAATCGAATCAGTACAAGGAGCTGAAGGGGCCTTCGCTTTGACTTCTCTGGCCACAGCACCAATTCCAGTTTCAGTCGGTTCAGTTTCCTGGCCAACAGGGGGTCTGAGTAGCCCCAATCAACAAGATCAGCCTGGCCCTGAACCATATGAGTTTCCTGGGGATAGGAGTGATGGATCTCCTCCAGTTGCATTATCGGGATCTGATGAAAAAGCAGAAACCTCAAATCAATTGCTAGGTTGTGGAACTGAAGAAAATGAGGATCTTCTTTCTAAATCTACACATTTTCTCCCTGGTGAAGGTTCACATAGATTGAAAACGCAAAGTGGCTCAAGGGAAGAGAGCACTGGAACTCCTACTTCTCAGGGTTCATGCCAAGGTAGTCCCCATATTGGAAATGAATCCTCTCCCCATAATGAGCTTCACGTTTCACCCTCACAAGAACACCTCATGAAAGTAGGTGGATCAATGGAATTCAAATATCAACCAAGACGAGAAATTAATCTCTCTGCTGCTTTCTCAATGGATCCTTTTATCACTTCACAAGGCCAAGAACCATTTGGAGCCATGCTAGTTGAGGATGCAGGAAGTTCCCATGATCTTAGAAATCTTTGTTCAACAGGAGATGCTCTTTTTGATGAGCGTGTGCCCAATTGCAGTTGGAACAACCCACTGGGCTCTGAAGCAATTCCTATAGGTTCCATGGCTACCCCTGCTGACAGAATGACACAGTTTGCAGCTAGGCCAGAACTGAAGACCATTACCATAAAAGCAACATATAGGGAAGATATTATAAGGTTTCGACTTCCTCTAGATTCTGGTATAGACAAACTCAAGGAGGAAATAGCCAAAAGGCTGAACTTAGATCTAGGAACCTTTGAAATCAAGCATCTTGATGATGACCATGAATGGGTTCTAATAGCTTGTGATGCAGACTTGCAAGAATGTCTTGATGTCTCAAAATCATCAAGCAGCAATATGATCAGACTGCTGGTTCATGACATAATGCCGAATCTGGGCAGCTCTTGCGAGAGCTCAGGGGAATGTGGTGTTAGGATGTAAATAGACAAGAGAGTAAGCTCATAGAATCATTCTTTGCAGTGTTAGAACGCTGTTGAAGTGTTAAGTGTATATCTCCGTGATGACAGCTTAGATTTTGAGAAATTTTCCCGGTTTGCTTATTTCTCAGAAGGCTTTAGAAGAATAAAATTATTTTAAATTTTTGTACATGAGAAAATACAGTAGTTTTCTCAGTCTACAACTGTATTAGATCAGTAGAGTGTTGTTGCATGTGAAAGGAGATCTTTGGCTCTGCCCTATAACTTCGGCCTACCTCCAGCTAGAATCGAGCTCGGGCCAGAGTTCCATTCATGGCCGGAAGCTTTCTGTTTTGTCCATGAATCATGATATTTCTTCTTCTTTGAGTTTTTTGACGAGATTTAAGAATGTAATATTTATGGTCTACTAATTCGAAGTTCACAAAGAATTTTCCAATTGAAAAAGGTGATTATATGCTTAAGAAAAAAGAACTTGTTAAATTAGACAAGAAATATTTAATACTTCTTTTGACCCTTTTTTATAAAAAGGGACAATACAAGTTAACAGATCATTAAATAATTTTATTTCATATGATATTTTTATTTATTGTACTTAAAAAAAGAAATATTTATTTTCTCTCAATAAATATTATAGTATTTGAAATAAAATGAAAATAATTAAGAATAAATAAAATAAACATAAAAAATAATAAAAATATATAGACAAATGAATTTGATGTTTATATCTTATAGAGTATTTGTTTAATCCAAGGCAATAAAAGACAACAATGTGCTGAACTAAACTAAATTATTTGGGCTTGTATATACTCTACATTTATGGGTTCTCTCTATTAGGCCCATTTTAGTTTTGTAATCCTTTTTTTTTTGAGGCCTTGTCCTCCCTATTTGGTGACATGTCTTATCATGCACTTGAAGAAGCTAGCTGCGGTGAAGTAATAATTAGGCCATCGTGAGGAGAGCTTCTTAACATATCTACTACTACTAGGAAAGATGCCCACAACACGACTCTGAACAATTTCCATGGAAACCATGCCTGAGAACACAATAATTTAGAAGTTAAAAGGGTTGCTGATATAGGCCAAAAAAGACTTCCACCTCACAGGATTACTTGTTTCTCACTCAATCTCATACTCCTATTTGGTTCTCTGTCTCGTTTATAAAAAAACCATCACGTTTTTCTTCTTTCATGAAGTTAATTATGATAGTTAATATTTTTATGCAATTCTTACTTCTGCTCGTTCTCTATACCATTCATAAAAGAAATATAACATTTCTCTTCTTCACATAGTTAACTATTAATAGTAAATATTTGTATGTAGTTATTTTATAAATGAGACAAAGAAAAGTGCAGAAAAAGAAATAAGTGATATGGAGTGCAATTCCCCTAACAACTATGTGCTTCAAGCTTGGTTGACGTGATGGAGAGCGATAGTTTTAAGAATGGAGTATGGTATCTAGTGAAAAAATGTCAGCAAAATGCAGCCAAGACTATATAGAAGGATACAAGTGTTGCCCTAAAGTCTATATTTGATTTACACAGTATAAGTATTAGAACATAGATTAACTTTAGATATAACACTACCAAGATTCAATGTATCACTAATTTATCACATTAAAATTATAACACATTGCATCACTCAACCTCGGGCTCTGTCTAGCTTATTAACGTGACCAAGTGATGTCTTAACAATGATATTCAGATCATAATTTGCTTCTTTAATTTTTTTTATAGTTCCTAAAACAAGTTGTAATTATTTGAGCTACATTCCCATCCAACATAAAATCTTCAAGTCTACAATGATTTTTACTATTTTTATGCAAAATCCTCACTTTTAGATCGTAATTAGGCATTGAATTGCAGATAAATATAGTAAAGCACACCAGCGTAAGGCACCTTAAAAAGTACAACTTTCTTCTTTTTTTTTCTTGTACTTCACTGCTTCCTTAGAAAGAATTATACCAAGAGCTAATAATGCAGGAGGCCTTCACAGATATCAATCAATAATTTGAATTACTAACGAACTAATTTTGGCAGCTTCTTCATTTTGGGCTTTTCCTTGGTTACTTGGTACACCAAATGACCAAAAACCTATATTGTTCTATTATGCCTAACGGGACTAGGGACTGGAGCGTTCAAATCACCCATCTCTCTTTTATTCCTTTCATATCTCTTTTTTTTTTCTCCAAAATAATAAGTTACTACGTAAAATGATACTATTAATTCCACGGTAACTTTTACACAAAAAGTAATACATTGATAATTTTTTTACAGATGAAATAGAAAAAATGATAGAATCGAAAACAAGTAATGATCATGCGGGAGGCTTGGGTGAGGTGTAGCATCCGGTGTTATCGGTTGGCAGTTGGCGTTTGATTATGTTAGTATCCACGATACACATAACCTGACTAATTCAATAGCGATGACATGTTCTCGAAAGTAATGACATTATAATCGATGATAGCACAATATTACTCTCATTTGAACTCGTGATCTTCACTTGGTAAATTAGATGAATAGTTCATAAGTGAATGACCAATTGATCTACACTCATACATACTTGGTATTATGAAAGTATGGACATTGCTCTATGTCATGCAACATAAGGGACCTTATTGCTTTGATCAAATGAACTTCTAATTAACTTGGTTTTGAATGCTAGACTGTTGCTCTATGTATTAAGGAAATTCTTTGTAGGTTTTAGGTATTTTCTTTCTCTTAAAATTTTATGAGGCCTAAACATGGTTGACATGAACATAATGAGTAGCTTTCAATAACTTTAACCGAATGTCAATTTGTTGATTATTTTTAAAAGACACAAATTAAGTCTATAAAAGAATAAGACAAAAACCCATTAACATGAAGAGCTCGTTTCCTTGAATCAATGACAGTAAATACTGAAAACTTCTGTTATGGATTAAATAACTATTATTAACTACATGTTGCTTTGCCAACAGAACTACTACTGATCGCACCCACTAAATGGTTCTGTTCTCAAAATCAAACTAATCCTGCTGAGGCATCTGAAAGATGAGCATTCTGCCCTGATCTGGGCTTTTCTGTGAGACTAACTTCTCCTTTAGCCTTCCTTTCAGCAAGCTGTCTCTTTGTTGATTTGTAAAATGTAGCATAGAGAAGCAATTGAGCCAGTCCAAGCAAAGCTCCCGTTCCATTTGGAGCCTAAAAAAATAAAACCAACACATCTAGTCAAGATCAACATTCATTGAGTGTTTGGTCGGAGGGGTTTGGAAGGGAAGGAAAGTTTTTTTTTATTATTATTCAAAAAACCGAAGGGTAAATTTGAGGTAAAATCCCATCCCTTCCCCTCCTCTTCTATCTTTCACCTCCGAAAGTAGGATATCGAAGAGAGGTAAAATCCATGCCCTCCCCTTCATTAAAATCCCTCCTTTCCCCTATTATTTTTTGCCTATTGTGCCACTTGTTAATTCGTTTAATTTGTAAGACATGATCCTAAGATATGATTATACCGCAATGAAGGGATCAAAGCGGATGATGGCATAAGCGGTCCAACTGGCGCCGTTGGCAAAGGAGAAAAAGGACAGGAAAAACGGCATGTATTCTACACTCTTGGTTGTAATCACCAATTTCTGCAACACAGAGAGTTCAAGAATTACATAATGTGTCTTGCATTAGCAAGAAATACTGGGTTCAAAAGAATGCGTGCGTGTGTTTAATAGATGAATAGAAATTTAACCTCGTATCAAAGCAGAGATTAGGAGATTCCATTAGATGAGGTGGAAATTTGAGAGAGAGAGACAAAGAGGGAAAAGCTCTAACCATGACAGCTAAAGGAGAAGCATACATCATAATGTTTCCCACCATGCAAACACTTCCCACAATTGCTGATCTCAGCTTAGTTGAATGGGCAAGCGTGAGGACGAGAAGGGCTAGAACAGCTACAAATATGGCCTCAGCAAGCATGATGAGGAGAAGTTTAATCCTTTTCTTTTTATCCGAGTATAAGATAAACATAATCAAGTAAACTATCTCAATTATGAACCCTGTGCCATTAATTGTTATCACCAGGATGCTGTGAGGGTGCACCATAGGTAGTCCATACAAAACCCAAAGAGCACAGTTGATAAAAGTTGCAAGGTACGGCACTGCAGAGTACTGCTCCACTGATTTTTTCTTCCATATGAGGTAAAATGTTGGCCTGAATGTGAAACCATAATCATAAAAAAAGAAAAAATTAAAGATATAATTAACTTCTTGAAGAAGCCCATAAAAAGGGATTTTCTTTCCTTTTCCAAGTCCGCCGTGACTAGATCATGAAATCATACCACTTGGGACCATGTTGGGTGGGGCGGGGCGGGGTACTGATTTCTTCGTCAAGCTTAAAAAAAGACTTTTAAACATTCAATCCAAATACACACTTTATTATACCAAGCCCCACCAAAAAGAACCCTCCCATCATTGTTAGAGAAAAGAAAAAATTAAGTAGGAAAGCTAACTAAAAGACTGGAAAGATGGAACTTACACGGGTGATAAGAACAATATGAGGGCAATGACGTTGCCTGAAAAAAGGAGATAAAAAAAAGTTTCATAATTCAAGAACTCAAAGTTCTAATTCTTTTTCCCTCTCCCCCTTCCTAATAAAAGCAAGAACTCAAAGTTCTAATCCTTTTTCCCCTCTCCCCCTTCCTAATAAAATCAAGAACTCACCTATAATTCCGACGATTGTTCGAGCAGTATCAGTGGTAATCATGATTGAGAAGAGTGTTGTGTGTGTGCGTGAGAGAGAGAGAGAGAGAGAGAGAGAGAGCAGGAGAGAGCAGGAGAGTGTAAAAAGTGAGGGATAGAGGATGAAATAGTGAAGAATGGCTTCTATATATATAAAGAGACTAGCTAGCTTACAAGCCAAAGAGGTGTTTGTTTATCTTGATCAAGCAATACCCCATTCGGTGCTTGGACTTGCATGACAGGTACATGGAAAACATTAAGATAAAATGTACGTAAATGAAGAGAGAGAAGCTCTATAATGGCACTGCCTTCAAGGTTCTCAAATGGAGTAGTAGTAATTCTTCATAGCAGCTCACCCCCCCCCCCCCCCGTCCGATATGAAATCAGCTGGATAGCTGCATTGAATCAAATCCATCCTTATCCATTGTTAGTTTTGCATGGATATCAATTATCTTTGGTTCCATCTAGTAATGAAAACAACCAACTATCTGCAGTAAATTGAGGCCATTAAATTGTAACAATGTAATTGAATCACCAATATAATACTCCCTCTCACTCTTTTCAAGATATTTTCACACAGAAATACTAGTATAATTATTAAATTTATTTTCTTCTTTCAGAAAATTAAGGCGAGCTTCAAGAGTAAATAGAAAATACATGATTCTTTGAACAATTTGTTTCATTATTAGAACATAAAAATGTGACACGCAATCATCATTCTTGATTAACTTTTTAGTGCGTATGAATTGTTTCTCTTACGTGCTAAAATGGAATCCTGACATGTAACTTTTCTTTTCGAATGTATGATTCTCCTGTGCAGTTTGTCATGCATTTGAGACTTCAACTTGGAAATAAACTCTCATAGAGAATTGACACCATGCTGTAGATATATTCTTGATGTTTTCTTGAATGATTTTATAATTTCGAAGCATATACTAAGTAATCACTTTTTATAAGATGTTTTTAAGTAAAATTATATAAATTAATAATTTTTTTAGTTCTCAGTATATCTTTGTTTATTTTAGTACTTTTTGAAAAATATAATATTTGTTATTTATTTTTCAAATTTATAAATAACATACATAATAAATCTAAAAAGTAACAAAATATCTTATAATTAGAAACATAAGAACTTACTTGATAGCATCTTATAAAACATGGACGAATGAGTATATATGAGAGAAAATAATTCAAATTCACTAGAAATTTGAAGTTAACATCTGACCATATAAGCGAATATAGAATGATTAGGTTAGGTTCACAATAAGCATTAATTTAATGGTTAAACGCGTGACTTGTAACTAAACAATATAACACAAGTTTGTTTTGCTACTGAAAAATTTGTATGATCCCATAAAGGTAAGGAAGGAGCGAACTATTACTTCTTTTTCTCCTGTCTCAATTCTCAACCCTGGAAGATGTTTTGGAATGGAAAGAGGAGGAAAGATGGAGGGATTTTCCTGAAAAGGAACGTACCCACCTGATCATGTTATCAAATGTTTTGTACAATACACAGATACAGATTCTCATGTGTGGCCAACAAATTCTAACCATTGGCCGTCCCTGACATATTCCATCAGAAAAGTGTTCTTTTCACTTTTCCCAATTTTCCTTGGAGCAGTAAAAAAAAAAAAAAATTAAGGTAGCTTCAATGATGAAGGAGATTCTAGCAAAATTTGCCCATCCCAACAGTTCAATAATGACAATTGAACCGCTTGTCAGACTCGTCTCGTGCATATGCAATAGATTATAAATTAGTAAGGAAATTTTATCCGTTAATAAACTTCAATTATACACAGTTTTCACGTGTTGAAGGAGTGGAAATAGCAGCTTGAAATTTCTGGTGTCATAGTACATATTCCTTCCGTTGAAGAACTGATGTTCTTCATATCTACAGCGAAGTCGACCTTCACTTTATTCATTCCAAATTGAAGTATACTACTATAAACTGAGGGTAATGCAAAGCATAACATACTTTTTGTTTGGAGAATGTCAGCTTCCTCTAATTTATCTGGCAATATCTAGATCTGCTAGGGCATCCCACATGTTTGTAACTGAAACTTTAAAAAGTTCATATGCCTTGACAATCCAAACAAGGAAATGAGCATATGCACCAATTAAAGAACCTTACCTGCCTTCGTATCTTTCCTGATTAGGAAGTTTTTTTTCTTCTGTAAAGTGACTCACTTATCAACTGTGAATTAGGGATGTCAATGGGGCGAAGCGGGGCCGTAGTCCCCTACCTCCGACCCCGACCCCGCCTTAGAACACCCGTCCCTACCCCCACCCAATCTCCGTTTTAGAATGTTTGAAAAAACCCCGACTCTGATCCCGACCCCGCTTTAGAACACCCGTCCCCGCCCCCAATTCAACTTCGTTTTGGCCCCGTTTTGACCAATGTTTGACCTCCTGTTTGACTCCTGTTTGACTACATTTCAATTTTTAAATTTTTTTTTTTTTAAAAAAAAACTATTTTATCATACCACTAAAATCTAAAATAAACTCAATGCATATTTCATCGTACTAATTCATAGTTAGTTAAGTATATATTTAATAATATAAACTCATTTAAATCAATATAATTAATAATAGTTTCATATTTCTTTTAATGTTCATATATAGTTACATAAATAAAATAATATAACTATTTTAATTTACATTCTTAATAATATGTTAATAATATGATTCATAATTACTTAGTCAATAATATAAACTCATTTTAATCTACATAGTTAATAATATAAACTCATTGAATCAATACAGTTAATAATATAATTCATAGTTAGTTAAGTATATATTTGATAATATAAACTCATTTAAATCAATATAGTTAATAATCATAGTTTCATAGTTCTTTTAACATTCATATATAGTTACATAAATAAAATTATATAACTATTTTAATTTACATTCTTAATAATATGATTCATAATTACTTAGTCAATAATATAAACTCATTTTAATCTACATAGCTAATAATATAAACTCATTGAATCAATACAGTTAATAATATAATTCATAGTTAGTTAAGTATATATTTAATAATATAAACTCATTTAAATCAATATAGTTAATAATCATATTTACATAGTTTTTTTAATGTTCATATATAGTTACATAAATAATAATATAAATATTTTAATTTACATTTTTAATAATATGATTCATAATTAATTAGTCAATAATATAAACTCATTTGAATACACATAGTTAATAATATAAACTTATAATTAGTTAGGTATAATATTATAAACTCCTTTAATAATATAACTCAATTTATTTTAATTTTTTTTTAAAGTAACCAAATGGATAAAATTGTTTTCTTTTTTAAAAAATACTAGGAATAAAATAATATTTTTATTAGAGATACTGAAATCGAAGTCGGAGATTTACGAAGGCGAATCCCCGCGGGGATTCAGTGGAGACAAATCAATCCCCGCTCCCGCCCCGCTACATTTTAGAACCCGCCCTGCCTCCGCCCCCACTGAAGTCAGGGAATTTGAATCCCAACGGGGCGGGACGGGACGAATCGAATCCCTAATAATCCTGCTTCATTGACATCCGTAACTGGAATACTCAATCTGTTGCTAAGATAATGATACTTTCTCCATTGTGAGCCGTAAACCTTAATTTTCAAACTCACTGTGTTCCTCAGCATCTGATGAACTGACAAGACTTCTCTTGTCAAATGTTACAGGTGTTAAGATCATAATGACTTACATGAAAGCAAGAGACTGATTACATATTCCCACCACGAGAAATTTGTTATGAAAGAAAAAGACTAATTACATACTTCCCAGTTCCCACCACAAGAAGTTTGTGCCTTCGGGATCTATCCCTCTATGTAACGGATACAGACACGGATGTGAGCAGCAAGCAGAGAAAGTGTCCTGCTTCATGAAGAAACAAATGAGAGACTTTCTGGTTTTGTTACATTACGTTGCAACCTGCAGCTTTTGATCCTCTGCACAATAACTGTTATACCGCACAATAGGCCTTAGATTCACTATTCATACACTCAACAGCTAATCCATCTTGAATTAAATGGGAACCATTCACATTTAAAATCGTGGCATCCAAATGCAGAAACTTAGCTTATGTCACTAAAAGAAGCAGGAAAAAAATATTTCTGCTACTGCAAATTCAAACTCACTAAATTGGAACTCAAAATAAGAAGGTAATAGTGAGCGGAGCGGTGTGTAAGCCGGAAATTACATATCCACACATGACTCCTGACATTGTCAGTCAGATTTCACATGGTGTAGTAAATATTTCATCAGATTTCCGGCTGAAATAGAAAGAGGGAGAACCAATCATCTTTTGTGAATTAATGTACACAACAGCTAGCCTTTCTGAAACTAGAGAAGGGTGTGGTAAACTTGAATAGAAAGAAAAAACTGAAGAGAAAAAAAAAAAACTTTTGGATCAACTCTTCAAGATCACAAGGATAAGAAATCAAACAACAGAGATTGAATCAATGGCAATTGAATGGCCAAACGAAGAAAAAAAAGAAAGATAACCTCACCATCTCAGAAATAACCTCTATACACAACATCTATGTTACAGGTATGCAGGTATGGGATATTAGATAAAAAAACAGAGGAAAAAATCAGAATCAGCTTCTAAACCCAAATGCAGACCATTTCTTTGAAGTCTCTTTCTTAGTCCTTTTAGAATTAGGGTCAATGAGGTTTTCAAGTGATTTTGCCTTTTTGTTTCGGGACCTGCCTGCTTCTTTCAAGAGTTCAGCAAGACGCTTCTTTTCATCATCAAAATCAGGATTTGCTGTTCCAAGTTTCTCTTCTCTCAATTTTAAAACATACTCCAGTATCTCAATAGCATCTTCAACCCTGCAAGTGTTAAAGACACCATTTAAGCAAGAAAACCTGATAGATCAATCAGTCTTCAAGGACAAAATGATAAAGAGTAATATCATATTACAAATAGTTCACAGATAAGAGAAATAATCTTACAACCCAAAAAATTTCCAGAACTAAGTTCTGGACACAAAAAGGAATAAGTTGAATTCCTATTGACAGCTAAATTTTCTCATAAATTGGGATTCAGACTTTACCTAGCATAGGTGACAGTCACAACTTTATCATATATATCCCTCAATTACCATTTGCACAAAATCATGGATCACAGAAGCAAAGCAAGTCTATCTATTAATTTATAGTCCAAAACTATCCACATGGAATACTAGGCTTATTTATAACTGTTCCAGCAGCCAGGAACTGGAAGAACTGCAGCACATTCAGATAAGATTAGTAGATATACTGTTCTGAAGCCTATACTTAGTTTATGAGAAATTTAGAAGAAATATGACTTTCATTCATGCGCTTCATAGAATACCCCAAAGAAAATATTACCTTCCCATAGCATCATAAGTTGCTGCAAGATTGCTGTAGACACCAAGGGTATCCTGATGACAGGGGCCACATTCCTGTTCAAGTATCTCTCTTGCTTCTTCAAACAACTCAGCAGCCTCATCAATCCTAAACAGCTGTACACAGGCCAATCCCATTTGGTTCAAGACAACACCAAAAAAGGCTGATTTCCTCTCACCACTAGCTCTAAGTTTTACTATAGCATTCTCAAAAGAGCTCCGTGCTTCTTCATATCTTCCAATTATGTAAAACATTACGCCCATCCTTGCTTCTATTCCAGCAATTGTACTTTGCTGCCCTGGTTTGTCCTCCAATAGTTTCATTGCCTTCTGCAACAGTTTCAGTGCTTCCTCAGGTTCATTGAATAATTCATAGATTGCCGAAATTTCTGTCATCCCATTTGCGATTTCTTCTGCACTGGTGCCCGGTACAGGCTTTGCATATATTCTCAAAGCATTTTCACAGTAGGATCTGGATTCCCGAAGTTTTCCCGTCTTGTAGTACAAGTCGGCAAGCCGAACAAAAACAGAAGCAACTAAGGGATGGTTATCCCCTTTAGATGATTTAAATACAGTCAGAGCTTTCTGGTAAGAGAAGACAGCCTCATCAAAACGAGATAGGGACAAGTAGATGTTGCCAATGCTAACATCAATTGCTGCAACCTCATTTTCTTGTCCATTGGCAATCATTGCCATGCTGGCCAACACAAGGTGTTCCAGAGCGGCTTCATAATCTCCTTTAGACTCACATATTAGAGCCATTAGTCGACGATCAGCAGCTTCTTCAAGAGATGCGGGGGGACTGTGCACACGGTGAATTTCAAGGGTTTTCTTGCACAGATTTTCGGCTTCATCAAATTGCATCGCTTGAACATGAGCCTCAGCTAAGTACCTGCCATGGGTGGGAACACAGAGCACCACAGAAAATTGTCATAACAACGTTAAAACAAAAGCACTATCTAGCCCATAGCAGACAGTTGATGCACTTGCAACTTGAGCAGAAAATATTGCATAAAGTTAATGGGTTTCCAACTTATACTCTAATTCCTCACATACTGAATAGCATTATAAGGTGTGCTTTCAGAAGCTGTGTCATCAGGAGTCATACTTACTAGACTTGTAATTAGTTTTTGTGAATAAATAAAATTCATAATTTTTTCCCTTTCCAAAAGATCTCCAAAACGCCAACACTCTCTCTTCTTTGGTGTGATCACCCCAAACTTGAGATTCAGTTTAACGTAGATCTTGCTCTAAATTGTTTATTCAGCCACACAAATGAGTCAAGACCAGCAAATAACCACTAGTTTTATTCAGCACACGAGCATCATAAATATCATATTTTGTCTAAATCCTAGCCATTGTGAATAACCAAACTATTAAGTAAATTTAACTCTATCGTAGTGTTTGGCGTTTATAAGTGACAATTACAAGGTTTTTCAAACATAAATGAACAGCCAGACAGTTTGTAAATCGAATCCACTATTCCACTACTAGCATCAACAGTCACTATTATCGGATATCATATTTTGTCAGCCAAATGCCGAAAATTTTGGCAAAAATAACATGACCCAATAGTATTTCAAGAAAAGTAGCGAACTTTACAAAAGATAACTTAGAAAATGATGTAAAACTTTACCGGCAAGTCTCAGCAACTCTCGGATCCGTATCTCCTAAAGCCTCCATCTGTATTTTCAACCCTTCTTTATAACACTCGATCGACCGATCCAGTTGTCCGAGCATCGAATGTGTATCACCTAGTTGCATATGCCCTGAAAACGCAGCCAGAGCGTGATCTGCACCTCTTGGAACTTCGGGAACTGCAATAGCTCTCTCCAACACAGGAATCGCCTCCTCAAACCTCCCTAAACTGCAATAAATGGCCGCCACAACATGTAAACTCATAGCCAAATCCAAGCTCGGCTCACCCTCAACCGCGCACTTCTCAAACGACTTCGCAGCTCGAAGAGCATAATCCAACGCCTTGTTAGGACCGTCACCAGAAGCGATAGTATCTCGAGCAAGCTTCAACAAAAACGGCCCCAGATCAGGATTATCCAGCGACGATTCATCCATAAGCAGCTTCTCAGGAGGTGACTTCTTCTTTCCGGAGCTCCGATCCGGCGACGGTTTCGCTCTAGACGTGGAAGGCGAAGGCGACGGAGGTCGACGCTGAGCTGGCGAGGTAGTTTTCAAGTTAACCGGTTCGGATCTCTCCGATCCGGTTCGAATCTGGCTATGATTCTCTTCCGGAACCGTAATCCTCAACGGCGCAGCCTCCGGTGGCGTCTTAACTGAAACTAACCCCGGCATTGCAAAAACCGAAAACTCTCCTAAATCTTAACTCGAAATTAAATGAACAAATTAACCAAATTAAATAACACCTCTGGTTCACAATCTCCTTATATAATACTAGTAGTAAATTAGACAAAAAAATTACTAATTAGGATTAGGATTTAATTAATGAGAGGATTAAAACAGGTCACCATTTGCGTCCGGGAGCGGTGGTTGCGACTGAAGAAGACTGGAGAGGTGATGGATCAGGTGGAGAGTGAAGGAAGAATCTTGATTCTTGGGGGTAGGGTGGGATTTTAGATGTGCCCAGGTAATAGGTAGGGACCATTTGTGGGGTAGATGATGATGTGGAGTTATTATTTGGCGGGTAATGGATGTGGGGTAGCCAATTAGGTGGCGACAGGTAATCATTTTTTCTTTTTTAGGATAATAATTTTATTGGGGATTTATTTTTATGGTCTATGATAAGGTATGATTGGACTGATAAAGTGTGATGCCTTTCGTGGGAAGAGTGCAAGCTCTGTGGTACGTCGGATTTGAAGATGGTGATGAAATTTGTGATAGATAGCTCCACCATTTGCTAAGTAAAAAAGTCAAATACGTAGGTCCCACGGACCACGGTAACTTGGGTCCCTGCATGCAAGTTCTCCTCCAGCTACGCAGTTTTCTCGTGAATTACTTTTTTCCGCCGAGATTAATTTACGATATTCTTATTATAAATATAGGCAAGACATAGATTAATGAATGAAATATAAATTTTTAAAATTAAAAATATTATTAATGACAATTATAGTTCTTACTTCTTATTATTAGGAGAAGTCTAATTTGAATCTTGTTATTAGTGGAAACTAGCATAGCAATTTCATCTTCTAATGCTTGAGCTGAAGATTTGAGTTGAAAGGAGTAAATTCAATACATAAGTATTATATAATTAGTGTTAAGAAGTTTTGAATTCAATAAACACTAAAATTTATATCTAATCTAACTGGAAATGGGCGATAATTTATTTAATCCTAAATGCATTTAAAAAATTTAAAATGAAAAAAAAATGATACACTGAATTACAAGTATTTACATTAGCAAATGCAATGAGACTTTAAACACCACAATATATTTCAATAGGGTCTAAAGATAAATAAATTGAATACAATCATACATAATATTCCCAGCAATGTATAAAATGAATCACAGCCAACCCTTCATAGGAATGTTGTTCCCTCTTCCGATTCCAACAACCAATCAACTTGAAAATAATTTAACTACATATAAATAAATAAGAAAACAAATATATAAATAAAACAAAGTCAACAAATAGTCTCTCATCAACCATTAAAAAAGCTATTAGAATGAATGAAAATTTGATTATGCCATGTCATTGTTGGTGCATATGCACATGCACATCCTCATCATGGAGCCCCTTAATAAAATTTGTATGAGTATTTCTTTATCTTTTTTTTATAACTTTTTTTTCCCTTTTCATGCTAGTCTCCTAGTATGACTTCATATTACAACAACAATCTATCGTGTAAATCTTGATATATGTGTAAATTAATCCCGATTTGTGAGTGATTTCACCTATTTTGTATAAGGTATAATTTTATAAAATAAATTTAACTCCATTAAAGATTTAACATGCTGATATGAAAAAAATATACTTTACCTACTTTGTCATTTCTATCTATATCATGAAAATTATTTCTTATTCTTTATGAAATAACTTTATAATGTATAACAATAACTACCTTATTACACTGATAAATTATATTAGCCAACATTTAGTACAGATCGCATAAAAGAATCAAAAGTAGTCAATCCAAATATGAGGAGTGAAAATAATTCAAATTAAAGAGCTAATAAGATACTTAAAAGTTTGCTCAAATTATCAACTCTATAAGATAGTCTCGCTGAATATGATAATTTTCAGGCATCCAACTAATATTAGGGGGTTCTTTTATGTATTAACCACATAATTGATTTCTATATTTATCTTTTTCACGCATAAATTTATGGGGGAGAAGGAGGGAGGAGAATGTCCTTAACTTAGTTTGGTCTTGAGACTTGAGTTTTATGCAACTATTCTTCTATGATGACAAATTATTTTGACAAAGCAATTGCACGTATGATAGTTTTAAATAATAGTTATTTATAAAAAAATTAATTTATTTTATTTTTATTTGATTCATATTCATACGTTTTGATAATTTATTTGAAATTAATATAAAAATAAATTTTAAATTTTAAACAAATGAACATGAATATATTTGTGGAGACATTAAGTAGTTTAATCATATATTTTTTAAGGTCTAATATGTATTAAATTTGTGTAGAATAGAATGAGATGAGAACTTTGATTTATAGATTTGTTTAATTATATCTTTCTTTTAAGAATTTTTTTAATATGTATTAAATTTGATATTTATGTAGAATAGGAGAAGAGGAGAACTTTGATTTGATCCAACTGAGGAACCCATGGACAATGCAGGGAGAAATTGGAGGCAAGTGTGGAAGTAGAACAAAAGGAGAGGCGGTTTATCCGGTATTATTCGGTTTTTTTTATTATTATTTTAAAATCAAATCAAAATATAATTTTAAGAACCGAAATAATTTGGTTCAATTTATAATCTAAATTTTATTTTTAATGTAATTAAAATATTTATAAAATATTAATATCAAAATGCACTCTTGATTTTAATATATTATATTTTAATTATTATTTTTGACTAAATTTGTTTTTTAAAACTCATAAACAAAAATTTGAATCGAATCAAATTATATAATTAAAAAGTAAATCGAATTTATGAATATTGAATACAATTCAATTCGGTTTGATTTTTTTGCAAACCATTTTGTGTGATTTGCAATATGGCTTAGCAGGTTCTTGACTACGAGTAGGCAGCTACCCTAAGTAATATTTTCCCAACGATTTACTGGTAAGAAACCCGGTTTTCCAGCGCATTCCTCTACCTGATTTTCCTGAAATCCTCCGTAACTCATCGTCGGAAATCCATCTCTGAGTTAGGGTTACGGCCTGCCTAAGAATTGTATATCGCCGAGGGAGCATATTCATACTAGGTTGAGATATTGTTCTGTTCTGTTCTCTATCTTTCTTTTTTTCGGTATAAAGTTTGTGGTTGTGGAATTTTTTCTTAATTGAATGAGGAATTTCATCTATTTCTTCAGCTCAAGATTTCTTTTGTTACTCATCATCATCAACGTTATTGCTTTGCAAGACTCTTTTCTCTTTCAGAAATTTCGAGAATTTTCTGTGATATTGCTTTGAGATTTCCTCAATGACGGCTGATTTTGCAATCGTGTGCAAAAAAAATAAATGTTGAGGTTCTAAGTTTGCTCAGTATAGTGTTTATACTATTGAATATTGGATTCTTATTAGAACCTGTAGCAAAAGGAAAATGCTTTTTGATAAAAATGTGCTAACAACATAATAGAAATGTAACTAAATTGTGTAGTGAAAATGGTTGAAAACTATGATTCTTCAACTTTTTACATAAATTGAAGAGTTCAAGACTATGATATCTCCAAAGGGATGTACTCTATATTGATTTCTCACTACTGAAGTATATCAAACCAATGTAGGATATAAAATGTAGCTTGTAAAAGTACTTTTGTATTTTGTGCAAGCTTTTTCTTTTTGTCCTTTCCGTAATTATGTTATCCCAACTTACTCATTTATAGCACATGAATACTTTATAGAACCTAAACTCATTCGTGAAACTATACAAGTGTTGCTTCCGTTGAGCCTGGGATGTTTGTTTTGAGTGTTCTGTTCTTCAGTTTAGTAGTTGTTTTGAGTTTGTGTTCAGTCTAATTTATTTAGTTTGTTATTGCATGTTGACTTAATATCATCCTACCACTGTTTCTTGTAGAATTTTTATTGTCCTTTATATTCATAGTCCATACACTACCATTTTTGGCTTCAATTTCTTTTATTGGTGTTAATTAAGTTGTTGTCAATCTATTAATAAACACATACATTGATATGATGTGTTTATAGTCTGTAAAGTGATCATTTTCATTGGATAGTTTAGAGTTGAGAATTTAACTATTATTGGTTGTATTTGATGGCTTAATTTGATTGCTTTAAAAATGGTGTCTTCGCTGCCTTATTATTATTATTATTATTATTATTTTGTAACTTAGATACCCATTATTGAATAGTCCTATACATAGCTAGTACTCATCTGTAATTGGTATTAGTCGATTTTGGAAGCCCTGTAGCACTGCAAAATACCTTTGTTGTTGTTTAAAGGAAACTTCCTTTTCGGTATAACATTAGCACTTTTACACTCCCTGCAAATGGGAAAAAGAGAAGTAGAAATGATTTTAATTTCCTGTCATTGATAAGACTTATTCATTATTGAATCTGGAAGTTTTTTAAAAAAACTCTTTCATCTAAAACTGGATACTTATTGTAGTATGCAGTCATTGTTTTTAGATTACAGTTACTTTCTTATCTGTATCTATTGTTTGACTATGTGCATGCCCAAGGACTTTGGAAAATGGGTAGTTTAGAGTTCTTAGGAGTAAGATTTCTGAATTTGGAGAAATGGTGTTCAATTCTCTCAGGATGAAAATGAAATTTGAAGTTGGGGAGTAATAATTGCTTCAAAAATTTAAACCTTGCGATATTTGGGGAAGAAAGCTGAAATTATAGGGAGTAGACACTGATGTGGAATCAAGGAGCAGAAATTATGAGAAAATAGTGAAATCTAGGGAGTTATTGGGAAATTTTTTTGGATCTAATTCACTTTTGTTAAAATTGCTGTTATTTATTGGTTATTTTGAACAGCTTGTTTTGATTAAAATGTTTGGAGTTGGAAGTAGGGCTGTTCAGAGGTTGTTAAGGGAAAAGCTTCAGTCACAAACCAGTGTAAGGATTATTTTCGATGTGTTTCCTTTAATTTCTATCTAGTTACTTTCATTGTATCACTTTCCCCTTTCTTTTTTTCATCTGAGAAATCATGGATAACATACTCGTACTCCTGTGTTCCTCTAGTTTCTTTTATGGTCAACTATTCCTTAAATTGCTTATTTGCACATCTATTATAGGTTAAGCTTATGCTGATATATACACACACACACACACACAGTGTTTAAAAATGCTAATTTTTCTATTATTTTGTGTATCGAATTTGTCTAGTTTGGAGTTTGTTACTCATGCTTAAAGGGGAACTGAATTGTGGCTGGCTAAATGACGCCACTAATTCTATATATCAAGGCAAATCAGTTGAACTTGTAAGAAAATGGATTTCATCTTATTTTTGTTGGACCTTATGCCATGCAACTTAAGAAAGACACTTAAGGGTTTACTTCCTGGAGCACTTGAGTAGCCAATGAACAATTGTGGAATTAGATTGCTCTGTTTCAAGGATTGATTGTTCAAGGTCCTTCAAGGGAGAATTGCAACGGTTGGCTGGATAAACCTTCAGTTGGGTTTTAAGTTTTTGTTCAAGAAGTTCAATGTACTTAGCCTACTGTACACATCGTTCTAGGATCTACTTTCTTCTACTTCCCCTGTGCATCAATTATTTGGTTTTTGTTTGTTTTTGAGTATATGCAGCTCAATAACTAGGCTATAATTCGCATCTCTCCATGAATTTGGACCAAAGTTAATAATTTTATTTTATAAAATCTTTTTGCTTCTTAGTGTGTGATCTTTTAACATTTTCTGCTGGTCTTTGGTTGTCTTATTAGGTGGGAATAATTTAATGTCTGTGTTTAAGAATTTGATATTAAATTAAGTGTTTTGGTTGTTAATTGCCCGATCAGATTACTTATCTCTATTGTTATCTTCTTGCTTTGCAGGCCTCTCCAGTTTTGTCATCCCTTTTTTCCAAGAAAGGTCAAGAGGAAACTGGATCTTCTGGCATGAAATCCCTGAGAACATTAGCACTAGTAGGTGCAAGTGTTTCAGGGCTCTTAAGTTTTGCAACAATAGCTTCTGCTGATGAGGCTGAACATGGTTTGGAAGTAGCAAATTATCCTTGGCCACATGAAGGAATTCTCAGCTCATATGACCATGCCTCGTAAGCTTCTGCTATATTTTTGGCTCATAGTGAATAAATTTTGTCATCCCTTTGTTAAAGTGATTGAGATGTTTGGTAGTAGTTGAGTATTTAATTAAGGAGTCCTGGAAAAGTATTTTCATCATTGGAAGTACATATAGTTGATATTAGTTGGAAGTTTAGTCAATAGTCATTTATTCTAGAATGTGTCCAGACTTCATTCAGTCTTTAAATAGGCCTTTTTTTTAATATATTTTCAATAGAATTGTAGCATAATTCAAGTGAAGTGTTTCAGAAATTATCTGACTTCTTTATGAACAGAATTCTGATCACACAGCATCCTTTCTAACTAGGTGTACTCCTCCCGCAACCTTTCTTCATTCTATACCTATCTATCCATCACTTTCTGGAGTTTCCTGAATTTCCCATACATCCAAAGCATTAAAAACAAATATATTTCTGGGCTGCATCACTAATATACTTGGGTCTAGTGGAATGTCTTTGAAAATTTAATTACTCACATAATGGAAAAGTTATTTCGGAGCTATGTCCCCTGGGCTCAATACTTTTTCCAGTTCTTATGTCTTCAATTCACCATCTTATGTTTCATGGTCTTGTATCACCAAGTTTGGAATATTTGACATGGAGTCACTTGTTATTTGAAGCTGTATTTTCAGGTCAGATACCTAGATGACCAAGATCATCTCAGTTATTCATGCACAGTATGTTTGCCGCTTGACTGCTGCCTTTGATGTTATTATAGCGAGATCCTGTTGTATTTGTATTTGGCCACCATTGTTAAAAGAGCTAGTTTCACCTATCCTTAGAACATTCTGTCTGAGCGTGTCTTGTATCCTAAAGAGCAAATGCATTCAGTTAGGGACAGAATGAAAGTGTCTGAGATTGGTGTAGTATATTGACTTTTGTGGCAGCTAGCTAGTGTTTCTCATGCTAGTCTGTGAAAGAAGTCTTTTTGTTCCTCAATTTCATCCAGTTCCCTTATTATTTTGGTTGTATCAAATTCTGATGGTTGGTTTATGAAACTGGCATGGGTGCATCTTGTAGTTCCTTGAGGATGGGACAATTACATTTAGCTATACCTGAGGATGGGACAATTACATTTAGCTATAAAAAGGACTTTTAAATATTGAGAACCATGTCGCTAGTGAGAATTAATTTGACTGATATAAAGATCTCTTGGTTAATGCAGAAATGTCAAGCTTCATATTTGATTAGCTTAGTTGAATTTTATACTGTCTATATCTCATGTACTACAATTACCATACAGGGTCTCTGTATTTTAATTTGTTGACCTAATTCTTATAATTTTTCTTTTAATTTGCCTCCCTTTTTAATCTACCACTTTTATGATTAAATGGGTAACTAATCAATATTGAGGAAAACTAATGAACACAAAATTGGTTGAAAAATACTGGCATGAATTATTCTACTGCATGAAATACATTCGTCTGATAACTGTAGTCTGGTTGATTGATATCTTCACTTTTGAGACAACTTGGTGGGTATCATAGATTGGAAGCAACAATTTTCCTTTTTGGAAAATTAAAATAATGATATACTGGAGCAAAGACTGAAACTTGTTCAGTTTTTGAAGAATTTCTCACCACTTTTTGGAAATTACTGGTCATAGGTCATTTAAATGCCCAGATTGCTGTTACCCAATATTTGCAAATTTCCATGCTTTGCATTTCTAGTTGTACAGATGGTGGGCAGTGTGAAGCATGATATGTACTAATTTTTTAGGCTGATATTGTCTGTATGGTGCACCTGATTCGCTGGTGGTACTTTTACAAACAGGATCCGTCGTGGCCACCAGGTTTATCAGCAAGTGTGCGCATCTTGCCATTCCATGTCACTGATTTCGTATCGTGATTTGGTGGGTGTGGCATATACAGAGGAGGAAACAAAAGCTATGGCAGCTGAGATTGAGGTGGTTGATGGGCCTAATGATGAGGGTGAGATGTTTACTCGGCCTGGGAAGCTGAGTGATCGTTTTCCACAACCATATGCAAATGAAGCAGCAGCTAGATTTGCCAATGGAGGAGCCTATCCTCCTGACCTGAGCCTTATTACTAAAGTATGTTGTTGAGCTAGCTTTCTTAAATTTAACTTTGTTTTTGTATTTATTTAGATAATCTAATTCTCTCCTTTTTCCAGGCTCGTCACAATGGTCAAAACTATGTATTTGCCCTTTTAACCGGCTACCATGACCCTCCTGCTGGTGTTTCAGTAAGTTTTATCAGTTCTTGATGAATTACTAGTTAATTGCTTATGAATCTTCAATTATTTATCACACAACTCTTGTGCCATTTTTATACTGATCCTAATGATGGCCAGTTAGATGAAGGTTGCATGCCTAAATCTGCTAATCTTTTAGACTTTTTTAATTTGTCACTACATAAAAGTGTAAATTATTAGTTTATTTTTTCTTCTCCTACTAACTATCCAAACACAATAATAATACTCAATCCTCTCCTTCTCTCTCTTAGCCCGAACAAAGCAGTAGAGTTTCAGTGGTCCATTAGGACTCATGTTTTGGCTTCAATGGTAATTCAGATTCGAGATGGATTGCACTACAATCCTTACTTCCCTGGTGGTGCTATTGCAATGCCCAAGATGCTTAACGATGGTGCTGTTGAGTATGAAGATGGTACTCCTGCAACAGAAGCTCAGGTTGGTTGTATGCTACATTATGTATGTAGATGGTGTAATAGTGGCAGGAGTATTTTATTTGAATATAAAGATTATATTATATGCATTAACATGTCATTCTTAAGCTCTTTCTTTTCTTTTGTGTAATTTTAGATGGGGAAAGATGTAGTGACATTTTTGTCATGGGCTGCGGAGCCAGAGATGGAAGAAAGAAAGTTGGTAAGTTGGTTTTTGTTATTGGAAATGAAGCAACTACTAAAGATTTAGCTATTTTCTTATACTCTAGTATACTGTGGCAGATGGGATTCAAGTGGATATTTGTACTATCATTGGCGCTTCTTCAAGCTGCTTATTACAGACGCTTGAAATGGTCTATTTTTAAGTCACGAAAGCTGGTGCTTGATGTTGTTAATTAAAACCAAGGTTTCTTTTCTTTTTGAGTTTTTTTTTTTTGGTGGGAGCAACTTTATAAGCAGGAAATAATTATCAAATTGGTTCGACTCGTTGGGAGCAGGTAAAATATTTTTCTCTCTTCTCTTTTTCCACCTTTGAGGGAGCAGTTGTAGCTATTAACTTAACAGGTCAGAATTTTTTTATTAATATACTAGTGTTATCTTTTTAATTGCTCAGCTTGAATATCAAGCAGCCACATAAACGAGATTATATTGGTGGTATGAGTATTATTATGTTCTCTGTTCGAAAGAAAGTTATCAAATGCTGGAAAAGTTTCCCCTCGGGAGATATATCATAATGAAATAAGATTAAATAGAGATTATGGAATTTGATAAAATTTAATTTAAATTTTTATAGCATTTTAAGTATTCTCAATGAAGAATTGTATGAAATTTATCAAAATTCAAAATTTTCAATATAAAATTTAATTAACTTCATAATATTCTAATGTCTTAAAAAAATTATGAATTTTAAAGAAATTATATTTTTAATGGAATTTGAAGTAAAAAAAATATGAAAAAATCTTTCACAAATTTAAGATTTGAATTATGTGAAATTTGTTTATTTATTATCAATAAAAAACAAAATATTATGTATCTATATGAACTTGATTATCATAACATTATGGTTTTTTTGTTACGATAAGATTTTTTTACACATATATTAATTTTTTCTATGTAGTTTTTTATGTATAAATTGTTATATTTATTTTATTACAAAAATTCTAATAAAAATTTATCAAATTTCACAAAAATTGAGGTATAAAATTTCATATAATCCATTTATTTGATTCGGTGAAATTATATTATGATTCACGCATGAATTTGATTTGGTGTAAACAAATATGTTATTTGGTTCATATTCAAATTAGCAATAAAGCCATGACATTGAGAAAAAAAAGAAGTTTCATTCAGAATTTTATATGTAAAAATTTATGTATTAGAATATATAACAAAGCAGGTTAAAAAATATAAAATTTAAAGTAAATGAAAAATCAATTAAGAAATACAAAAAAAAATTGATGAATAATTGAGTCAATTTTAGTCTAAATATATATAAATTATTCACATTTAATTTTTTATGTACAAATTTTGTTTCATTCATTTTATTACAAAAGTTTCAATAAAAATTAATCAAATTCAACCAAATTCTATGACATCGAATTCCATGTAATTTTATTAAATTTTTTAATTTTTTTGAAATTCTATTAAGATTAAAAATTTATAAAAAATTCGATGGAATTTTAAGTTGGGAACCCTTATAAGAGTGTTTCGCTCTTCTTCGAATAACAAAATCAATCAAACTTGATTTAAAGTTTGGACAGTAGCATAACTTGGAATCTTGCGCTTTTAACCAAGACACTTTGAAACATTCATAATAAAAAGAATTCACTTTGGGTAAAATGGATTCATTCAGATTTCCTTCATAACCATAGTATATGGACAACTGGCTCAGGCTATCGGGCATCCCCACTTCTTAAACGTTTACTACAAATCAGAGACCGTTTGTGTCTTGCCAATGGGGGCAGTGATGCTACTGTCCAACTCCTTTCTGGTTGGATTAATGGTAGCACCATTACACCTTCCAAAGCATATGAGTACTTCAGACACAAGGGCGAGAGAAAGACATGGACAAATACAATCTGGAGTAGAGCAATTATCCCCAAACATTCATTTATTCTCTGGTTGGGGACTTTGAACAGGCTTTCTACCAAAGATCGCTTGGGCATTGCTGATTCCCTCTGCCCTCTGTGTTATAAATATCCTGAAACAAACAAGCACATCTTTTTTACCTGTCCTTGCAGTACGCTGATTTGAACTAGTATAAGGGGCCGGTTGAACATCAAGAGACAAATGACAACCATTGCAAGCGCCCTCAAATGGATGAAAACAAACAAGCACCTCTTTTTTACCTGTCCTTGCAGTACGTTGATTTGAACTAGTATAAGGGGCTGGTTGAACATCAAGAGACAAATGACAACCATTGCAAGCGCCCTCAAATGGATGAAGAAGGAAGCTAGGGGAACCTCTTGGCTAAACAATGTCAAGCGTTGTGCACTTGCTGCCACTGTCTACTGCATCTGGACTGCCAGGAACAAAGCCATATTTGAAGACCAGCTACCAAATGTGGATGACATCATCTTCAATATTAGAACACATGTTTATCGCACAATGTTTACTGTTTTTCCTTATGTTTTGCATTTATATGAGGAACAAGTTAGAGACAATGCATCTTCACCATGATAGCTTTTCTATTGATGTAACTTTGCTGATCAGCCCAGCATTTGCTGGAGCAATGTTGTAAACCATTCTTTGATCATTTATATACATTTACATTTTGATCAAAAAAAAAATCAATCAAACTTTGAATATAATTTGACCAAATATACATAAATAAAAACAATGACCTATGTTAAAAACAAAGTTATTGATTCATCCTTCAAGAATCGTACAAAAATAAATTGCATTGAATAGGAACCTGATTTGATTCCTCTATCTATGCACACATGCTCATCGGGCCCCTTTAATTTATATTCTGATTCGTCGTTGTATTGACAGCTCAATCTCAGGTTTGATTTCACATCTTCGCTAACACTTTCCATGCTCAAACTTATTAGAACATTGGGTCGTTGAGCAAACGCATACTAGTAATTATGTAACCGCTAAAACCAATACAAAAGGCTTATTAATTAACCTTAACCCTTAAACATGGCAAGAAATTTGCCTAATTTTCATCTACTTCAACTAATACACAAACCATACACAAATATATAATATGATACTGCATGTCCTCAAAGGGCATATTAAATACATAAAATGGCTATCCATTACAGTCTGAAAATCTCCCTTGCCTATCGATGGGTTTTATTCTTAAGTTAAATTTCTAGTTCTTGAAGCAGTTTCAGGTTTTGAGATCTGTCTTCATAGATCAGTAGTTTAAGGATTATTGGCAGTCTTGCCTACAGGTCTCCCTTTCCCTGGATCATGTGCAGGGTTGGGTGTAGCTTCGTGGTAATCAAGAACCACATCAAGGCTTGCCAGCTTTCTAACCTGCGAACCAGCCAATTTGATTAATTATTTTCCTTGCAAATCAAGATGGAGATATGCATTCATCAAGTATTTAATTACAAAGCCACATAATAAAGTGGTGGGCATTATTATTCTGCATGGTTAGAAGAGTGAGGAGTAACAAGGAGTAGAAATCTAAGTAGTCCATTATTGGTAAGGAGAGAAAAAGTCTAATTATTGATATATTATTTTTGTTACAAAAAATAGTTTCATTTCACACTTACACATAGATGATCTTGATTAGTAGTGCAAAACACTAAATTACCCTCCTTGGAACTTGAAAAATAAAATGCACTTGTATGTATCAAGAGACTAATATTAAAAAAAAAACAATTAATACATTCTATTTTTGGTTTTCTAAATCTAAATGGAAAAATAATTTGACCGAAGATTTTTTTAAAAATATGGCTGTTATTCTAACAAAAAGTTCTCATCCCCTAAATATAAACTGTTTTACCTTAACCTCCTAATTGTGACAGTTTTTTTTTTCAATTTTACCCTCTATTTAATGTATTTTCTCTCTCCAAAACAATGAAAAATCATAATCATAAATGGAAAAAAGAAAAGAAAATAAGAGTATTTGAGCTATAATATACTCACATTTAAATATCATGTTTAATTCATGTATGCAAAAGGTTAAAACAACCAATATTTAAAAACGGAGACAGCTGGGAGTATAGAAATACAGATCAGAACATTAAGTAATATGTTTAATGCTGACAAAATATTCATGCATGCAAGTATAAAGCACAGCAGGTACCTTGAAATGCGGGTTGATGAGATAAGCAGCAGCTTCTTGGTAGCCATTGGTGCCTGTAAAGAGATCAAATTTTCAGAGTATGGTTTACCCGAGAAGATCAAGCGCAGCGTAATATATATTGGTGAACATCTCGAATTAATTTCTGAAATAAATAAAGAATCTATATGTATATATAGTTAACTGACATGAAAATGAGCAGCTGACAAGGAAGAGGAAGATGGCAAAGGTCTTCATCATCCCAGGAGAAGCCATAGTTGATAGCTGCTGTCCTGGAAGTCTCTGGTTCTTGAGAGTTAAGAAGAGTCCTAATTAGGATATGAGTGGAGGAGTAGAAGCTTTTAGGATATATAGATGTAAAGGGCCTTTTTATTGTGATGAGCAGTGGGAGGGTGCGGTGCCCTTCACGTTCATAATTCATTCATCACTCAATGCCCTTTTTGAATATTTCTGGATGGCAATTCACACTTTAAAAGTCAACTTTATCATGTCTTTTTTCTCTTCCTTTTGAGGCCAAACAAGGAAAAAAAAAATAAAAATTTGTCCTCCTTCATAGTTATAACCTGCTGCTCTCTTGTCTTGTCTCACGTGATTCAATTAATTTATCTTTTAATTGTTTACTTCTCTAGGTTGAGTCCATTGAAGGGTGTGTGTTAGGATTTTGATATATACTCATTTCTTGTTCACATTGCTGGGATCAATCTCAATCTTTTAGCAGTTTTATCCCTGGTTTTCTAAATTTGTCTTGTTTTTCATTAAAATATTCATTTTGACATAAAGCAACTATCACTGTAGTTTATAGTTTACGTGTCCTATTCTCCGGGAGATCTAGAAAACACAGGGCAGAGCAACGTTTACATTAAAAGAGAGGGCCCTGTCACTAAGTTTTGTTAGGTTTTGAACCACAATATTCATTCCACAATGCACTAAAAGCTTGACATTGATCGTAGTGAGAAAAGAAGAACAAAAGAGATGTAAACTTTTTCTAATGCCGCGGCAGTGCTTCAACAAGGTGTCGTCAAGATGGTTTTGAGTGGTTTTTTACAGTTCGTTTTTACTATGGACTAAATTCTCAAATTAAATATTTTTTATTTTTTTATTCTAATTTATTAAGAAAAAATACACCTGATCATCAAAGTTTTAGAATATTAAATTTGGCGAGCTATTAAATAACCTAACTTATAAGTAAAAACCTTACAAATTTGGAAAACAAATTAAGGCGATGGTTTGATAAAGTAATAAGCAATAAAAATTAAGATAAAAAAAAATACAGAACAAAGAATTTCTTGATTAAAACGACAATAATTATTTTTCTTTTTAAAAAATAAATCCTCCAAATAGATAGATAACTTTCAAATGTGGGTTGCACTGTTTATCATGTGTGCTCAAGTGTCATCACTACCATTTTGTTTCTATATCTTATCTTACAATCTCTTTTCAAAATTTTGAAATCAAAATTTTGGTTTTTTTTTCTTCAAATTATTTAATATTCCCTCTTTTTAAAGAGTGAAAATTACAATCATAAATGAAAGGAAAAAAATTCAAAAATATTCCAAGTATAAAATGCTTACATTTACATAATATATGTATATATATATATATATATATATATATATGTTTTGGACTGAAGTAGTAAAAGTTTTCTTTATCACCAATTTAGAATGCTATGCTCTAAGTCTACTTCTTTTGTTGCATGGTCTAGGACTAGGCCGGAGTCACTTCACAAAGGCACTCCCACCATGATAAAATTGGTTGGTGGGAATAGCATGATAGAAATCAAACACCCACTACTTTCTTCCCAAGTTTGACTATGCATGCTATGCTTGATGCTTTTATGGCTCTGTCATTGCCATATTGATTCCAGCAGGGGCCAAAAATCTGCATTGCTTTTCTTCTTATTGTCTGAGTCATCTTGACTCAGACAACAAATAATGTACCTGCAATGGCATCCGTTACTTTCTTATATATATAGTCTCCAACATCACTTCTGAATCTGATCATAACTTCTATAAAACGGTGTGCACAGTAAAATTAACCTTTTTAACTAATATGCAATCCTATCCGCTATAATTAACTTCTGCAGATTCTAAAAAAAACTCAAAATTAAGTTCTAAAATTAGTTCTGGCTCTGGACAGATTTCGTCACGTACACATTGGAGATCAATCTAACAATGAAAGTAGAAACTTATAACAACAAGACAAGTCCCTTTACCTAATGTGATCATGTCATATGTATATACTTCCTGGTTAGAGAATTTAACTACACTAGCTTTGTTCAATGAGGAGAAGAAAATTGAAGGAGGCCTTTTTTAAAAGGGCAACTAGGAGAATCACATAGTGAATCCATCCTCTGATGCTAAGAGCTAGACAAGCCGATTGTGAAAGAAAATGAAAAATTATTACAATGCCAACTGACAGACTATTAATCAAGCCAACCATTCTTAAAACATCAGGCAGGCACTCTTGTATGATAGGAAATCACCAAAAAAGGGGGAAAAATGAAGCATCACTACACAATTCACAACAATTGATTAGCAGCCACAATTAGGTATATACATCATCTGCTGGCAGTTGTGAAATTTAATTGCTATTAGAATGTGTACAGGAGATGAAGCATTCTGTCATGCAAGAACAGCTCCAGAACTAGCAGCAGCAAATGGCGAAGACTGGGCGATATCATCTCCTCCAAAATCTCGCCTAGCTCGGAAAGCATTGAGATTTGATATTTGCCTCACAAAACTGGTAAAATTAAAGAAGTTGTGTCTTTCGAGGAGATTCCTTTCCAACCTATTAAAATTGAATGAAAAAGATGATTTCTGTAGACCATCCGAGCAGAACTTTGACATGTTCAACATCTGTTGAAATGATTTCTCATCCAATTTAGTTCCAGAATTTTCTCCCTCCACTGGAACATCACAAGCCCTTGCAGCAAGTATGAGCTGTCTAAGGAATCCTTCGGGACTACTGAATCTGTGCAGCTTCTGCTCTTCCGCATCTTTCATTTCAAAACACGTACAACACATGGTAAAACCATATCTACCAAACATGCGAGCAATAGGAATGTAGCCATTTCTCATTAAGGTATTATAGTAACCGGCTGTTAATTCTGATGGATGGGATACAGTACTGTAATGCCAGTGAACTGCAGCCACTTTCCCTGACATGGTGATTTCAGAACCCTGGAAAATAGACTCTGCTTCCCTGCAGATTCTCTCCCCATGCAGAATCAGCAAGCCTGAGTACCATTCAAGGAAGAATTTCCCATATGGAGTATTCCAAGAACCATCAGTTTTGAAAAATTCCGTCCATTCAGGATCATGCGTCGTACTGAAAGCACCAATAGGACCACCATTACCCCACTGAGGCATTCCCACCTTCCTAGCACAAGCGTTTAGAGAAGCTTGCATATACTGGAAAGTTGAAAGAAGAGAACACTCAGATTAAGAGATATTTTGAGTATCAAGAGTGGGAGGACATTACTTAATAACATTAGCCAAGATGCCATCTACTTGCCTTGTCATAACATTGGAATTCTCCAAGTTCAACAGCACCTGAAACCCATGTTAACTTTCTAGGAAAGTGTGAAGGATATCTTAGTTCACCTGCAGGACCCATGCCAACTTGAATCCCCTGAAACAGAACAGGTAGCGCCATGAAATCCAACAACACATCAATCTATCAGTATATAAAGAACATCAGGGACCAATCATACAGTTATAACACCACCAAAGAATTGGCAAAAGGTGTCTCTGAAGTTTCTCATGAAATCAGCGTAGGCTTGGATTGGTGATCTTCCACAAAGAACAGGTAGATTGTCACATCCTAGGGAAATATATTCCTTATTCCTTCTTCCAAATCTGTCAACATATGCTAACCCTTCATCTTTCTCCATCTCTTTGAGCACCCATTGAGGAAGAGGAATCCTAAGCACAGCACAACCAAACTTCATTTTCAGAACATGCGCACAACTGATTAGAGAAACATAAACAGGGTTAAGGAGAATAACAGTGCTCAATGGTGTAAATTTAGGTTTTACTGAAGGAAAAAAACTAAAATTTTAAACTCATTTTTTCATTACTGCTTTTTCGGGAATCATTCAGTCATTTTGCTTGCTTAGGGACCTTACTTTTTTTCGAGCATTTTATGCTTAATGCTTATATATTTCCTCGCTAGTACTTTGTCAGGAATAATTTCGGATGCGTATCACAAAAAAAAAATCAATAGAAAACTAATTACAAAGAACAATCATTTCCCAAGGTTTTCTGCCAGCCAACCTTATGCTATTGTAAGCTTAGGTTCTTATTACATCCTCAATGAAAATAACAATTTTGCACACCTCACAGTATCCAGTTGGTTACATTTTAATTATTTTACAACAGATAGATTTGACCACCTTCTCAATTTCATTAGATATTTCCCCAACTTTCGTGTCTCAGAGTAGATAATTGCAGAGATGGACACAAATTATGAAATGGAGAAAGGTAATAGGTGAGAAATCAGTGACTGTGTCTTCATTAAATATGTTTCACATTTTCACTTTGCTTCTATCATAATTGGAAACTTCAAAGTGAGTATCCATTTTCTTATAATTAAAAGCCAACCTAACATAAAGGAAAATTACAAAAATAACGAAATTGAAGTGAAATGGAAAGAAACTCAATAGACTAAAATTTACTCAAAGGATATTAGGTTACAGTATTAAACATAAAAGTGGTAGTAAATTATCATGGAAATCGAGCAAGGAAACAAGAAGAAAACAAATAGAGCAAGCATGCTAAAAGTTTACAAACATGCTGATGAATTGATACTTAAGGTAAATTCACACAACACGATGACTCCCTATAGTGTTGAGAAAAGATAAGTGACTGCATGTTTGGAAAAAAAGACAGATCAGATTTTACATGTAATCTTGCAATTTTTGCTGCATTAATATATCCTTTTCCATCATTTACAATATAACTTCTGTGTTTCCGTTATTTTGGAGGAAAATTCTAACATTTTGAGAACAGAGTTAGAAGTTTCTTTAGTAAATGAACAGTCCGAGATGCTTATTTGATAATTCAACTCAGGCTCAAATACAAGAATTTGGTCATGCCAAACATTGAGTCAATCTGATCTTGAACACAAACGGTTTCATGCTCCAATCGAATTTTAGAATGAAATAATGAACTTATTCAAACTCATGTAGTGAAAAGGTCAGCATTTACAGAACATGTTCAAACTCGGGCCTTTAGACATTTTGGATTCACTCTGTTCTGCATTATCTTTTTAGTTGCACAGCCACCCATACAAAGATAATTTCTTACTCAACATTTAGTTTCCCAGATGTTTTATTCGTATAAGCTAACAATATCTAAAAGTTGAAGATGATAGGCAAACACAAAGGAAGATAAAAGTTAAGATTCTATCTTTGCTTCTTAGTGCAGTAGTTTTGAATAAGGAAAAATAATTGAACCAAAATGATTATGGTGCCAAACCTCTTTACTGGCTGCTAAGTAAATTATTTTAGACATTATTTCCTTTTTCTTGCAGCTTTGCCTAAGTCTGTTCAGCCCTTACTTGAGATCAAAATGTTCCCCTATTTAAAGGTGTTTGAACTGAGAAACACAAATTCTTGCCCTCTTCTTTGTTTCTTCTTCTATTTCCATTTGAATAAAATGGGCACAGATAATCTCATTAATCAGTGTTGGTACAAATTAATGTCCATAAACATTTTGTCCAACTAGTTATTGCATAAGAAGAGCAACCAATCTGATCATGAATATCAAAATAAAAAACTTAAAGACAGGTGCAAGCATAACTGGATCGACGGTACAAGATAGCACATACTGCGACTAACCTGTGAAGGGACCAATAGTTACCCCCCCCCCTCTATCCTCTTTTTTCTAAGAAAATAGTGTATGTTGGGCCAATAAAAGACAACGTCTAATAAATTACATTAACTAGAAAAACAGCTGTCCGCTCATATGATTTTGGCAAGACGTGTAACGCGGCATTCAATGCACTTCATTTGAAGAGACCAGGAATCAAAAGAAGCCACAAGGGCATGATAATGCGGGAAGTAAGAATTCCCCATAGACAAAGAATAGCATCTTCAGTAGGAAACAAAACACTATAATGTCACAGAAATTGAAACAAACACTTGAAAATGGACCAAATTTTCCAGATAAGATCTGAGATTCTATATAAATATAAACATTCCCTAAAAATGATTTTTCCCAACCAAATAATAGCAGAGACTCTCGTATTATTTTCATTTGCTTAGACGAAATAATTTACATGGGCATTGACTTCCACTTCTTGTGTCCTCTGTTCCCACTTCCTAGATTCAGCCAAGCAATTAGAAAATCTGTCTTTATTCCTTTATAGGAAGACCTATTCTTAACAAATTATTTTCTTTAACATAGCAATAGAACATCCTAGTATCAAGTATCCATGTACAAAATTTCACAGCAAAAAGAGATAAATATCATTATGCAGCCATGACAAATCATCCAATCTAAAATTTCTTTAATAGAGATCCTATTCAAACTGTTCATCGCAGAAGACTCCATACCACCAACAGACTTTTCGAAAAGATAGAATGGCAAATTTGAGAACTCAATTAGAAAAACCTCATAACAAAAAATCAAGTAAACAACTCCGAAAATGGGAAGACAGGTCTTGTGAATTTGCTAAAGAGCCTACTGGCCTATAGTTTAGTTACACATCCCACAATTAAACTGGAAGCCTCCCAAATTCTCAATCACCAACAAATAATAATTGCATCCAGTACATAAGAATTTGATGCCAATAGCATAAGCTCGATGCAATGTGGAGAACTCGCAGGCAAATAAATGTCTGTAGCAAGAGTTAAACTGCAGAATCTACTGGCATTATTAAAAAACCGATACCGAGTTAAATAAATAAGTGGCATGCAACAGCATTGTAATTGTACAAACCGGAAGTCGTCAGAACCCCATCCGCATTGATGAAATGCCAAAACAGCTCTAACCTTCAATCTACAACTTTTTGCCAAAGTCAGAATTTCAAAATAGCCTTGCCAATTGTACACACCGGGAGAATCTTTCTCCACCAGCCCCCACCAGACCTTCATGACTACCCCCTCCACTCCGGCAGCAGCTAGGGCGCGAAAGGAATGATACATAACCTTTTTCCTCTTCAACTCCCCAGAAGATAAGACAACCGAGTCGAGCGGAAGCGTCACATAAACCGACGAACCTCGCCTCCGCAGTGGTGACGTCAAGACATTGTGCTGGAGCTCGTACTGCACATCCTGGTCCTCGTAGCCATTGGAAGGCGTGGCGGACGAGGAGAATGACGCATTGAGGCGAAAGGACAGTGTGAGTCGACGAGTGGTTGTGGAGGAGTGAGTTCGAAATCGGACGGGTGGAAGTCGGAGGAACTGAGAAAATGAAACGGCCTTAGTGCAACGGAATGATGCTGAGAAGCTCGGAGCGGATGGCGATGCGATCGCCATTGCTGATATCCAAACTTAGGGTTAGGGTTTCAGAAGCTTTTGTGAGGGAATTCGCAGGTGCCTGTGCGTGATTCTATGGACGAAGGAGAGGGAGGCTTTGATTTGCCAGACAGTTACGAAACGAAATGAGCTTTGTGGACTGGGGGAAGAGTGTGTGTTTTCTGCCGTTCAACCACAGTCGTGGGGTCAGGTCAAAATGAAAGGTGAAAAACGATACTTAAGTCATGATTAAGTCAAGTTCGGCATCAATAAATCTATTTAGTAACTCTTTAATTAGTAAAGGTACTGCAAATGGCTATTCTAACTAATCGCACGATTTCTTAAAATTTTATACTCTATTAAATCAATCAGGCTTATGGTAAAGCTTGGAAGTGTGATGAGATTTCTTTCTCCTAAAGTTTAGATTCTCCGCCACTTTGATTTGATCCATTATGATTGTTTACTGGCAATTGCTTTCCTGCTAAATTAAATTTACATATTTTTATTGTTAAAATTAAATGTTTATATTCTTAAAATAATAATATTTTTTATTATAAATTTTACTAATAATTTTTTAAAATTTACAATCCATTAACTAATAGTTCACATTACTAACTCACCCTCTCCCTCAAAATTTATATATAGTTTGATTAAGAATTATAAAGTTTGTTCATAAATATCCTTATTTTAAAATAAAAAAAAAATTCTTTACTGCACTTATCTCTTCGGGTGGGTGAATTAGTTAGTTTTTCCTCATATATCCAATTTCGTTATTAGTTGGAGTTGATTTGTCTTTCTTTTTCCCTCATTGAACTGAAATACAGAATATTGGGATTCTTCAAGATTAAAACCTACAGAAAGAATTATTTCAATGTGTTGTATCTCTCTTTTTTATGCCATATTTTGGTTTGAAAACTTCAGCAAAATAAACAAACGCAATTGAAACTTTCAAAAATAAGGAATTTATTAAACACTAAATCATCATTTCTTTCTTCTTCCTTTTTTTTTTTTTTTTTTTTGTGATACAATGATTTTTTACATAGGTATTACACCATTAAATATTTGTTATTTTTAAATTTCTCTTAAAATCTATCATTTTGAAAATATTTTTTTTCCCTAGAGAATCTTAAACTTCCTTCCAACCCCAAAAGAAGCCCCAAAATTTTGAAAAGAAAAAATAAACTATAATTTTGAAGTTTTTTTTTCTTTACTTTCACAAATTCTATCCACAATTTTTTACTACTCTTTCATTAGAAGCACCATGGAATCATAAAAATTACTATGAATATATCCAAAAGGTAAAATCTTATTGGTTTCTTTTGACTATTAATTGGTAAATTGTGGAATTTAGTAGTATTTCCCTTTCTTAACTTTATAAGTCCCTTTTTTTTTAACTTCAAATTAATATTTATTTTAACTTTTCAAAAAGAGGTTCATGGATTTTTGTTTGAAGGAATTCGAAATTTCTAGATTTTTAATTAAAATACATGAAAAGCTAAAGTATTTTTTTTGTGTAATTAAAATAAATGAAAATTTTTAAGTAAATTTTTTTGTGAGTTAAATAAAAGAATGATGTTTCAAGTTTAAGGTTAAAGAAAATATCAATCCCCTTGCCAAAAAAAAATGAAGAAATAAATTAATGTTGATTTTTTCTTCTAGAAATGAAAAAATGGGACAATTATTTATTTTTTAAAATAAAAATAGACAATTTATTGTCGAAGAGAAAATTATTTAATTTTCATCTTAAAAATAGTATTAAAATATGTTAAATTTCAATTCACTCCTTTAAAATATTTAAAATTCCCAATCAAATATTTATTTTTTAAAATTAGTAATTAGGCATTTCATTTTTTTAAAAAAGAAGAAGTTCAAATTAAGTTATTTACTCTAAATTTTTCCATTAAGAATTTCCTTTGAAGTGATTGCCATTATGAATTAAATAAAAGAATTCAATTGAGTTTCTTTTAACAAATAGGACTTAATTACTTATTGTTAGGACTCAATTGATATTTCATAATATTGTTAAGGACCAAATTGAAATTTACCCTTTTTTATATACAAGAAAAAATAAATTTATTTAAGCAACTAAAAAAACGCGCCACGTATACATCATTCCTAAAGAACGGCAAAGATCACCCCAACACAGGATTCATCTCAATTGGCTGTGTCTTTCGACCCTCGAAATATTATTGGTCCACGTCATCAAGAATGACATGGTTCTATTCCTTGTAGCATCAGAGGCAGACACCGAATCAAAACTCGCTCTATATAAATTCAGCGCGCCTCTGCATATTTTCCTACATCGTATCACTGCCCAAGCACATCCAACTTAACAGAATCCATCGCTTGATTCGAAGAGGAATTCACGTGTAGATTTTTCTGTTCATAGTTTGATATAGAAAGGCGAAGAGAAGAGGAAGGAGGAGTTTTGGAGGTGGCGCAATGGTTGCCTCGTGGAGGAGAAGCGGCTCTTTTATTGTCTTAGGAATCGTCTTGTTAGGTAATGTTTCTGTTTCTAATTCATTATTAGATCTGTAGGTTTTACTTAGTAACTGTAAGACTTTTTGTGATTTTTTCGGAATTAATGTTGCATTATGTGAATAGTAGCTAGTGTTAGATCTAGATCCATTTCGAGTGTTTTGAGTACTGAAGGTGTGATTTTTTCAGCTGCTTTTTGTCTCTTGAATTTTAATATTTAGATCGCATGCTGATTTAATTTTTTTTCCTGTAGTTATCAGCAGTAGTTAAAGTTACGTTTTGAATATTTTGTTGAGAGATTTGAGGAACATCCTGGATTTTATTATGAGACGGCATCTTAATTTGGTTGTATCTTTAGTCTTCTTGGATACATTTTATGCATCCATTGGGGATTTTGATTTCTTTTTGGCTAATAGACTGCTGCTTATTGTATTAGGCATCAGCTATGGATTCAAGTATTCACATTGGTGTTTTCTGTCTTTTAGATTTTGTTAATCTAAACTGGAATGCGAAATCTTTAGTTCCTTAATGTAGATTAGTTACCATATCATAGATTACACTGGAAAGAATGTTGCCCAGGTGCTCCCAATCAGGAGATAAGTAGAGAATACTCACCTGCCAATTGGCATATTAAGAATTAGTACCGTGAAATCAAGTTGAGATTGTGAATCTCTTATATAAATCCGGCTTGGCTTTTCTCAGTTCTTATATGTTCTTCTAGTAGAGGGGTCATGCCTTTTCAAATTTACTATTTTATGCTGTATTCTCTTAAAATCAATAAAGCTAATTTATTTTGTTGCTAACACAGGGTGCCTTTCTGCACTTTCTATCGCCAAAGAGGAAGCAACAAAGTTAGGGACTGTTATTGGAATAGATCTTGGGACAACATATTCTTGTGTTGGTGTTTACAAAAATGGTCATGTTGAAATTATAGCAAATGATCAAGGAAACAGAATTACCCCCTCCTGGGTTGCTTTCACTGATAATGAAAGATTGATTGGTGAGGCAGCAAAGAATCAGGCTGCGGTAAATGCTGAAAGGACCATATTTGATGTTAAGAGACTGATCGGGAGAAAGTAAAATCCTGCTCTCATATGCATTTTGAAAATATCTTACAGTAGTAGTTCACTGTAATATTGTGTGCTCACGTCAGAATTTTTCTTACAGGTTCGAGGATAAGGAAGTTCAAAGGGATATGAAGCTTGTTCCTTTTAAGATTGTGAATAAGGAAGGAAAGCCTTACATCCAAGTTAAAATTAAGGATGGTGAAGTTAAGGTCTTCAGTCCAGAGGAGATCAGTGCCATGATTTTAACCAAGATGAAGGAGACGGCTGAAGCTTTCCTTGGAAAGAAAATTAAGGATGCAGTTGTCACTGTTCCTGGTAAATATTAGGTCCAAACAATATGATCTGGTTTATTCAGTTGTTGACTGATATTTGTATTAACTTTGATGTTTTCTTTGTGCTCTGCTCTACAGCATACTTCAATGATGCCCAAAGGCAGGCTACAAAGGATGCTGGTATTATCGCTGGACTCAATGTTGCAAGAATTATTAACGAACCAACTGCAGCAGCCATTGCTTATGGGTTGGACAAGAAAGGTGGCGAGAAAAATATCCTTGTCTTTGACCTTGGTGGTGGGACATTTGATGTCAGTATTTTAACAATTGACAATGGAGTATTTGAAGTTTTGTCTACAAATGGGGATACCCATCTTGGAGGTGAGTATATCATTTTGTGGTTTTGATCATTGCTTGGCAAAGTGGAATCCTTTATATTTGACTAAATTTTTGGGTTTAGTCAAATTCATAGGGAAGAAAAATGGTTTCTTGTTTAATGATGATTTCTGCATTATATAGAAAGGTGATTTTGATGCTTCAATTCTCTATTTTGTTGCAGGCGAGGATTTTGATCAAAGGATTATGGAATATTTCATCAAATTGATCAAGAAGAAACATGGAAGGGATATCAGCAAGGACAACAGGGCCCTTGGAAAATTAAGGAGAGAGAGTGAACGTGCCAAGAGAGCCTTGAGCAGCCAGCACCAAGTCCGTGTTGAGATTGAATCTCTTTTTGATGGTGTTGATTTCTCTGAGCCACTGACCCGTGCTCGCTTTGAGGAGTTGAACAATGATCTTTTCAGAAAGACCATGGGACCTGTCAAGAAGGCCATGGAAGATGCAGGCCTGGAGAAGAGCCAGATTGATGAGATTGTTCTTGTTGGTGGAAGTACTAGGATTCCTAAGGTTCAACAGCTCCTCAAGGACTACTTTGATGGAAAGGAACCCAACAAGGGTGTAAACCCAGATGAGGCAGTGGCTTTTGGGGCTGCTGTACAAGGAGGTATTCTAAGCGGAGAGGGTGGTGATGAAACCAAAGGTGATTCTTCAAATGAATTTAATTAACTTTTGCATATAACAATCAGGTGGCTTCACTATATTTGAATGGCATAATATATTGACGGCTGCTTAATCCTTTTCTGATGGCAGATATCCTTCTCTTGGACTGTGGCACCTCTAACTCTTGGTATTGAAACTGTTGGTGGGGTGATGACCAAGTTGATCCCTAGGAATACTGTTATTCCAACCAAGAAATCTCAAGTATTCACTACTTACCAAGACCAGCAGACTACCGTCTCCATCCAGGTAGAGTTGGAAAATCCAAATGCTCTGGATCTCCATCATTAGAATTTAATGTACTTGTTTGTTACTCTTTTAGAATTTTAACTCAAGGCTAATTATGCTATGTAACAGGTTTTTGAAGGTGAAAGGAGTCTGACAAAGGACTGCAGACTGCTCGGAAAGTTTGATCTAACTGGAATTCCTCCTGCTCCTAGGTATTGATACACCCCTCTTATTGAGATGGTAAAATAATTTGATTATGCCTTGCAATAGCTGGACTAAAATTTTATTCTATCACATGATTTAAACAGGGGCACACCTCAAATTGAAGTGACATTTGAAGTTGATGCCAATGGTATCTTGAACGTCAGGGCAGAAGATAAGGGAACTGGTAAATCAGAGAAGATTACCATCACCAATGACAAGGGTCGCTTGAGCCAGGAGGAGATTGATCGAATGGTTCGTGAAGCAGAAGAGTTTGCTGAGGAAGATAAGAAGGTGAAGGAGAGGATCGATGCCCGTAACAGTCTCGAGACATATATCTATAACATGAAGAACCAGATCAATGACAAGGACAAACTTGCTGACAAGCTTGAGTCTGATGAAAAGGAGAAGATTGAGACTGCTACAAAGGAGGCACTTGAGTGGTTAGATGACAACCAGAATGCCGAGAAAGAGGACTATGAAGAGAAACTTAAGGAGGTAGAAGCTGTGTGCAATCCCATCATCACAGCTGTGTACCAAAGATCCGGTGGAGCCCCAGGCGGCGATCCATCTGAAGAAGATGAACATGATGAACTGTAGGTAAATTCTTAGAGACCTAGTTATCCACAAATGCAAGGCGAGCGAGCCACCCAAAGGCGTCAGGATATATAGATAGCGAAATTTGAATTACTGTAATGTTTCCGATGGCCACTCGAAGTTAAGGGGACACAATCTCCTTGGCTTGCTTTTTTTGGTTGCGGTGGAAGATACTTTCGAGGAGCATTTTCCTTCCTTGACATTTTGTCTAAAGTCTCCTAAAAATTTGTACAACCTACTTTGTTTAAATTTTTGTTTAAATCCCTTCCCCAAGAGGGTGGTAACAATTTCTTTAATATTAATATGCAGCCATTCTAGTTCTCGGGGGTTTACATCTGGCCTTGATTGCTATTGGTTGCCTCACGAAGCTTATATATTAATCCTTGGGATTCATTTGCTCCCAGTTTTTTTTCTTCTCCTTTCGATGCCTATCTTGATTACTACGATGTAATTGAAAACAATTTAAATTTTAACTTATTAAGCTATCAAGAACAGAAACTTACCGAATTGCACTAATCATTCTGTTTCCCTTGTATGCTCAGCCAAATTAGGCAGGATCAGATTTTGAGTATCAAATATACAGTTCATAAAATTGAAAATTCACCCAGGCGGATGGATCGATGGATTTCATTTGGCATTGAAGTCTGAAGATAGGATACGAAAGAATTGCCATTTATTCGACTTTTAAAGAATTGAAAATGTCATCATATACAATTTGGAAAAGCTGAAATACACAGGATTTCTGTAGTTTTATGAATGAAATTACACTTTGCTCTAGACTTAAGAGAACTAAAATCCAGCTCGTGGATCTCCAGACCCTACAGCCACAACACCCATACCGCCATCTGTTGTCGCGTTAACTTTTTCTTGGTCAGTTGGTTTTGTAATTGCAACTTTATCACCATCAAGATCATGTACAAGTTCATCAATCTTGCGGAATTGATATGGCCATCTAGCGTTATACAGAAATTGGCGAAGATCAAAGCGATTATCCTCTGGTGAATAGCTCTGTAAAACGAAAGGGCATACGAACAGATTCTTTGTTAGTAAACGAGCTATATTGCAAAGACAACCCTTTAAAGTATAGAATAACAGATCAAAATACCTCAGCATGATAGGATGGTGTCAACACGGTCATTTTGTGCCTATTAATGGAATAGTACTTGAAGAAGTACTTCACTTTCTCGGCTACCTCTGCCGGAGTCAACTTTGCACCCCATTTGTAACAGAGATTCTGAATCAAATCCAACAGGGAGGAGGACAAATGAGTTTTTAGACAGCAACAAAGATAATTAAGAGAAGGCTGAGGAGTCCATAAGCATGTCATTTTGATGGCTTTAAACTGACAAGTTAAACTACGGATAAATCACAATGAGAAGACAGAACCATGGATTTTCATGACGTCATATGGATCCTCTTTGCACTCTCATATAGTCTCAATAAGCAACGATCCAAGCTAATAACTTGGGAAACAACGATATTATTTTAGTATGCAGTAGTAGCATTATCTTGCTACCTCCAGTTTATGCTTGTTGATTAAACAAATAATCTCACACATAGCAGGCTTGCCTCCATTTTTTTGCAAATTGAGCCTAATCAGACATGCTTATCCCTGGTGTCCTAAAAATTCTTGTGTAGGTTTTTAGTTGAAAACTTGGCCACTATTGTGATCTTCTCATGCAGGTATTGGGGTATGCAGTGCTATTTTCCAGAATACAAAATACATTTCTAGAGGACAAACCTTGAACATGGATAAGGGACCACAGCGGAAAATCTTGCGCAACCTGCCATACACTGAGAGTTCTTCGTATGTCATTCCCATGTCCACTTCATCCAGCTGATTCAGGCAAATGATGAAAAATCAAACTTCACCCCATTTACACTTTCAATCAAGTTCACAATGTATGGGATTGGAAATACTTGGAGAGATAGAGAAAGAAAGAGCACAAAAAGAACAAAGAGAGATGCCAAGATATGATTAGAGAGTCAAGAAAATACCTGACTGTAATTAGACCGTATAGGCTCTAATTCAGCAGTTGGGGGAGCAGCTTCAACTTCGGCCAGCGATGGATAACCAAGATGGATAGCAGCCCATTTTAGAAATGTTCTAAGATCTGTCTTGCTGATGCTACCAATTGGATTTATATCTGCTGAACTGCAATCATACTGCACTCAACAGGTTATGCATTATATCAGGAGCTATAAGTGATTACAAAAGCTGATTTACATATTTATTTATGAGCACAAATATGAACCAAATTATAAATTACTAAGAATTTCGAACAACCAACTAAAACTAGAACTACATGAATTAGGAATTCAATAAAGCACAGCTAGAGTATTTTACACTAAAGTTTCAAGGTAAATCTAGGTAATTGAGATCAAGTCATGTCAGAATAGATACTCAAGACAACCAAATTCTGACTACACAAAACAGAATTAGGTTTATCAAGAAAACATGAATATCAACTCGCTAATAAAAACAATATGATCTCAACTACATACCTTAGTCAGGTAACCACGCAATGCTTCATCGACATTGGAGCTACCCAAAACCAGATAGAAACCTGGTTTGCTATGAACCCAAGGTAAAAGAGAGGCCAACATGAAAGCTAGAACCATTCTGATCCGAGCCTGAATGTTTTGCAGCCCCAAGTTTTCAATATTTGATCCTCCATCGACCTGTGAAGAAAGAACCATGTCGATTCCTTGTGTGAGGTAATAACTCACTCAACCAGATACCTAATGCATCACTATCGATAAAAAGTAGAGCTCCTCACTAGTACTCTACAAATTTCAGTTTGAAGTTACTGAGGGATCAGTTTGGAGAGCAAACGAGTTAGGGGTTTTTACCATGAAATGTCTAAATTTAATTAGATTATAGACAAAAAGGACAAGGTCCTCACGGAAGAATTTGGAAGACCAAGAAAACAAAATATTGAAATAACTGCATTGTAGAGAGATTTTACTGTGAATTGTCAATATGGTGGTAGACAAAAAGGAGGACTTCCCTGGAAGAATTTGGTGAACTAAGGCACCAGAAAGCAAAATTGAATTGTTTCAGAGTGCTGCCAGGCTAGGAATACCGAGTATTGACTTCTGATCTAGAAGAACCAAAACAGCATGCATAAGTTGGTAAGATTTCTATAAAAAAAAGGATGGGAGAGGACAGTAATGACCTATTACTACACTGTGATGTAGATACTGATTGTTGGAGCTTGGTTTTCTTCATTTTTGGCACAAGGTAGGCAATGGACAAAAAGTTCAGAGTTAACGAAGAGATGGAGATTGAGAGGGTTGGAGTTTTCTTCACACCAGCATTTAGTTGGTTGAAGATATTCTGAAGCTATTATTACTCCCATAATATTGAATTATCTATCAGGCACACCAGATAGAGGATGATAAATTAAACAGTAGGATCTTCTACCTTGTAACGTGGTCGCTTTCCAGTGAGTGTTTGAAACAAAGAAAGCAGTGCAGAGACCACTCCGTCTATGGAAACATCAAGATGCCATGATCCAATTTCATCTGCTAGCACTTTTGCTCTAGTTTTTGTGGCTTCAGAACTGAAAGAGACAAAGCCTGTTATTAGTAATGATTATTCTGAATGAGTTAGTTAAGATTTGAAAAATAAGCAAAATAATAAATGTTAAAACTGTATTATTATTCCAGGACTAGATAATTCTAGAACTCCACTTTTGCATTTGGGGGAATCAGGGACAAAGTGATTGAACAGTGACCAAAACTCCAAATTTTGCTAAGTTGATATCCCAATTGCAGATCAATATCAATGTAGACTTGAATTTGGGAGGCTCTCTCAATCTTTTATGATGAATTTTTATTTATAAAAAACGGAAAAGAAAAAAACAAATCAAACTTGGCCCCTTAGAATCATGGACCACTAAGCATATTAATTCAGGAAAACCAAGTTCTACTAAGGTGCATTCTCCCAACAAGGCAACAACTCAACAAGAGAAAATATTTTATTACAAATAAAATGTGTACAAATATCCATGAAAAGTCAATAATAAGTAATTCAAAGGATTGAAAATTTTTTTACAAGAATTGGAACTGCCCATTTCATATTGTAGACAAACTGTAGAGCAACTAGTAAAGGTTGCTGAATGGCAGAAAGTGTTCTATAAGATATTTTCTTAATTAGCATATGAGACATTAAAAGGAATAGCAAACAATTGCATGTGTCTAAGGTTAAAAGCAAAGAACTGTAACAATGCAAAGTCACAAAATCCATACTTTAGCTTATTTCCTCACCTATTCTCAGACCCCATGAAAACAGTGTAAAATATGCGCTTAGCAAATTCTTTGCTGTCAGTTGGAAACTGTCCATCAGTGTAATTTCCAATTCGTATGGCATCAACTTTGACCTGTTCATCCCCATTTGCAATTTCTGCAAAAACCAAATAAAAAATGATAGAACCTCTAGTAATAGATAATCAGTACTTTTCTCTCTTTCCTTTAGCCTTTTCTTCAGCTGGTGAAATTCTTAAAATTACCCTAGTTCATTGCTTGGATACAAAAATACCAAATTCATTGCTCCAAAAAGTGTCATTAATATGACCGTAATAGACGTTGCAACCACTTTTACTGATCAAACCATTCCATATCTCCAACTAGGCAGGTTAAAGGAGGTCCTTTTACTTGAATGCACATAATGTAAGACCTATTTTTATTTATAAAACCAAATGGCCAATGACACTCAGAATGAATAGCATTTTGGTTCTAGTCATCCATTAGACAAATTTTAGGATTTGAATATTTGTGATAATTAGCTTTTATGCTTCCATTTCTGGCCTATTAAAGGCCTTATCCATAGCTAAGCAACTAAACATAGTGTCCTGCACATATATTACTCAAGCATCGAACTGGATGAGTTTAGCCCTAAAATATACCTGAAAAGAAAAAAAGAGTCATATTATCTTCGTTAGAGGTTCCCCAAAACATTTAAGAATCTCCTCTCTCAGAAGACAGGTTTTGTTCTGATTATAAGATAATTAGCATTATTCTTTCTCCTTTCTTTTATTTTATCCATGTTTACAGAAACTCCTTCAATCAACTCTCATATCTATACCAGAACTGCTTGAATGCACAGAACCGCTCATGGAATAAAGGACAGTACATCGGCTTCAGAAACTGACCTTTCACTACCAGCTGGCACATGCAGCCAACAATAGCAGCCACAGAAGAGCTATCAGCACCACCAGAAAGTGGAAGCAAAAAGCCAGATGCACCACTTCTTCTTAAATAATCCCATAACCAGCAAGCAGGCCCAAAAGCTATTTCTTCTTCAGGAGAGTGATATCTAATCTGTAACCAATAAAAGTAGAACCAAATGTTGACAGAATGCAAGGTCTAATAATAGAGAACACATCTGATCAGCTCAGAAAATCATTTAATGCTTGGATAACTAGCTGTTAACTTTCTAAAAGTCCTTCACAATTTAGTACAACTCACTTTTAAGACTATATCAAGTTAATCAAGTTTATTATCTAAAAATTGTTTCTTTCTTGCTACTCAATAAGCTTATAGTATTTATACAACAAAACTACTTATAAATCCTCTGGAGCTCACCTTTAATGGACTTGAAAGTGACATTTGGAGTTTAAAAGACTGACAAAGCTTGTAAGGTACTGATATTGAGGAGATTTTGTTTTTACAGCTAGCTTGCTCTTGAAAACTACTTATAGATCCTCTGAGACTAGCAACCTGCAAGCAAGCAGAAGCCAAAGAAAATGAACATTTCCTTGAACAAGGAAAAAGAAATAAAAATAACAATTAACTGTCATTAGACTTAGCATTATGCAATAAAACTGCAAAATCATCATGTAGCACATAAATAATTGGATGGAGTGGTTCATTAGTAAAGGCCTTAGAACTAAGATGGACTAATGACAAGGAGTAGCTTAGGCAGAAAAATGACAAAACACTGCTCCTAACATGCAAGCCAGAATTCATCACTTACTGCATCTAGATCTATTTCAGCAACTACCAGTTCCACATCCTTTAAAGAAAATTGTGAACCTTGTGCGACCACATCTCCATTAACAACAACAGAAGAGCATCCATCTGCAAATGGGAACTGATTAACCAAAAAAATTCTTACATTCAATAATCAATATTCAAGATTTTAAGAAGTTTATGAGAAAATAGAATATATACCAATGCCAGAAGATCACTTACAAGAAATGTGAAGCAAAGTAAGAACAAGCAAATACAGTACTGAAATTTTTGGTAAGAAAAATGCATTATATACCATAGTAAAGACGGCCACCATCACATCCTTGATGATTGCTGTACATGTAAACTCCTCCACGGGTGTGAGTAGCACCTATAAATGCACGAAGCCGGATATCAAGTTTTCGTAACTGATGATGACTTCCACTGGCATTCATGAATACTTCTACTCCATTCAGTGCAAGCTCAGCATGAGGGGGTATGGGACTGAAGAGTTCCTCACAAACTTCAGCTGCAACAGCTCTGGATGGAATATAGGGCCAAGATATTACCAAACCACCATCAATCCATGAAATAAATATCTGATAACATGAAAAAGATCAACAGACCAAAAAAAAGGAAAAAAACTGCAGCTTAATTTTACTTTTATGGAAGATTGTAATCGCACAAACGAAATCCAAAAGGGCAATACCAGAGAGATTATCCAACTGAAGATTAAACTGATTCAAAAACCAGAATCAAACAGCCATGAAAATAAAGAAAGAACTTTTGGGTATAAAGAGCGCCAGATGAATGAAAATGTCATATTCAATGAAGGCCCTATTAGCAAATTATCTCTCTGTGTATTAAGGACAAGGTGGAAGCTGTCAATCTTGAGTGGTATTTTACAACCATAGAACTTCTCCATGACTGTTCAGGTGTGACTAGCATGTAGGCGAGAGAGCAAAATCTGACAATAATCTTCTGATTAAGTTCAGACTTTAAAAAATTTCCAGAGATAACCAATATCACATCCACATAAGGTCATGAGTGTTAGTAAATTCATTACGTACGTGTCTAGAAACTGAACGTAACCATATCCAAAAGGCACTGTTTTCTGTGACAGAGCCTCGGAAATTTCTGTAGGGAGCTGAAAGTCTTCAAGATACTCCTTCTGTTTCCATGCTGTAAACCACCTCAGTTCCCTGTAGTTGCCATCATTTGCAAGCCACATCTTAGGCCGTATCATGAGTATTTTCCTGTTCAAACACAAAACCTGGCAGTTGTATCGCTCCGAACCCTTGATAACAGGCATCCCAAAACTGCAAAGTATCCCATCTGTCCAGTTCCCAAGTAAAAGCTCTTTTAAGCACTCCCATCTGCAAATTAGGAGCAAAGAAATTTTTACTCCAAGAAGTTACTAACTTTTTATATATAAAACCACAACATGCACCAGCGCTCCTAATTCTTGACTTTTTTTTTTTTGTTTTCCTCTACCTAAGGACTAAAGTAGAATATATCAACCAAATACTAGAAACTTTCCTGTACAAATATGATCAAACGATTGCAATATGTTTGCCAAAAGTGATATCACATACTCTTCCAAAATTGGTATTGACAGTAGTGGATCACTAAAAAGCAGACACCACTCATCGTTTCCATCAACAGACGAAGACAATTTCTCGTTAAACAAAGCCACTTCCATGAAAGACTAAAAAGACAGCCAATTAGAAGAAGAACTATATCAAATGGAGTTTGCAGAACTCATTAAAATAGAGTCTGCCTCTTTCATTGGTAAAAATATGAATTTTGCCACCCAAGATCATCAATTTTGAAAAATTCACAGCAAAATCAACTATTCAAAGAAAAAATGTGAAAAAAATGTTGGTGAATTAATAGAATTAGAGGTTCTTACGCATGAGTGATGGTGTCCAGTTCCAAAAAATGGTCCTCGCAGCCATAGCCAGTAATTTCAAGCTCAGGACCAAGTCTAATTACAGCTCCAGCTTCTTTAGCCATAACCATGGATTCCTTTATATTCTTCATATTACAATCAAAATCCATTGCCCATTGATTCAAATTACAAGTCGCCACCTTTATCAACCTCATTTTCTTGGATTGCCAAACAAACAACACTCAGTTCTCACAACTCCTATCAAATTAAGACGAGATGACTGAAACTATCTATAGTGGATGAAGCAAGCAAAAAAGGGCGAAGAAAGTGGCGGAGAATTCTCAGTCACCTCTGTAGGATTGGAATTGGATTCCACTGGACAATCCCAAAATAGCCTGAGGTTTTTATAGTTACCAGTCTGGCTCTTGGGACAACGCTTATTGGCCCTCTTTTCAATCAAATAGGCCCAAACATGGCAAAATGTAAAACTCCCCCTTTGACACGCTCGCTTTCAATTTCAATAACTCGGAAGGTTGAACCTATAAGGTTTCATTCTCTTTAAAAAAAAACCTCCTTTTTCCATATTTTCAATTACTCCCATGGAAAAAATAATTATAAAAAATGGATTTTGTGGTAGAAAATAATTCACCGTATAGAACAGTATAATTTTGTTTTCAGATCATTTTAAAAGAAATGAGAAGATGTCGAAAGTGAAGAATATCTTAGTCAATAGTATTAAACATAGAATCAAATTTTTGAATAAAAATTCTTATATCACTGACCCTATAAAATACATTAATTTTATTATAAAATAAATATTATATAAATCGTTTCTTTATATATATATATATATAAAGGTTGTCAATCATTTTTTCCACGGAGTAGTCCCAGGGCAACTAAAGGTTTCCTTTTTCTCCATGGAGTAACCAAAGGGGCAAAAAACATTTTTAACAGTCTTGTTGTTTGTTAAAGCAATTGGCACGTTTGACCTTTTTACGTAATGCAAATTTAGTCACGAATGATTTTTTTTTTTTTGTGGGGTATTTTTTATCACTAACTTTTTTAATGGTTATAATTTTGGTCAATTTAGTTAGAAATGCTCAATTTTTCGGTAATGTCCATTCATAATACTTTTGTGCAGGGTAATTTTAGGGATATAATAATTGTTATCCCAGACCCAAATCCACACTAAAGGTATGTTTGGTTGGGAGGATTTGGAGGGAAAGGGTAGAACAGGAGAGGAAACTTTGAAATAAAAATTCATTTTTTTGGCTCATTTTCTTCTTCTTTAAAAGTGAGAAAATTTAGAAAGTAGATAAAATATAAGTATATAATTATTAAATTATCTTTAATATAACAGATTATTTATTACTACAATAAATATTATAAAATTTTAATAATTAATGTAACTTTATTTTATATCTCCTTCTTATAAACCAAATAATTATATTTTCTCCCCCTCTTCGCCTTCCCTTCCCTCCAATACAATCCCTCCCATCCCCTCTCACTTTTGAACCAAACGGACCCTAAGAATTCTTGATTATCAGTTTCATCTTTGCTTGCAAATAAAACCACAATCACCAAGAGTTTTGCATCGTTTTTCTTGTTTGGTGAGAGACGAGATACTGGACTCTGTATACTTAAAAGCTTCTCTGGTAGATACAAATTATGGCATGAAACTTCCCTAGCAGCTTTTTGAGTTTGAAATTTGCCGCGAATGGGCGGAGTCTTGAAATTAATCAACAAGAGATCATCATTTATTGGAAAAAATTTCAATTTTAGATGTTTTGCCTCAAAAGCTGAATTTTGCTCATCGTCTTTACAAAAAGTTTCAGACTTGGATGAAACCAAATCAATCTCAAACCCATTTCTTCATCTTTGACCCTACCACTTCAGAAAAGAATGCAAGAGCAGGTGCTCGTCAGTCATCTGGGCACCAAAGAAGTCTCAAGGGTCCTGTTAAGATGCCAATCTAATTCACACAGTGCTCTCAATTTCTTCAACTGGGTCAAATTTGATACGAGTCTCAAGCTAAATCCTCAAAACTACTGCTTTGCTGTTCATATATTAGTTTGGTCCAGAAAGTTTTCGAACTAGTTTTTAGTCTGGCCAGGAGCTGCAAGACACAATGGCACATTAGAGGTACAGCCGCACATCAATCTTCTATCCGGCTCCAAGATGGCTCGGGGTCCTCTTCTCTGCGCCTGCGATTTCTGGAGGCCATTCTTTCTTGATGCAATTCTTGTGTGTTTGACGCAGCTGAAGAAGAATGTCGAGGAAGAAGATGTTAAGTGGGTTTATTTTAATTTTTCGGGATATTTTCGTGGGTTTAGCCGTTTAGGGTTGGATTAAGAATTATTAGATCCCCAAAATACCCCTGTACAAAAGGTGTCATTTGTCTAAGAATGGACATTGCCGGAAATTTGAAGATATATTTAGATTGAGTTTTGATTTTTTTTATTTTGAAATGAATTTATATTAAGATAAAAATTCTTTTTATTGATAATTAAAATTTTATTGATATGTTTTAGGTTACACATTATTGAAAATATTATAAAATATAATTAATAAATTATTTAAAATTTTAATTTTAATTTAAAGTGATAAAAAATATTATTTATATGATTGAGTGTAACATATGTGTAGGATTAAAAAAAAAGTATTTTGAAATATATTTTTATAAAAAATTGAGAAACTGATTGTGATAATCAGTGCAAATATAACCTCAGTATTTCTGGCTAAATTGACCAAAATTATAACTGCTCAAAATGCTAGGAATCAATATTATGAAATAAAATGAAAATATTTGTAACTAAATTTATACATTTTCTAGTTTCATATTAAGTGTCGTTTTAGATATTTATATATTTATTAAGAAGGTTAAAAATAATAGAAAATTTAATATGAAATTTCAAATTCACCATTAATAAATATTTTAAATCAATATCGCATTATCTATTTATGTAATAATGATCACTTTCATTATCTCTTAATATAAAATAAAATAAAATTAATACAACAATACTTAATATGAAATTAATGAAGTATTTCATAAAAATGTTATAACACATCAAATGTGGTAATTACTTTTGTTTATTATCTAAATAGGTTCCTCTCTAGCCCAATACATAATTTCTCAGTACAAATATTATTTATTTGTGGATTTTTTATGTCAATAAATTATATATTTTAAAAACTTATATTCATTTCATTTCATGTTATTTTAGACATTTTCATAATTAATAAGGATGTTAAATGAAGAAAGTATTTTTTATAATGTATAATATTTAATACAATTCACATACACATGTGATTCATTAAATTTAATTACCCTTCATTTGTTAAATGCATATAACTTATATTTCACGTACTATATTATAATGAAAAATTATACTCACATATGTTTGAAGATTTTATACAATAAATGCGGAACTTTGAATATTATATATAAATAATAAGTCTTGACTTAAATCTTTATAAATATTTATATATTTTATACAATATATAATATAGAAATCATAAACTATAAAGTTGCAATTCTTGTATTTTATTGAATTTTTGCATATTTAGCTATATTCTCTAGTTTTTACATTCCCTCTACAATTTTTATTTTTTAAGATTGGCTAAAATTGCCAAAGCAACCAAGGTTAAATATCCAGCGACGTCGTTTGGGCATCCGTATTCATTTCTTCCATCGTTATACCTCTCTTATCTTACTGCTTATTTTCCGGTCTCTCCGACTCGAATTGCAGAGTGCAGAAGAAGAAGATGACGGAAGTGGCGAGCTCTGTAGTGAATGAAGTCTTGGGTCTAAGAACTCACGAGATCGATGAGCCGATAGTCGAATACGTCGTCAATGTTCTTGCTGACGAAGATTTCGATTTCGGCGTCGATGGCGAAGGTGTTTTCGAAGCTCTCGGCGAGCTCCTAGTCGACTCCGGTTGGGTCTCCGACCGTTCCGAATGTCGCTTGGTATTTCTATCTAGGCGCCACCTCTGTTATTTTTTGTCCCTTTTAGCTTAAATTATGTTGATTGAGTGCCTTTAGTAGTTTTTGAATAATTGTGCAGCAATGGATAAATGCCTTGAACCATACGATCTGTAATACATAAAGTTGTTTTTTTAGTGTTTCTACAGCTTATGAAATTGTATTGTTAAAATTTGATTCTGATTTAACCGTTACAAAGAAAGTTCTGAAATGTCTCAGGTGCAAAATGGGAAAGAAAGAGCAGCTTTTTTAACCTTTTATGTAGTCCTGATGCTGAAACATAATTTATCCGTGAACAGCGGCTGTCTTATGCAGTTTTGTTAGAAATGATGATTTTTATAATTATGGCAGATTTGTAGTAAACTTTCTGAGAAATTTGGGAAGCATGGATTAGTGAAAGAAAAACCAACAGTGAGAAGTCTTACAGCCCCTTTGAGGATGTTTGATGGAATGGATGATGAACAGGAAGCTCCAAAGAAGAAGCCTGAGCCTGTGGATGGCCCTCTACTAACTGAACGTGACAAAATGAAACTTGAAAGGAGGAAGAGGAAAGAAGAACGTCAGAGAGAGGTAAGAATTGCAAAAAGTTAATAACAAATGGTATCATTTCAGGACATGTACTTTTTCTGTTGTTTTTGTTTTACATTTTGTAATTAATCACCAGTACAAAATTAACATGATCTTGTGAATGAACAAGGTAAAGAACGTCGATTTTACCTTAAGCTGTATGATTTTATTTTATTTTGAGAAGTGTATGACTTGATTTGGTTCATAATCTTCTATAGCTAGTGTTATCATTAACTCACCTGCATTCGTTCTAGTAAATCACGTTCTTTGGTTTTTGTCAGAGGGTACATGGTCTCTCTAGAAGCACTTGAATCTGCATGAAGGAAAAAACTAAAATCATATTTTGTTTCTTTTATCTTTTTGCTTTTTAAATAATTGGTTTCTCAATTTTATAGGTACAATATGAAATGCACTTGAAAGAGATGGAGGCAGTCAAAGCTGGAATGCCTGTTGTATGTGTGAGTCATGATCAGATTGAAGGAGCGGTTGTGAAGGATATCCATATGGAGAACTTTAATGTATCTGTTGGGGGCCGCGATCTCATTGTTGATGGTTCTGTGACACTTTCTTTTGGACGGCATTATGGTCAGTTCAACTTGTCAACTTTGCCATTGTCCTTTTCCTGTTATCCAAAATCCTCATATATTTCTTCTGCAAATAGGTCTTGTTGGGAGAAATGGTACAGGAAAAACTACCTTCCTGAGGTACATGGCTATGCATGCCATTGAAGGCATTCCAAGAAATTGCCAGATATTACATGTGGAGCAAGAAGTGGCTGGTGATGACACATCAGCCTTGCAATGTGTTCTTAACACTGATATTGAAAGGACTCAGCTTTTGGAGGAAGAGGCCCGTCTTCTTGAACTTCAGGTTAATCACGGCCCCATATTAAGTTAACATAGGGGTTTCTTTATATTAGTCTTCTACTTTTCCATATTCATGTTAATCCTAAATACGAATCTTTTGTCATTTAGAGAGAATTGGACTTCGAGGGTGAAGCTGGAAAGAGTAATGGGGAGTTGAACAGGGACATGGATAAAAATGCTGTTGCCATAAGGCTGGAAGCGATTTACAAAAGACTTGAGTTCATTGATGCTTATGCAGCAGATGCTCGTGCAGCTAGTATTCTTGCGGTTAGTCCTTGAAGTTGCTTAACACGGCAGTAAAATCTTGTGGTCAATACTAAATTTTGTGGATATCTTTTTCACACTAAAATTCTGAGAATGGTTATGCATGCTACATACCCGGAGGAGTACTATTCTAAAGGTAGGTGTATTAAATCTTAGAATGGGACTTGAATTTTTTTCAAAACAGTGCTAAAACAAGTCGGGAATTTTTATCTTAGTGACCGGGAAACTAAAACTATAAACTAATTGTAAACCTTCAGAGCCCATCTATTCATGAATTAATTGTATTAAATTATGTATGTAATGCTTCAGTCTGAGGATTTCCCTAAATGGCAGACTTGCTGTGACAAAATATGGCTCAGTTTCTCTGGTATGCTAATTAAAAATGACTTATTATGTATATGAATGTTATTCAGGGTCTCAGTTTCTCCACAGAAATGCAGAAAAGGGCCACAAAGACCTTTTCAGGAGGATGGAGGATGAGAATTGCTCTTGCACGTGCATTGTTCATTGAGCCGGACGTATTACTACTTGATGAACCAACGGTAGGATGTTTTTTATTTCCCTCTCTCAGACATTTATGTATCTTGAATGAAATTGTTACATTTTCTCTGTGGCAGAATCATCTTGACCTGCATGCTGTCCTATGGCTGGAATCTTACTTGGTGAAATGGCCAAAGACATTTATAGTTGTCTCACATGCAAGAGAGTTCTTAAATACTGTGCGTATTTCTCTCTGTAAACCTCTCAAGATTGTAATCAATGTGTTCACTACGTTGAGTTGCATATTGTACGGTCATTATACATATATTATGTGCTCTCCCTTTCCTCATTTCAGGTTGTCACAGATATTATTCATTTGCATGGACAAAAACTAACTACTTTCAAAGGGGATTATGATACTTTTGAGAGAACGCGAGAAGAACAGCTTAAAAATCAGCAGAAAGCATTTGAAGCAAATGAACGTTCAAGGGCTCATGTGCAGGTGAACTCCTCTCTCTCAATCTGTACATGTGTTTATTGTCTATTTCAATCACAGTAATATCTAGACATGTTTGTTCTCAACTATGTGTTGCAGTCATTCATTGATAAGTTCCGCTACAATGCAAAGCGTGCCTCTCTTGTTCAGTCAAGGATCAAGGTATTTTTCTTCTTTTTCTGGAGTCATTTTTCTGTGTCTTCTACAAATTGAACATTGTAGGCATTTATTGAGGATACCATGAATGAAATTGAGTTTATGTCTTCATATAACCTATGCTGGAGTTAACTCACTATTTTATGGGGCAGCAGTTGGTTTTGCCCAAGCTTTGTATGCGTAACTAATGTGTAGAATGTGAACAGTTGCTCTCTCATTGGCTTACTTTGTTGTCAAGCATGTCCTTTTTCCCTACCCATTATCAATTGATCTTTGCCCCTTCATTCTTTTTCTTAAATTTTCCAGGCACTAGAACGAATGGGTCGTATCGATGAAATCATCAATGACCCCGAGTATGTTTTCTTTTATTTAATATGTTTTTTTCTAGGTTTATTTCAATATCTCTATGAGGGTTCTTTGATCTCAGCTATTGATGTTTGTTTGCTTGTGACAAGATATCTTTTGATATTATTGATTATGGTTTTATGTTGCATGCAGCTACAAGTTTGAGTTCCCATCTCCAGATGATAGGCCAGGCCCGCCAATCATAAGCTTTAGGTTAGCATTTGTGAGATTCTAAAATATTTCAATGTGTTGTATGTTAATATTTCTATTTGAGTTCATGAAGCATGGAGCTTTCATTTTTCATCTCAATATGTGGTGATATATAGGCTTTTAACTTCATCTGAATTGTTAATGTGCTATAATGCTTGCAGTGATGCATCATTTGGATATCCAGGGGGGCCAATAATATTTAAGAATTTGAATTTTGGAATAGATCTGGATAGCCGCATAGCAAGTAAGATTCTCTCATTCTGTCTAATACCTGTCTTGTTGAGTTATGCTACAAAGGTTGTAGTATGCATTGTCTGTTATTCCATAATGACACCAATTTTAATTGGTGGATGTTAATACATTGAACTATTGGATCATAGTTGATTACCTTAAACAATTATAATGCTGTTTTTTGGAAGAATTTTTATGGTCTGTCTTGTTATTGGGGCTAGAATTTCGTCCAAGGTCACAAATAAAAGTTGCATCTTTACTTGATTCTTTAATCTCACTCTCACTCTCTGTCCCACCTCAGTCTCCTACATTTGACGAATAGGGAGGTACCTGAGAGAATTGATTTTATTGCTTGTATGCACTATTCGTTGAACAATTTCTCCTTATCTAATAAAAACATTTACCTTGCAGTGGTTGGACCAAATGGTATTGGAAAGTCAACAATTCTTAAATTAATTGCAGGGGAGCTTCAACCAACCTCAGGGACAGTTTTCCGTTCAGCAAAGGTTTGTGATGGTGCTTTACAGATTTTTCGCTGTTGGGAGTTATTACCTTATCTCTCCAATTCATCCTTAGTTCTGTTTGATAATTGAATTAGCAATCTGGCCATTTAAATATTTATTTTTAAAGTAAAAGCTTGCTTCCCTGTTTACTTAGGTTTATCCTGTGAAATCTATTTTTAAAATTGACTTCTTTTTCCTATTCCTTCTGTTATTGCTCTAAGTCTATTAGGAAGCAGTCTCTCTCTCTCTCTCTCTCTCTCTCTCTCTCTCTCCTCTCTCTCTCTCTCCTCTCTCTCTCTCTCTCTCTCTCTCCTTTTTTTACATTTATTGCTGATGCATGGAGAGTTCCTGTATTGATTAGGTGAATTGCCCCCCAATCTTTACTTAACAATGATAGCAGTTCATATCTGTAAATTTTTGTGATGCATTTATCTTTTAGCTTTTCTCTTTGGCGATCTGATTTAGTAATGATGCTCTGAAATTCTTCTTCTTTCTAGGTTCGAATTGCTGTCTTCAGTCAGCATCACGTTGATGGACTTGACCTTTCTTCAAATCCTCTTCTTTATATGATGCGCTGCTTTCCAGTAAGTTCCACTTTGCACAAATTACAGTGTTCAGTCAGCTTCATTAGCTCATTAGGTGGAACCATCATATATGTATTGGGCTGCTTAGATAACAAGATATCATAAAACTCTAGAGGACCAATTATGCCATCAATTTTTTTCAGTTGAAGGCGTAATATTCTCTGTATTTAGAGGCAGTTCTAATGTCCTTTTAAATATAATTATGTTATTGCATGATCTCAGTATTTTTTGGCCATCTATTGCTTTATATATATGTAATTTCTCATCAAGAAGTGTCTTATTCCGCTGCAATTGAATTGACTCTGCTTTTTGCCTTTGCTTTCTGCTATGAGCTGGGATACATGAATTGGAACACGAGAATCCTGACCTCCGTAATCATTGTTCACCTATGCAAGGATAGCTTGTGTGCTTTTTTTTGGATGGTTTTTAAAATATATATTGTTTGTGCTTCTTTTCAATAAAATGCCATCCTCTATTTAGATAAAGATGTGTTGCTTCATCCTGTACCAATTGATATTGTGGTTTACGTGGTAATTTCTAAATCATATATTATCTTTTCTGAATATCATATTTAGCCAAATCCTATTGAGATTATTTTTCAGAATAAATTGTTTTAGATCTGGGGAAAAAAGCATGCTTCCATAAATAATGACCTTCGAGATATGATTCCTTACCTTCTGTAATTGAGTTGGATTTGATGTTCCTTTTTTCCCCTGCCTTGTAAACAATGAGAGATGTAATCTTACTATGGCTGATGACTGCACAATGATATTTTGGTGTTTGAAACACATCCTTGGTATGATATAGAAAGGGAATGAAACTACAGAAGAATAGAAAGGTTGATTGACAACTGAAACTATGCAAACCTGCTTGAAGACATTCTTTGACTTCTCTCCTTTAAAGATTGTAAAGTTTCAGTGTTATTGTCATATTTGACAATGTTATCCTGCACTTCTAACAGGGAGTGCCAGAACAGAAGTTGCGAACTCATTTGGGTTCTTTTGGCATAACTGGGAACCTTGCTCTTCAGCCAATGTACACTTTGTCTGGTAGGTATCTTTTCGCATCTTGATGATTGGCATCTGGAAAGATGTCTTGTATTTCACTCCTCCTTCTTCGTGTCATTGCTGATGAACGATTTGGGGATTGGTTGTGTATATCAAATGATTAAATTATTGAAATTAAGAGCCATTGACATTATGTTATCTTTTGACTTTCTTTGAATGACGTATCAGGTGGTCAGAAAAGTAGGGTTGCATTTTCCAGGATAACCTTCAAGAAGCCTCATATCTTGTTGCTTGATGAACCATCCAACCATCTTGTGAGTTAGCTATATTACCTGGAATGTCTTTTTTGGAGAATTTGCAAATAAAGTGGTGATTCTTGTTCTTTTTCATTTTTTAGTTAGATGAACTGCTAGATGTACTGAATTATTGTCAGTGATTCCATTACATGGGCTAGATGTGATAAATTTTGTGTGGTTTGAATAACTCAACTGCATCTTGGATTTTGACAAAATGACTGCATGTTGGCTTTATTTTGAAGATAAAAATACTCCCTTCTCAAATTGAATATCTACATTTCACTTGGCACAAGAATTTAGTGGAGCATTTAATCATATTCAAGTTACCACTTCATCCTTAATAATTAATTAAGAAGGTTAGTGGTAAAGATATGAAAGATCTCCCTCCAAGCCGTACATACAGCTTTCATCGAATATGGGTAGTACTCATGTATTAGCTGAACTTGTATTACTTAAATTGAGGAGGTTAGTTGTGGAAGTTAAAATTGAAAATATATTTTTTGATAGAGGAATTTCATTTTGAGACAACCCGAAAGAGAAATATGGAACATTCAACTTGAGGTGGAGGGTACATGTCTTTGTGAGTGTTGTTTCTCTTTGGATGATCTTTTGTTTATTGTTACTCTTTCCATCTGGTCCTTGAAAGTCCTTTTGCTTGCATCTGATCTTTCTTGGTTGTGGCTACTTCCTTTGAGCATCACAGTGTCATGTTGGGAGATGTGGATTTTGTCATATGAAGCTCTCGTTTCCATTGATTTCTTTTCTTCTTTTGGTGGATTATGCAAATATTTGTCACTGCTTTCTTAGGGAATATGATGCCGACTGAATGAAAAGATTTCAATATTAATCTCTTACTGCCCTTTGGTTTACAATAGATTAGATTAACTCAGGATACAAATACATGATTCTTCAAGAAAAGTGACAGTACACTTGCACTGGGATCGTGATTTGAGCATCTTTTCATGAATAACTGAGTTCATTAAAAAAGCATGGTACTTATATTGTTTATTTATGAGAACCTCAGCCTAACTTGTCTTATCATTCATAGTTAGACTTATCCTTTGTGAAAATTCTGAAAATGGAACTGAAAATTTGTTGTATAATTGTTTTTACAATACAGGATCTGGATGCCGTTGAGGCTTTAATCCAAGGTCTTGTGCTGTTCCAAGGAGGCGTCCTGATGGTATTAAAAACTCCGTATATCTTCCTGGCAGTTGGAAACAATTTGAAAGCAAAGATAATTTGGTTTGGGTTAATTGTGCTGTTTTTTAATCTCTTGCAGGTCAGTCATGACGAGCACTTGATTTCTGGTAGTGTGGATGAGCTTTGGGTTGTATCTGAAGGTAAAGTGAACCCTTTCAGTGGGGCATTCCAGGATTACAAGAAGTTACTACAATCAAGATAGCAAAATTGTGAACAACTCTTACCACTTAATGAAAGCTCAGACAGCGTTTGAAGCTATGAGATGAGATATGAAATGATATTAGCACTAGTGAGATTTTAAGGCATACTACAGCTTTGCCGGAATTTCATTTTCAGGTTGTTGGAAGAAAATGATACTTGCATCCTTCTTATAAACTTTTGAGAAGAACTCTACATATATACATAGTTACTGGAGGATTTGCCTTGTCAATTTTGGGAAAATTACAATGATATCCTTTCACCTTTTTATCATTGTGGGTAATATAAATATGTTTCATAAATTAGCATGGAATGAACTGTAAAGCAAGTCCTGTTTATCCCCTAATCTGTGAGTATCTAGTTGCCCATTCTCTGTCGAGGAAGGAAAGTTACTCCTAGATTCAACAAAACTTTGGTTAAAAAATGTTAGTGTAACAAGCACAATTTGCTTATTACTATCTTTACAGGAAGCTTATTGGGGAAATTACATGATTGTTGAGCTTTATGGGAACTTCAAGTTTCTTTCACTTGCATGCCTGTGCGCATCTGCCACCATAGCTTGATTGTTTCCATCTCCTGATCTTCTAAGCTCGTTGAAGTCCTTTCTATATAGAATTTCCTTCTCTTCTTTTTATTTTTTATTTTTATACAAGGTTAAATTCTGGTTGATCCATCCTAATTCTGTAACTGGAATGAATTCTCTTACTCTTTTTCGGTATGCAAGAATCATCATTTGGTTGATCCTCCATGTTCTTTTATATTTCTTGTTGATCCATCTTAGTTCTGTAATCGACATGATCTGCCATTTTCACTATACAAGAATTATCATTTGCTATGGTAAACTACTCTTTTAAAAAATCAAAAGAATCAACCTCGATGAAGATACATATGATGGCTGCAGCTTGAATCCAAAATCCATGTACTAGAATTGCTTGATGATGTCGAAATACACAATGAAAGGTCTGAATCTTCATCGTACTTGTTATGCAAATAAGTTTTAAGTCACAAAATTAAGTGGGCTGGCAGCCACTTCACGAGCTAAGTAAGAATTATCTAGTTCAGATAAAGCTTGTTATTTATTTGCTTATTGATCTGGATATCCAGCATGTTTATTAATTTGTTTATAATTTTATAGCAATTAAAGCAAATTTGTTAGTCATGACCATATCACCATATCATTAGGACACCACTACTAATCATTAGCCTATATATACTTACTAAACACATTCAAAATTAATAAACATACATTCCCTTTACCAATTTTGCCCTTTATCTTTTTCTATATTTAGTGTCTTGCTCTTAAAAAAACTTCCTCAACATATTAAAGATAAATGAAAAATTAAAAAATTAATTTTGATTCTGATTAATGTATCGAAGATAATGATGTATATTTTTCATCTTGAATTTACGCATTTAAAAAGAATACTTTGTCAGGATGGTCAATACGAGTTTGTTAATAAAGTCAATCGTGACAAATTGAATTTGTTCGAATGGACAATTTGAATAAAGTGAGTTTGATCGTAAAATCAATTCGGATAAATTAGATTTGTTCGAACGATTAATCCGGATAAATTCACTCAGTCCGAATGGTATCCAAACGAAATAGGTCAGACTGAGAAAAAATAAATATATCATAAAATATATTATATACAAATAATGTATATTCATTAAATAAAGTTTAATATATCAAATTATAAAAAATTGGTAGAAATTTAAAAGAGTTAAAAGAGTATAGAGAAATAGTAAAGATATCAAATTATAAAAAAAATTGGTAGAAATTTAAAAGAGTTAAAGAGTATAGAGAAATAGTAATAGAATGTTTAATATACAGCCCATTGCCTCTAAGAAGGGGGAAGAAAAAGGGTTTGCCAATAGAGTTCTTTAGAAGGGTGGAAAGTGGAAATGAAAAATTATCCAATAAATTGTGTATCCTGGGAATCGAATCCCGGTCATAAAAAATATGAAGATGAAAAATATTGCTTAACCCAATTTTGTTTGTTCGCCTTCCAATTTCCCCACCAAGCAGCTGAACTGCTGCTCCGCTTCTTTTTGAATTACTGCTCTTACGGTATGCTTTTATTTTCCCCAAATCAGGTAAAAATGTTTCGGTTTCGCTCTCCATTATCTTGCTTTGATATTACAGATTTCTCTACGAAATTGGTTAAGAAAGGCTGTGGATTCTTGTACTGGGAATGATTTTCAACAAAGAAAAAAGTATAATGTTGTGATTCATGTTGGGAGAAGTGTTCTCGTGTTTTCTTGTTATGCATTAGTATTTCCGATTTATGTATTAATTTCTTTCCCAATTTGTTTCTACTAATTCAACCCTTTTTTTTTTTTGTCAGAAATGGGATCTCCTATACATTCATTCAGCATGGTGACATGTTGATTATTAATGAAGTTAAAAGTAAATCTTCTCACAAATCCCTTCATTACATGGAAAACCTAACATGTGCACTAGCAATCTCTTTCCCTTCATGGTTAAGCTATAAATTGCCTATAAGAAGAATTAATGCATTGTTGGTGAAGTATATAGCATTACCTGCACATCTTTAATCTTGTTCTCTCCAGCAAATTAGCATGTAGACACATTGGCGTATAATGTATAGCCTTGCTCTCTTTTCTTTGAAAATGTTATACCCTGGTGCCCTGATGCTGCCTTGTCTTTTATGTGAAGAAGTGAAATCTGCCATGAATGTGTTCTCCTTCCTTTGTGATATTGCCCTTAGCTTGTTTCTTCAGGAGATTAAAATTTCTTAGATATTAAAATACTTCTTCTGAGGTCACCATCGCCTGTTTCAGTTTCTTTGATATTTATGCATTTCAGGAATTTTTTGAAAGTTCTTGTCTTATGGATTTCTTCCAGTGAACCAGGGACCAGGTTTCCTGCTTCTTACTGCTTATTGTGCTGTGTTACCTGATAGTCCTGGTTTTCAGGCTCTTTTGCCTCCTGTTGTCTGGTCTTTCCAAGATAAATTAGCAAAAAGACAAGGGTCTCACAAACAGCAGTCTGTCTTTTTGACGACATTTGCGATGCATAATTCCCACCTAATTTAAGAGAGTCCTACTTCTGTAACTGTCAAACGAAGCTGTAAGCTTTAGAACTTGAAACTTAGGACGACTACATCCAGTCCTACTTCAGTCATTACTAGTCAAATGAAGCTGTAAGTTTTGGAATGTTTAGGCTGCCTTTTTTTTTGGGTGGGGGGTGGCGCTGAGGGTATGGACTAATCTCGAGAAACTTTGAAATCATATGCATCCTCCTCCTGTGCTTCCCCTTATCGATTTGCAATCGGGCAATTGTCTCGAAGCCAATTGCTGTGGTGAACAGTGATAGCTCATAACTAGCTATGTATTAGCTTGTAATTGCTTTTGAGCTACAGGACTTGGGGAAGTAAGGGCCAGGAAAAGACAGTTTCTCCTTTTAAGTCTCTCTTTCTTCTTCAAGGGTTGTATATATGCATATTCTTTTGATTTCTTTGCATTTCTCACCTGTTCGTAGTTGGCTTAGTAATTGTGTCCAAAAGGCTCCAATGATGAACTATACTTGAACCAGATATCGTTCCAATTTCTGAAGCTTGTTTGAATTCAGAGCTATGTGTTGAACTGAAGGGACAACTGAGGAGCTTGCTAACAACTTTTTTTAGCTCCATGTTAACATTGAATATTACACAGTGGTTTTCCCCCTCTTCATGTTCTCGTTTGGAACTTACAATTTTGTACCCTTTTACTGAGTCTCAAGTTTGAGTTGTCTTGTATAATTAAATGGTTTCCACACTACTTCATGTGAATGGATATGAGCTCCACAAGATGGTGTCAACACAGTCATGTTACACCAATATGCAATCTAGACATTGTTTCAACAAGCCAATTGTGGTGGTGAACGATGATAGCTCATAACCAGCCATATGTAACCCTGTAATTGCTTTTGAGCTATGAGGACTTGGGGAAGTAAGAGCCAGAGTAAAACACAGTTTCTGCAATGAAGTATACTTGAGCTGGATCTCGTTCCAATTTCCAACTTCTTAGCATTTTCTGTTATTTCCATCTTAATATTGACTATTACCCGGTGGTTTTCCCGGCTTCATGTTTGGTACATGAAATTTTGAACTTTGTACTGGTCTCAAGCTTGAGCTGTATCTTGTATAATTAAAGTGGTTTTACACACTTTCTTGTGAATGGATATCGAGTTATCAACACAGTTATGTTATACCAGTAAATTGAATAGTTTTTGAGAAAGCATTGGCTACTAATTTGTAATGGATATGATGTTACCCGATCTTTATCTTTGAGATTGCTTTGAAATTTGATTAATCTACAAGTTGATACTAATTTATTTTTCCCTTTCACCTGTTGGAATTATCAGCTTGATTCAACGTCCGTTTTAGCTTAATAGTGAAACTTTCTTCTCATTTGGGAGAAGAGGCAAGAGATATATCAATAATGTGATATGCTGTGGGTTCTTGAAGGCTGACCCAGCAATCTCTCACAGATTAGAAACTAAAATGAAATACAACATGGTTTTCCTATTTCTGAAGATTGGTATCAGTCGGCAGGATGCAGAGATGCAATTGATAGATGATAGAATCAAATTTGAAAAACAAAGAAATGGACTGAAACTGTTAAAATGTAGAATATTGTAATAAATCATATGAAATCAAGAAAGCGGTTAAATACTCTTGTCCATTGATCAGAGGTCCAACATAGACGCTGTGTTGTCGGGAGATACTGTATTAGCCAACATTTTATCCCTTTATGAAATGACCTGATGCGATCGAGGATTAATATGAGATTTTGTGTGTTGATTTGAAGAAATCGCTTGATTGATCCGGTTCTCATGATACATCAGTGAGAAATAAATAATAATAAAGTTATGAAATCCAAATATGCCGTTTCATGTTTGGTGATTCCTCCATCAAGCCAGCTTCTGGTTGAATAGATCCAAACTTAACGCATTGACGTTGTCTTATTATCTCCAAGACAAGCCACATGGGGTGACTCGAATTCCTTCTCTTTGTTTTGGCTTTACATAGAAAAAGTCAATATGAGAGTATTCTAAAGGGCAATATCAATGGGGGTAACTTGTCCTAGTTGGCTTAAAGACATGCCAAAGAAAAGGCAACTGACGGTACTAGATTTATCCCTGGTTAGTACCTGTCATTTGTCAGCTGTGATTAGGAAAGGGAAAGGGAACATATGAAAACGGGTATCTGTAACTGTTTGTCCAGATCTTATAAATGTTCAAACCTGAGTTCAAACTCCAAATAACGTCCATATACGTGGACATTCTGGTTTAAAATAAAATAATACTCCCTCCTCCAAAGAGAGTGCAACTGGAATTTCCTCCAATTAAACCTTAAACAAATGTGACGAGTCATGATGTTCAACCCTTTACGGCTTTACCTCACTTTTTCACAAGAAATCAAATACTACAATAATCCAGGAAATTATAGGAACCTGAAGAAAAAGTACAAATCAAATCACAAGGCTAACAAAAGCAAAACAAAGCCCGGAATATATAGTTTTGATTCGTTAGATTTTCCACTCAGTTCCACATTGTGCTTATCGAAATGGCAAAGTCGCAGAAGGCCACCTATCCCCTGGCCAGCCATTCTCCCTCGTCTTCAAACAAAGGTCATGCAAATTATATATATGTCGAAGTAGAAGTTTGATTATGGCAACAGGGAATCCTTCTATTCTTCTTTTTACATTCCAAAATGGTTTGCTATAAACGCAGAAACCCTAAAGATTTATTCTTTGTCATCTGTACGTGGTTCTTGTCATTCTTGGTCATGGATGGATTTGTTGCAGCAAAGAATTCGACTACATGCATTCCAACAGATTTCGGCCCTGTTGTACCCACAACCCCATTAGTTAGTTTTCTTGAAATTGTTCAAGAAACTGCACTCAATACCTATGGACCCAAAAAATTTGACCCAAAATTTTACGTTGATATGTCTCTGAAACACAATCTGTCGGATACAGTAGAGGCTTTCAACAAGATTTCAAGAACTGAGAATGGCTCTGTATCGGCTAGTGACTTGGATGGGTTTATAAAGGAGTATTTGGAGGGCCCTGATGAGGATTTAGTTTATGCTGAGCCAAGGGACTTTTTCCCGGAGCCTGAAGGATTCTTGCCCCGGGTGGAGAATCCTGAGATGAGGGCTTGGGCATTGGAGGTTCATTCACTTTGGAAGAATTTGAGCAGGAAAGTGTCTGATAGAGTATTGGAGAGGCCGGACAAGCATACTTTGCTGCCGCTGAAAAACCCTGTTATAATTCCAGGATCACGATTCAGAGAGGTGTATTACTGGGATTCTTACTGGGTAATAAGGTTAGCTTCTGGTTACTTCTGGGTTCTATATGTCTATTTCTATCTAATCTTTCTGCCAGCTTTTCTTATTCTGGAGTGAAGAAGATTGCTCACCAGACGTTGATCTCTTCATGGTTTATTATTGGATTTTAAAAGAATTTATTCTATAAGACTAGTAATCTGCGCAGCCTTTGTTTTAAGAACACTCAGAATCTGTAATCTGATGTAGTCATATTTAATTGACCAACCACAATACAGTAAAAGAACAACTTCAGCTTCTCCTACTGTTAGGAGAAGTTTGTTTTTTGAAATGTTATTGTTAGGAGAAGTTAACTGTACCATTTAAACCTAACCTCTCTGCAAAAAATATTGTCATTTTCCTTCCCATAGGATATGATCTTCTGCAATATTACAAATTAACCAGAGCAAAGGTATAAGTACATTGTCTTTCTGAAGAGTAGTTCTAAAATGTTTGTTTATTCTTTTGAAGCAAATTCTTTTAAGGTTACTGGCCTTGGCGTCCTTCTCTCTGTTAGTAATACATCTACTAGTGTTTGTATATTTCTTTGTTTAGCATGTTTTAGAAGGTGTATATGTTTATTCTGCAGGGGCTTGTTGGCCAGCAAAATGTTTGAAACTGCAAAAGGGATTGTCACTAACCTTATCTTCCTAATTGATCAATTTGGTTATGTCCTCAATGGTGCAAGGGCATATTATACAAATAGGAGGTATCAATCTCTGAATCTGTGTTCATATTATAAGCCTTAAACATATTGCCTTGTTTGATTGTCAAGAGCTGCCTCCTCACTCTCTGGGAGGTGCTTAGCAGACTAATGTGAAATTCAACTTTAAATTTGCAAAGGTAGGCATTTGTTATGAATGATGTGTCTGCAGTAGTGGCTCATCTTTCTTGAAAATTCTATCTCTATTTACATCTTATTATTTAATTCTTGCCCTGATGCTCATGGTAAATAAACAAAATTGGTTCTGCTGAAAAGATAAGTAAGACAAGGTATTCTTCACTGACTCATTAGAGATGGACATTAATTTTTCTATTAGTTCAATAGTGTCACATTTTTAAACTTGATAACTTGTACTTAATACATGATGTGAAGATGATTTAGCATTTTTCTCATTTTATAAATACAAATTTGATCTTATTTTTATCAAAAAGATCTACTAAGTTGAAACTCAGTTGTATACATGCAAAGACGTAGTAAGTGCTCTTTTCATCTGCATTGTTGTAAACAATGTGACTGTCATCAGTCTTATATTTTTTTAGGTTTTATAAAAATGTTAGCCTGTCCTTGATCATATTATACAAGTGTCTCTCTTGATGCATCGTATTCTGCTCCGTTTCTAATCGTGATGTTCAAGATGAAATAAAAGTTACAAATGACATTTGCAGCCAGCCTCCACTCTTGAGTTCTATGGTTTATGACATATATAGTCGGACTGGAGATTTGGGTCTCGTAGAAAAGTCTCTCCCTGCATTGCTCAAGGAATATGAGTTCTGGAATTCAGGTACAGATGAATATAGGCTTTCGTGTTGTTGCGTTTTCTCTAACACAGTGCCTTCGTTGTTAATCTACTTTTCAACTTCAAAAAACGATGCATCTGTGATTTAAACTTTAATTTGGCTCTCTGTATTGGCCAAAAACGTTCTCATGGTTTTTTTTTTTTTTTTGCTGCTCATTTTCTTCTGCAGGAATACATAAGGTGACCATTCAGGATGCTCAAGGATCTACTCATAATTTAAGTCGGTTTTATGCAATGTGGAATAAGCCCAGGCCAGAATCTTCAACAATTGTATGAACAATCAAATTTTCCACCAACAGTTGTGCCCATGATATATTAGATTTTGTAATTAGTATCTTATATCATAATCTTATCCTCTCAGGACAGAGAAACAGCTGCAAAACTCTCACATACTTGTGAGGAAACACAACTTTACCGTGAACTAGCATCTGCTGCTGAATCTGGTTGGGATTTTAGTACAAGATGGATGAGGTAGTGCATTTACATTGTGCTGTTTGGATAGCTCAAACATGTTATTTCTAATCTTTCTTATTTTGTTTTGCCATCATAATTTTTCAGCATTCTATATAACATCACTTTCACTAATTTCAGTTGTAGCTGACTTCAAGATTTAACTACTATCAATTTGATGCACAACTCTATGATCCGATTGGTTATTGCTAAGACTCCAAATATGCCTTATACCCCACACATTTTAAAGAAACAAAAAGCATATGTTGATTAGAACTGAATTAGAAAATTGAATGGTTAATGGCCAAATTACTTAGTAAAAGAATGAGCATGCAGAAGCCATATCAAGGAAGAAAAAAACTGGATTAGATGCCCCGCCCATTTGAGTTTTGTTTGTGAATGGGCCTGATTTTGCCTGCTTGTTTTAGGAATGCGTCTGACCTCACAACACTATCAACTACATTTATTCTTCCTGTGGATTTGAATGCCTTCATTTTGAAGGTAAAATTTAGAACATCCTTTTGAATGCTCATGATTTGATTTGGTAAATTGTGCTATATGGCTAAGACAAATGGCCTTGCATTTTGTGGATCAGATGGAGCTCGATATAGCCTTTTTGGCAAATGTTACTGGTGATAGCAGTGTGGCTTTGAGGTTTACAGAGGCTTCTCAAGCTAGGCAAAAAGCAATGAATTCAATTTTTTGGAACACAGAGATGGGACAGTGGGTTGATTATTGGCTTAGCAAGAGCAATACATCCAAGGTGATGTATTTATGCACAATCTTGAACATTCTTTCCAAGATACCAATGCATAAAAGATATTCATATTTTTAATGTGTAGGACGTTTATACATGGGAAACTTCAAACCAAAATCAAAACATATTTGCCTCAAATTATGTCCCATTGTGGATCAATTTGTTCCATTCAGGTTTGAGACAATATTTTCTTTCTGTTCTTTTTTCCCATATGCTCTATATATTTTAGAAGCTTTCATTTATTAAAAGCTGCAGTTTGATTACATATTTAAGTCTGATCTCTATGTTTTTTTTCTATAAAAAAATTATCTTTCATTATTTCCTAGCTACGTTTTTCATATGTTACTTCTGCTTTCCTGACTACTGACATTTTTTATGTTTGGGATGATATAGAAAAATTTCAAACCAAACAGGAAGAAACTAGATGATCCACTTGCTTAGATAAAAAATGATTTGTAAACATGAATTTACGTCTAATTTAAGCATTAGTTTTAGTATTCAAGAGGGGCTTAATGGTTGCGGGATTTAATGTTTACTCTTCCTAAACTAGATCATACAAAAATCCTTTTTGGAATAGAAATGACCATCTTGAAGTTCTTTGTTTGATATGGAGTCAGCTACTTTGATTTATTATTATCTCTAATATCAATGAAGTATAACCAATATTTCTCGTCTGCACAACTGAAGATGGTAAAATGGTGGAGAAAGTCATCGAAAGTTTCAGAACTTCAGGATTGCTTCATCCAGCAGGGATCGCGACTTCTCTATCAAATACCGGACAACAATGGTAAAAGTTGACGTTTGGCTGGAAAATAAGCACTTCTTTTTTACCTATAAATGTTTTATGATTGAGTATGAATTGGGAACAGGGATTTTCCAAATGGTTGGGCCCCTCTTCAACACATGATTGTTGAAGGTCTGGCCAGGTGTGGATCAGAGGAAGGTGCAGCTTTGGCCAAAGACATTGCTTTAAGGTGGATCAGAACAAATTATGTAGCTTACAAGAAAACAGGTACAATGCATGAGAAGTATGATGTTGAGAAGTGTGGAGAATATGGAGGTGGTGGTGAATATGATCCTCAAGTAAGTGAAACGTCATTCTTGTTTGTGGTTTCCAGCGAACAAACATCTGCTGAGTTTTGAACTTTAACCTGATAAATTGATCAATTTTGTAATGATTCTTAGTCATATGCAAAAACATTGACTTGTAAGGCCTCAGTTTTTGTATCATGTACTTGTGCTTGGTACATGAAATAGTTAGATGTATACAACCTTGGTTATTTATATTATGGAATGCTTTAACTGATTTTGGTGTGTTTCATTGCAGACTGGCTTTGGCTGGTCAAATGGAGTTGTATTGGCGTTTTTGGAGGAATTTGGATGGCCTCAAGACTTGAAGGTGGGATGTCAGTGATCAAGTGAATATCCATTTTCCTGCACATCCAAACAAGCAGAACGTTGAAGTAATAAAAGTTAGACATAGACACACATTTCTTGACATATCCAGCCTATATTAATCACATTAGTTTATGTATTTGTAAGTATTCTTGGTTGAGGAGGGTCTGATTTCTGATGGCAAATAGCAAACATCTTCTCTTCCCTCCAAACCTTTCAAGGGGGTAAAGTATGCCGACATCATTGTAAATCATGTTGCTTAATAAAGTAAAATCAAGTGCATTCATCTTTTGGTCACATCTAACTTTCCTGAAAAGTCAGAAGTGCCATTATTCTGTGATTTAACCTTGAGATTATGAATTATTTGCAACTAACTGATGAGATTTATGTTAAATCATTCAGTAACCTCTGTCTAAGAAATATTCTCCTCCATCAATGATAGTAGTGTCACATTGATTGAAAAAATGAAACTTTCACTTGATGGCCAATCTTGAGATTCCTTGTATGGTTTGATGTGATATCAAGATGGGAAATTCCATTGATCCTGCTGGTCTGGCTTACCTATGCAGAAAAATTAGTTGCCATGTATAGAACTAAAACTGACTGAATCCATGTACCCATCAGGTGGATGATTGATCCTCCATTGATGGGATTTTTTATTGCCAGGTTACCCACTAATTTGGATCTTTGAGTCTGCACAAATAATTAAGTGACAGCTCAAGCCTCATACAATCTCTATTTCATATACAAAATTAAGTTAATTGGGAGTGGATCAGAGTATAAACCTACAATTGATATGTATATAATTAATTTGGCTTAGATGACGTTGTGGATTGTGAATTTTGTGATTGATGACAAAAGTTCTGGATTTGCTCAAGAGAGTTAGCATTGATTAAAGGCAATGATCAGAATTGTTCCAAAGGCAGTGGAGTTAGTTGGAATTTATAACTTGAATCCAAACTTTTTTCAACATTAAATTTTCAAATGTAGAACTGACAAAAGGTTAACCACCATCACACCAGGATAATATATTTTTTTTCAAGAATATTATTTATACGTACGATATTTGTCTAATTAGTTCATCAAATATAAGTGTTCTCTCACCTCATATGATCTCCTAGAAGAGTTGCATATGTGGGATGTTATCATGGTCCATGTGAATTGTGAGACTATGAGGAGAATTTGCATCTGATCTTGAACTTGAAAAATATTTTAAAAATATAGGTCGTGCCTTTCCACAAGTCATAAATTTTGGTGTACTGTCACACTGAATAACCACAACACAAATCACAAACCTAGAGAAATACTGAATGAGATAATCTGAGAATTCAAAAGTGCAGCTTTGTGGAGGGATTACATCAGAGAAAATAGCAATAGATGATTTGATTTAGAGCCTAGTTAGTTGGGATGGTGAGTGGAGAGTGGTGGGTCATAATTGATGAATTTCTTTAATCAATGGGAATCATAATCTAATAAAAAAGCCTAATTTGTTGGAGAGTAACATTAAAAAAAAGTGTTTGTTTACACTCATTGAACCCTATAATGGCCAGAGTACATACAATTTTGAACTTCTAACCAATGACCACAGAAAGGGATAAAGCTTGATTCCTTGAGTATCGCCTTGATTCTGATTTTTAATGCTACACTTTCTGCTTTTAGTGACTTTCTGACTTGGTTTTTGTTTTCTATATTTAATGCTTAGTGAAGAAAACTAGGAATACGAAATCTTTAAGAGCGAATAGATAGACATCCCATTCTTAGAATCATTATATTTAACTATACGCTAAAAAGACATTTCTTTTAATTGAATAATATTCACTTTTCCTTTGTATCTTTGTTAATCATATTAACCGAAATTTGGCTTGATTAGCAGCAAAGGTAGCGTTATCCAGCGGGGTTGGACGTATGTCATCAAAATGAAATCTTATATAACAAAATCACAATATATCTATTATGTTATTTTAAAAACAAGAGAGTGATCAATAAATTAATTATGGATGTGATCTAATCTTATCAAGCAAGATTATTATTGTCATTTTTTTTTTCAAGAAGAGAGTAAACTATCCCACTAATATTAAGGGCAGGTCCCTGCAAGATTCTGGGCTCCCACAGAAAGAGTGGCAAATGATTGAAGAATGGCAGTATACAAATAGGATATGAAGGTGCACTTTGCATAGAAAATTCGAAGCTTTAATCAAAGAGGGATTAGTGGAAAGAGATGACCAGTGCACAATGGCATATATGTATAGTTTATTCCACATACATGATTTGTATTTCTCAATGAATCTTATCATAGTCAAATAGAGTTGGCTAACAAATCATGCAATCTCTTATTTTAGTCTTAGACAATTAGTGAATAATAACATCATGACTTATGCATAGTACACATGCATGCATACAATATATCTCTGGCTTGCATATAGTGGTTTGCATCCACAAACCAGACAAATCTAATGGAAAGTGACTTTGGAATTGGTGTATCTCAGCAAATCTAACTCCTTATTATCACATTATTCTTTCTCATATATTTTTCACTCAATGAGAACATAATGTACTATATACACTTTGTGATATTAGACATTTGAACAGAAATGATACAACTTCTTAATGTACGATAATTATAAAGGTGAGTTCATGATAAAATATTCTAGTCTTGCACAAAATCTTTGATCAAATTGCACCTCAAAGATGAAGGGTGGATACCAAAGAGGAGAGTACTCACTACTCAACACAAATCCTCTATAGGAAGAATGAACTTTTACTTCCGATTATTTTGTAATACTAGTACATTGCATGCCTTCCAATGCAAGTCAAGGCAAAGGAATTGACTAATAGTATCTCTGTATAATGAAGGGCTTCTCTTATACTCGTGCATTTCACCGTAGTCAAATCCATGATTAGTTAAGTAGGAGTAATCTATTATTGGAGCTAAAATAAGTATGATTAGAACAATTGTTAACCACTAATTAATATGAAAAGCAAACTTTGGATATCTAAATCCAAAAAGTACATGAGCATGAACCACGAGGACAAGAAGCAAGGAATTCCTTTCTCCCTACATTTCAGCCCTATTCAAGATTAGTCCACTATAAAAATCACTGAACTGCATTTATTAGAGGAAAAGCCCTTTTGAAAATGGATTACACATAAAAGTGAAAAGATTACACGGAAAAGGGTGGAAAATTCAAGAGAAGGAGAAAAAAAAACATAAAAATATAATTAACAAAGAGAGAGATTAGGTGGGGGAGGGGGGGGTATAGTCATAGAGTTTAACCAATGATGGTCTGGAAAATGTAAGGTTCAGGGTCCTCACGTACTGCATCGAGCATTTCGCTGTTTGGAATCTGAGTTCCAGGTCAAAATCTTCCCCATGTGCATTGGCTTTAGAAAATTCATGGGGCTAGCTTAATTCTACTTTCAAAAGTATAAATTAATGGCACAGGCAAAATTGGAAAATCTATTTTATTTTCCAAAGTTTTTCTTCTTTTTTGGGGGGTAGGGGGGCTTAGAATTATGCTTAATTAACTTGATCAGTCAACTTCTCTTTCCAGCATGATCCTAAGGGTACGTAGCATTATTGAGTTGTTCAAGTTGTTTATATCTTTTTTAGCAAGGATCGGATTTCATTTTTATTTTTTTCATTTTGGCATTCTATGATAGGATCATTTTATCGACTAGACAGCAGAAATTATCCTATTATAAAGATAAGATAAGATTGCTTTCGTTCGAGAAATGAAAATTTGATCAGAAAGGAAAAAGCAATATAGAAACAATGGATGATGGGGACTGGGGATATTGAATGAAACACATAAAGAAACAATAGAAGCAACGGTCCCCGGCATATTGATCATGAAGGCACGGGAGCAGAAGAAGTGCTTGATAAAGTTGAAATTTCATGTCATTCTTTTTCTTTAGAAACCTTTTGGCTCTGCTCTCATCCTCCTACCATACGGTCCTACCAACCCTTTTCCCATTGCTAATTCACAAAGGACAATCTCAAACGTTCCTCTTCAAGTTATCATCATATTTTCTTCCTTACCTTTTCTTTTTTTTTTTCAAAATCTTCCATCTTCTCATAGTAATTAGCATTTCATTTGCAAATGGCCAATGACAAATTTATTATCAACTACCAAAAGCTTTATGTGAATGATCCATGGTGATCATGTACTTAATTAGTATATAATACAAGCTCACCATATTTGGCCGGTAGCATGGTTTACTAGATTACAAGCCATTATGTTCAATGCAACAGGTATCCTTAGAAGATTCTTGATTGGAAAGTGATCGCTATTATAATCAAGATCAAAGCCAGTACATTACATATCATACATGCTTTAGTTTATAGATTATGAATAAATGTTTAGTTCTGAGAAATTCAAGAACCAGGACCTTTTTTGTTTATGGTAAAAGGATTTTAATAACTAAAAGATGCCTTGGAAGTGAAGGGAATGTGTTAACCTAATCAATGGCATGTGGTCTTGCCATCATGATATTATCACATATAGAGTTTGCTTTGGGTAGAAAGATTAGGGATCGGAACACATCAATTATCAATAAAACTTGAATAGTAGCACAAAATTCTTTAAAAAGAGTGATTAGAGCATACTATTCATTTTCATTAAAAACGTGAATAACTTAAATTTATACTCAGTCATTTAAGATATGTTATAATACAAATTCAAAAGTCCGTCAATTAATACTATCAATCAAGTTAAGCCTCGCAAACTCAACTTTGCTCGATCAAAAAATTTCCAAATTGATAATACTCCTTATGTTAGAAATTGAATGTTCAAATGAGAATTTAGGTCAACCTTTGGCTTTTAAAGAAATTATCATATTAATGTAGTTAATATTAAGATCATATGAATTAGTTGGTTTAAATCACTTAAATTAATTATATTATAATAAATATGTTTAATTTAAAAAGTAAGTATTGAATTTCGAATATGTAACAATAAAAATACAGATATTCAATTACGAATCTAAAATATTATTACTAAGCATAATTGAAATTTTACTTGACTCCATGACAAGTAAATATTACATAGTTGATAAATATTTTCATTTATAGTTAAAATATCATTAGTTCGAGTCCAACTCGTAATAATTATATATATAAGAGAGGGAAATAAAAATCGACTCCATTGGCACGTTCTAACGGCTATTGCCAACGAACAATAGCATATAAGGTCACCCGAGAGGTGGAGGTTACAACTTAAAACGGGTGAATGAATGATTTAACTTTGCCATACCAAAAGGGAAGAAGTGACAGATTCGAGGCCGTAGATTCATTGACTGATTATTTGATATTTCTAATTCTACCCTCACGTGCGAATTGCGATTCCTCTCCAACAAATGGATAAATTAAAAAGGAAAAGAAAGCGGACTCTGCCCTCTCGTCTCTACCACAACCACCACATTAGGGAGGGAGCAAAGTCGTCCTAGTCACCTGTGCCGCTTTCTTTAAATAATCGCCGACTGTTGCTCCAACCTATCACGGTTTCATCTCGAACGTTGACTATTCCCTTCTCGCATTTTCTGCTCTTTATGCATTATTTTTTCTCCATAGTCCCGATGAAGAATAAATCTCACAATTTTTCCTTTTTTTTTATAAATATTTTGAGATCAAACTATAAATTTGAATACTATGATTCTTCTGTTAATGTTAGTTGTTGAGGATGTTTTTTAATTAAGAAATAAACTACCTTACCGACTTGTAAGATTAATTATAACGAGAATATTCTTAGGAACACTCATTAAATTAATGTCATTCAAAATAATTTGGTAATGATATATTAAATATTTAACCTACGAGTCTAGTCGATGTTTCAAAATTTTATAAAACTATGTTAATACTAGGAAACACCACTCCGGACAATTTATATTAGATAAAAAAAATCGAACAATATAAGATCAAATGTTAAAAATCCTTTATCATTGGTCATTGAATAATTAAGTCATAAAAATTAAGGTTTTTAATCATCTAAGTGCATCTTCAAGCATGTGATTAAGGCTCTTGGAAATTCATAGATGTATTGTTTTATGAATAACCCTCCATCATTAATTACCATAAGAAATCTTCAATTATAACAAGTTTATTATTATTATTATTATTATTATTATTGCACTGGCTTTATTCTTCCTGCATTTGCAGAAACATTAAACATAGCCGCTTAACTGTAGATTTCCTGTTTCTTCCTTTTGTATTCATTTAAATAAATAGTGGCGTTGACTATTGAATGCATTATTTGACCACACAACAAAGGAGTTTTTCCCTTAAAAATTATTTAAGAGTAAAATTAATATTAACCATGAATAGGTAAAGGATGCTTATAACTATTGAGTTATAATGTAATAGAAGAAAGGAGCCTTTTTTTTTTCTTTTTCCTTTTTGAGAGCAATAGAAGAAAGGATAAATAAGAGATGGACAAAATTGTGGAGTTATATATTAAAAATCATAATTGGAAAAAAAAAGAATTTAATATTTTAGTTTAAGAGCAATACAAAATAACTGCAAATTAAGCTCGAACCCCCACCCTTCCAAAAAATTAAAAATTAAAAATTAAAATTAAAAATCAATGAATGCAAACTAGAAAATAATACTAAGAAATATTGAGATAATTGGGAAAAGAAGAAGGCAATACCAGTTTTGATGCCAATAATAAGTACATAAATGTCAGAATCATGACTCCATATATTAAAAGAAGTTGGAATTAAAAACTATGTCACAGTACAACACAAGTGATTTACCAAAGACCAAAACCTGAAAAGTGTAAACTTATATATAATAATAATAATAATAATAATAATAATTAAGGATGCATAACTAAGTACAGGCCTGCAAATGCTAGTTAAGAGTTAAAAGATGTTCTTTAAAAAAAGAAGAAGAAGAAGAAGGAAGAGATTAGTAAATTATAAGGTTGAGTAGTCATTAATTAGTAAAACAGTGTAGGGAATCATAGTATAATGTAGTAAGTGGTTGCTAATAATGCAGACAACTTTTTATCCACCGGGTACCGTACAATTTTACTATAAAAATTACCGTAGAAATTTTCTAGTTTTGTCTTTTGGCAAGAACACAAAGACTTATATAATATAATGCATTCTTTCAATTTTTTTATTTCAAAATATTAGTCATTTCATAATTATTAATACAAAATTATAAAAATAAAATAAAACTTCACCCTCTATTTAATGTTCCCTTAAAGTGAAACTTATAATCATTATAAATGAAAGAGAAAAATTAAGTTTAAGACTATTTTAAATATAAAAAAGTTAAAGTTAAAATATATTTTATATCATATATATAAACAAAATTAAAATAATTTATATTTTAGAAGGGAAAAAAAAGTAGTTACATGCCTGATCACAAAAGATCAAATTCATGGAATAATTTTAGTGAAATTACTTAAACCCCCCAAAAAAAGGGGGAAAAAAAAAAAGGAAGGAGGGACAAATATGCAATACTATCTCACTCCACCTTTCTATTCTCTCTCATAATTGATTCCCTAATCCCCACAATCTCCATTATAATTTTTTTTTTATAAAAAAAATACCCTTTCTTCTTTTCTCACTCAAATCAAACTCAGTCCCTCTCCGTTCTCCAGTCTCCATTCTCCATCACATCCCAAAGTAGCCGAAAGAAACAACCAAACCTTTCCTTACATTCCATTTCTCCATTTGTCTGGAACAAAACGTACACAGTACACTGCCATATTTCTCCATTTCTCAGTCTGTACAGTTACTGAAAAAAAAGAAGAAGAGAAAGCAAAATAGCCGAAAGCACACAGCAACAGCAGCAGCCAGCCTCCCTCGCTCCCTCTGTGTGCATGTATGTATAGACTATGTCTATGTGTTATTGCTTTCAATCAGCAATAGTTCTCAGAGTTAATTGATGACGGTAGGTAAAAAATACTTATAAATTTACTGCTCCCACAATTACTACCACTACTACTACTACTCTAGTTTTGAAGGTCCCCTACTCTCTCTATATATATATACACTCCCTTTTTCGTCTACAAAAGCACAAACAATTACTGCAAACTAGCGACAATCAGTAATTAAAATGCTTGAAACTGTCAAGTACCTCCTTGGCTCCGCCGGTCCAAGCGGCTTTGGCTCTAAATCCACCGCCGAACAAGTCACTGACAACTGTCCCGATCTTCACTCCATCACCGCCATCATCACTGGTTCGTATGTAAATCAATTTTGAAACAAAAATCATGATACTCTTTATTTTTTTTATAAAAAAAAGTTTGGCATACTGATGACGTTTGGTATGTGTTATATAGGAGCGACGTCGGGTATCGGGGCCGAAACGGCGAGGGTGTTGGCTAAACGCGGCGCCAGGCTGATTCTACCTGCTCGACGCATCAAAGCGGCGGAGGATACAAAGGCTCGTATTTTGTCAGAATTTCCTGACTCAGAGATTCTAGTCATGGCTCTTGATCTTAGTTCTCTTAACTCTGTACGGAAATTTGTGGATGAGTTCGAGACTCTTAATTTGCCGCTTAATCTCCTCATGTGAGTCTCTTTCTTGATTATCTAGAGATGGACATGCAATTTTCTAAATTCATATTTTCATTTAATTCTCATGCCAAAATTTGTCACTGACACAGAAACAACGCTGGAAAATTCACTCACGAACATGCCATTTCTGAAGATGGAATTGAGATGACTTTTGCTACCAATTATTTAGGTAAACAATTTTCTTTTTCCTTTTAGCTGTAGCTTTGAACAGTTCACGATGCCCTTAAAAGTCTTAAACCGTGGGTTTCCTGTCTGTTGAAAATCAGGTCACTTTTTGCTGACGAAGCTGTTTCTGAAGAAGATGTTTGAGACTGCGAAAACCACCGGCATCCAAGGAAGAATAGTGAACGTATCGTCCAGCATCCACAGCTGGTTCTCCGGCGACGCCATCCGTTATCTTGGTTTTATAACCAAGAATAAAAGGTGAGAACTTACGAGAACTGCTCTACTCCTAGTTTAATACAAATTGCAAAACTTTATAATACTACTCGTATTGTTTTTAAATATAAATGTTTTAGTATATTATAGAAATAAAGGGAAAAAAAACAGTACTCCTAACATGGCTCAAGAGCCAAGACACCATGGAGCCATATCTGATACTGAAATAAATGCCCCGATTGCACACATCAAAACAAACAAAGAACACAAAATAAAAAATGGGTGAAAGAAAAAGGAGGGTTTTGACTTTATGCTGAAATGTATGTCTCGGTCTTCGACAGTCATTACGATGCTAACACGTGCGTACTCCCTCTCGAAGCTCGCCAATGTTTTGCACACCAAGGAGCTTGCTCAGAGACTCCAGGTCAGTTCGTTTATTGATTTCTTAAATCAAACAAAAGAGAGAAGAAAAAAAAACAAGTGAAATTTGTTTGTTGGTTTCTTGAAACCGTTTATATATTTCGGGGGTACATATGAATTACTCCCAATAAGATTTGTCTCTGTATTCTTTGTGAATGTTGTAGGAAATGGAGGCAAATGTGACAGTGAATTGTGTGCATCCTGGGATTGTAAGAACACGACTTACCAGAGAACGAGAAGGCCTCGTTACTGGTTAGTTACTGCTACTTTCTTAGTATTGATTTCGCCTAATTCTCCCTCCCTTTCATCTATAAAATTGTCGCTTATAATTAGTCTTCGTAATGATTTCTAAAAAAGCACAGTGACAATTTTTTTATGAATGAGATTAAGAGAGACAGATGATCTTGTATAGACATTGCTTTGTTTAAGATTTACTTGGGTCTCTTCCGTTTGTGTGTGTCTACTTATTCTTGTCTCTACAAGATCTGATTCTGAGCAAACAAATATAAATGGCTATGCAGATCTGGTTTTCTTTCTGGCTTCCAAACTCCTTAAGACCATTCCTCAGGTACTTTCGTTTGCCATATCGTTTTCAATGTGTTTAGATCGTGATGGTACTAGTCTTTCTCAACGCTGTTATCGTAATAATGAAAACAGGCTGCAGCAACGACTTGCTATGTTGCTACTCATCCAAGACTCAAAAACGTGAGTGGAAAATATTTTGCTGACTGCAATGAAGCTCCAACTTCAAAATTGGGTTCTAACCCAACCGAAGCTGAAAAGATGTGGTTCGCCTCAGAAATAATGGTCACTAAGATCCCATTTACCAAGAAAGATTTTGAGGGGAACACCTAAAGACTTAGATCAGTACTAGAACAAGTCCTTTTTGCTACTAGCCAGTACAGGAATATGTAGAAGAAATGATAAAGAAATATAGCAAATATATATATGTATATATATATATATATGTAGCTAGCATATGCAAGAAAACAAAGTTCATTTGAGAGGATGCTATATACAAGTTTTTTACAACGAAATCAAAGAATTTAGTGTAGTTTTACTTCTAAATGTTGAACAAATTGCGGTAATTTTCTAGTCACATGGTTTTACAACATTGAACCTCTTGCAGTTTCAAGTAATGCAACATTGGCAGTACTTGGAACCGCACACATAAAGTTTAAATATTGAATGATCAATTGAAACAAGGTAATGGATATAATAGTGCAGATGATATAATTAAAGTTGGTGATTAGCATTATAATTTATACAACGTAGAGAGAACAAATATTTTCTTGATCTTGATTAGGGAAAAATTAGATGGATAGCGCGTCTTTCTTGCACTTCCACCATGTGAGTGTTTAATTTTTAGGAGTAGTCTCTGGTTATTGAAATGGGTCCTACGAACATGCAAGCGTGGGGATTGGTGCCGGGGGGGGGGGGGGAGGGGGTAAAGTGCTTGGAAGATCACTGGCAGCTTCATTTTTCCATGTATAGGAGGAGCTGCATCTTATCTTGATTTTGTACGTTCGGGCCATATCAAATTCTTCTTGCTATCAGCCAGTACCTTCTGTATTTTCAACTGAAAGGAGGATGTAATTTCACTAACAACACAGTTGAATTACTTAATATGGAGAGTCTGTGATAACGCTTTCAATATATATTCAACTATTCAAGGACCAAATAAGTACAATCACACTTTTAAAGAATATTCTCAATTTACCCTTTTCACGATGAATAAATGTTATATTTCAAGCACATATTAGGTTGTGCACGATCATGTTTATCTAAGTGAACGTAATGCTCCTATTAAGAGCTTCAAGCCGGTATTCCACTAACATGATGATAGTTCTACAAAGAAAAAGAACCAAAATGAGCTATATATATGATCACCAAATTTAGTGAAAGAAAACAGTTGTAGCCCTTACAAGAAAGAACATCTAATCATAAGTTGTGTCCCAAAGTAATAATGAAAAAACCCATAGTCTAGTATGATGAGAGGGTATGTAGCATCCATCATGGGATAATAATTTAAGGTCTAATTCTCCATTTCAATGTAAAACTCAAGATGTATATGAACATGACCTTCAGTGTTCCAAATAATTTTTGCAGAGGAATGCAGTCCTTAGAATATGGTGGTGGACCAAAGCACAAAGTTCTGGGCCAGTAAATTTGACTAAAGGAAGCAGCTCATGGTCACTACAAGATAAGTGTTTAATCTACACATTGCTGCCCATAAACCATTTGTGTTTTCTTCACTTTATAGTTGTTCCACCATCATCGGTTGTCTGCACTTCACTGGATGTCAACTGCACAGCCGACTTGAGGTGGAGTTGCTGAGGCTCTTGAAAGTCTTGATTACTTTTCCAAACTCCTTTTTTCTATTCCACTGTATATTCTAGAATTCCTGAAAGACCAGAAACAAATAACAGAGATTTGAAGAAGTTTATTTGTTTTCTAGTTCCCGGGGTTTTCTTCCTCACCCTATGCTTTTGCAAAGTGTGGGTTCCATCACAAGAAGCTACCATCTTGGGAGTTCCAATTATATTGTTCGAGAGTACAGACATGGCGATCTTCTATGATGAATTATGGAAGTAAAGAAATGAATGAGGCCCAGTCAATATATACTATGTATAACTTTCTGGAGTCACTATCTAATATTCTGCCAACAGATATTGGATGTCCACCTGTGCTCTCCACTCTAAAATCCCTTCACCAAATTATAATAAATTTGAAATCTGAATTTTCAACCTGCTATGTATATCTAACCCCACCACCCAATTAGGAAAAGCAGGCTCTTTTTTCTTTTTTTTATATGTGTGTGTGTGGGGGGAGGGGGTGGGGAGAGGAGGAGGAGGAGATGGGTGATTGGGTGTCATGAAATCATACACGTTTGAACCTTTGAGCTCTATCGTTCCTGAGCGTGAGAAATTCTTGCCAAGATAGCGCATGCCTGAATAAATCTCAACAAAGGAAAGCCCTTAGCCCAAGCCCTGTTGTTCAGTGTTCAGAGTGCCACAAGAACCACCAGAAATTCTAGACATACATAATGCAACAAAATATTCAGCTACTTGCCTCCTACAAGTTAGAACAGTATCATCAGAATAATCAATTAACATCGACCTTAGATAGATACAATAAATATACTACAAGCAAATCTATACCTATTTAACCAAAAATTTGCAAACTTTTCCATGCAAACAAAACCAAAAGAATAAACCCCATGTTACCATTAAACAAACTCAAAAGTACATGTAGATATACCGTATACGGATGAATGCTGACTGAAGCAGCAACTAATCTGTCATCCACGAGAGATGCACATATTTCATGGAAACCTATTCAAACTCTGAATCCATGCCTCTTCTTTCAAACTTGAGCTTCTTAACTCTTGCCTGAGGGTCTTTTCACAACGCTGCTCCAATAATTTTGCTTGAGGATGGAAATTGAGTCATATGCTCACTAGACAATGCATATCAGCATCCCTCACAACTTTCCTATAACTGTGGCGTAAGACGCTTCCTATCACCCATTGGGTTGTGGGATCTAATCCTTGTGAGGGGAGGTGGGGAATAACTTGATCCTCCTTTAAAAATATATATATATATATATAATAACTTTCCTATAACTCTAGACAAGTGCAATCCTTAGCAACTATTCTATGAAATTTACAAGGATAACAGCAAGGTAGATTATCCAACTCGTTTATTCTGTTTTTCTCTCATTCTCCTCACCTTTGAACAAATTGCAATTATCACTTTCTTCTCATGGACTTTGGCAATCAACAACTTCAGAAATTTCCAGCAAAAACCAATGGTATATGTATCCAATAATGAGCCTCAAATACATAATTTTGGCTCATAAAGAGCTCCAAGGACTTGACAAGTTGCTTGGTATTCTGCCAATCATGTGCACCATTTCTCTAAACTTCTCAAACCTCTGAAAGGCTTTCATAGACCACAAAGCTGCTTCTCCCATCTAGTTAGAGCCCTCACTCGTGGAAACATCCAAGAATAGCAGTCTCCAGTTTTATATCTTTTCTATCCAGATGCGCTCGAAATTTCATAAAACTAGCTGCATCAAACTGTTCCCAAACAAGTCCAACTAAGTATTTATTCCTTCAAGTCATTAGAGAAAATAAGATCGATAACATGAGTAACGCACCTCATGTGAAGACACTTAATGCCAAGCAAACTAACCCACCAATCAGAAAATAAGTTTACCAAGTGATTAATGACGAACTACTTTTAAACTTCAATCATCAACCATGCAGTCTCAGAAAGGAAGGGAATGCAACTAGCATAGAAAGCTTAGCATTTCATTCTACGCATAACTTGAGGTCTACTTACTAACAAACCATATGAGCTAGAGCCTTCAGCCTTCTCATAACATCTTGATTAATCCCCATTTTGTCAAGCAATTTACCTTTACCTCTTCAAATTTTCGACTTTGAACAATAACTTGGTAGTTTGTCCTCATTTTCCTTTATGTAAGGACTATTCATGAAAGTCTTCATATAATTGTTTATCAATGAAGCGCCATTCTCACCTGAATCATCATCTCTTGGGTCGGCCCCATAATTAGAAACGATTTGGAATAGAAAGTTAGGTTTGAAATACGGCTACTGCAATTTCAAGGATAAATGGCATCAAAGAATGCGTGAAGTAGATTCCTTTGTGATAGGTTCTAAAAAAAAGATGGCAACTCTTAATTTCTTCCTTTTTTTTAAGATATGAGTGAAGCAAAAACAGAATCAGAGAGAAAAGATAAAAACTTAGCAGAACTGACAATTTGTAATCCACAAGAAAAGAATATGAGAACAGTAATTTCAGTGTTTAAGAGGAGATTGAGTAACATAGATGGAACTAAAAGTATAAAATCTAAAATCAAGAAACCAATCTAGACTAATCGTATTCTCTGCTAGGCACTGGCTTATGGGCTATTTTAAGTTATTCTTTTCATAACACTACCAATTGCCAAACTATACGCCATGCTTTATCTGCTGGCCGAACCACACATCCTGACATATTTCCACGAGACAGAGCGTATAAACAGAATAAAGTTCCAATCTTTGCAACAACTGATACCTATTTTCAATTTAACCAATATACACACATACATATTATTACAGTAGAATCAAGAATTCTAGGAGCAGAAAACAAAACTGATTGCAAATGCAAAAGAAAGGCATCTTTGACTCAGATCATCGCCGGCATCAGAAGTGACGAGGCTGGTGGTGATGGAGGCGGCATCAATAACGGGGCAACGGCAGAAATGTAAATCGACAGCGGTGCAAACCTTTTTTGTCAAGTGCCCGACCCATTTATGAGTAGGACTGTAGGAGAGTAAAAGATTCCACACTTGCTCGTTTTGTATGAATTGAAAGTACAAAAAAAAAAAAAAAATCAAGGAAAATAGAACCAATTTTGATGACTCTTACAATATAAAATATTTATTTACTTACATGTATTTTAAAATTACTGTCATCTTAATATTAATTAGCTATACAAATATGACAACGGAAATAATTTATATGAAATACCCTAAATTTGAATTACATTTTTTAAAAATTATGTTTAATTTGTAAATTACCATCCAATCTTTACTTATTCTCCAATTTATATCTAAATTTGTAATTTTCATCGACCTTTTATATATAGTATCTACGCTAATTTAGTAGTAGGAAGAGTAAAGATATATTTTATATTTGTTTTAGAATTTCATAATATTTTATTTTTTTAAATAATACTGTTTAGAGATCATTATACAAGTTTTTTTAATACTATAATTTTTGTTTTCTCTTTTTAAAAAAAAAAGGAGAAAACATTAAATATAGAATAAGATTGAATTATATATTGAGATAATATTTAATAATTATAAATGACTAATATTTTTAGATAAGATGTTAAGATTAATACATTTATATTTTTTACAACAAAATCATCAAGAATTTAATTCATAATAGAGATATACTACCATTTTCTCCTATTTTCAACCATACTCTCAACTCTTTCTATTTCCGTTCAATCCAAATATATAGACTGTTCAACCCGATGAACCACAAGGAGCAGACTTCCGGAAACCCGACCGATTTTTAAAACCCTACTCTCCTACGTCAAACCCCTCAACCAAATTGCCCTGCTCCTTCCAGGACTCCGACCATTGATCCGACATCCAAATATGGCGTCTTTACTCTCCGAAACCATTCCCAGGTTCACCGCCGAAACCCTCCGCTCCGCCGCCAGACAATCTGAGGGCTGCCACATCGTCCCTGTCCGTCTCCGTCATGCCATCAAGAAGTATCTCCGAGGTATACATATATACTTATATTAAACTACGTATGCATATTTGATGCAACCCTTTTTGTAAATTTGTTGTTTTACGATTGCTTCAGAGCAAGATGATCCGCATATGAAGAGAAAAGTGTTAAAATTATCTGAATCGTTCAACGTAATTAAGGAAGTGAATCTTCTACTGCCGACATCTACTTCAAAAGAGCTTGTTGAAGATCCTCTAGGCTTGGAACGCTCCAAGAGATGGAAAATTAAGAGTGCTTATGGTGATATTGGCCTTAAGTACAGTGACGACGAAACTATTGCTTATGTTGCCTCTCGTATGCCTGCTGTCTATTGTGCTTGCTATAGAGTCTTAAGTGAGGTAGGATCATAAAAGTCAATGAAAGAGTTCAAAGTTTGTAACTTGGTTGAGGAAATGGGAGTGAATTTCTTTTCTAACTTTGTTTTCTCTGCTGCTATAACCTGAAGGTGAGAAGGAGATTACCAGATTTTTCCCCTGCTAAGGTTTTGGATTTTGGGGCAGGGACTGGTTCCGCATTTTGGTGAGGAGATTGTTCTTGCTCTATGTGCTTGTGCTTGGGTCTCTGTGTTTGCTTTTCATGGTATCTTTCTTTTCTATTTTCGTTTTGGGCAGCATGGTGATTGTTTGTGATTGTGAAGGGCATTAAGAGAGGTGTGGCCACGGTCAATGGATAAAATTAATTTGGTAGAGCCATCACAATCAATGCAGCGAGCAGGGCAGATGCTTATAAAAGGTAAAATTTTGGTATATTGCTTGAGTTTTCAGGGCAATCTATCTTGACAAAGTTTAATGTTTTCCTCCTCCAGGATAGTGGTATGATAAATTGGGTGGATGATTTAGTACTTCACGAGCTGTTAGATTGTTTAAACTTGAGATTAATCTGAAATGTTACACTGATAAGCATGTCAACAAACATTTCGATAATGTGAACATATAAACATCTTTGTTCGTCTTCTAATTAGTTTATGTAGAATATCCATAATAGTCAAAGTAGTTTCTCTGCTGTTAGAACATTTAAATGTTCCTTATTTTGATTCCTAATATAATGGGAAGATTCTTCATTAAGGATATATTTGGGGTTTTTTAAAGATTAGACACAATTTAATATCCTTGTGTTTGTTTTAGATCTAAAGAATTTACCACTCATTCAAAGCTATGGTAGCATACAAGCACTATCCCAGAATATTAACAAGTCCGAAAGAAAGCATGACCTGGTAATTGCTGTAAGTGTCATTCTTACCCTTATTATTAGTATTATTATTTTTCATTTTGCTTCACATTGTTTTCCCTTGCAATTCAGTGGCAATTTTAAAAGAGGAAATTTTAAGGCAAAGGTTCTATTTGTAAAAGTCAACATATTTTATGGAAATAAATTTTTCTTAAAAAAAAAACCATCCTAGGGAAGCAACCTGGGATAGCCATTGGGAATTGGCTTCTTGAGAAGTCAGGGTTCTGTTTTGTTTAGTTATTCAAACTCTTTTTTCTTTTTCTTTTTTCTTTTTAACTTGTGAATGTAAGGTTTTTCAGTTGTTTGTTATTTGGTTTTCCAACTTCAACATCTTAACAGCCACATAAACACCAGAATCATTTTAATGTCAACAAGTTTTATCATCGTTGAGGTAACCTTTAGTTCTTATGTGGGATATTCTGGTACAAGAGTTACATGAAGCACACTGTTTGTTTGGTATTATTGTACTTGTAGTACCGACAACCGAGTGACAATTTTTTTTACCATGTTTCAATGGTTTTTACTTTATTGTGAATGTCAAATATAGTGATCAGATAATCCTGGTCATTGCTTATAGTTCTCTCTCATTTGCTGCAGTCATATGTGCTTGGAGAGATTCCATCTATAAAGGACAGAATCACTCTAGTGCGTCAACTATGGGAGCTTACTGGTGATATCCTGGTATGTTTTGCAACCTATTTTTTGTCCCTTATTAGTGCATGCCAATGTAGCACAGTATTATGGCTCAGTTACAGATGTTGAGCAATTGTAGAACTTCATCTATAGATGTAACCATTAACCTTTTTATTTCTGTATGCCGTTTTAGCTTATGATCCTATCAGTATAGAAACCTATTTCATTTTGACCATCATCAGAATAGAACTTTACGGAAACCTTTCTTGGGTTGCACAACCATATTTCTCTTATAAGCATTGGCAAAGACAGCAGAATGGTAGGATAATTTAGCAATGCTTGGAACAAATGTCGCAAAAAGTATAAATTTAATGTTATCCTGTATTATTCTTTACAACCAAATGGGGATAAATTATACATCTAATAATCTAGCTGTTTATTCTTTTCCATCATGTTTGCTCTTTCTTAACAATTTCAATTGGAACAGATTTTAATTGAACCTGGAACTCCAGAAGGATCAAATATCATATCTCAAGTGCGATCCCATATTCTATGGATGGAAAAAAGGGTCAGTGTCCCCCTAATGGATTTTGGTTTATCCTTCCTAAAGATACATTTCTTCAGCTTTACACTTCTATTGAAATTCACATATAGTTTTGGATTTGTGACTTTGTAGAAGAGCCGCAAATGTGAAGATACACCTCATACATCATCCAAGGACTTGGTAACATTGAAAAGTGGTGCATTCATAGTAGCTCCTGTGAGTTGGGCATTTCTATCCGTCTTCAGTATTAGTTTTTTTTGCTTGGTATTTTCACTTACCTGCTTTATCTGCAATTTGTTACTATAGTGCCCCCATGATGGATCATGTCCATTATCTAAGACAGGAAAATATTGTCATTTTGTTCAGCGCTTGCAGAGAACTACTTCGCAGCGTGCATACAAGGTTTTGCCCTAAATTTTGTTTCTGAGATTTTTCTTTCCATCAAATGTTCTTGCTTACTCTTGCACCAAACTTTTGGCTTACTTAGCATATTTGTAGCTGACATGAGTGTGGCCTCTATGTTTGTTTTTCTCTCTTTTCTTGGTGTCACAACACAAAGCTGATTTCTTTCTTTTATCATTCCTTTGGCTGGCCTTGCAGCGAACCAAGGGTGGCAAGCCTCTCCGTGGTTTTGAAGATGAAAAGTTCTCTTATGTTGCTTTTAGACGAGGACAAAGACCTAGGTAAGCACTTTTTTCAATGAACAACAAAAGGAGAAATAACTTACAAAAAGACTAAGGATGCAGTTCTTGATTAAATTGGATCTTACAGCATTTTTTTGTATTGGAGATTGTGCCAAATTTCTACTAGCTTCTAGTGATGATATAAGTTTGTATTTATTATACTGTTCCTTGTCCTTGTATATTTGTTTTGGGCTTTTGTATAATTCATTTTTACCTTCCGAAGACATGATAATTTGTTCAAAGCAGAGATCCTTGGCCTCTTGATGGTATGAAGTTTGAGACATTAAAGGAACAACACGCCAAAAGAAATCCTGAGGATTTAGAGATTGATTATGGTAAGTAGTAAGGACAAAACATAATATAGATGATAAAAGAACATACACCTGTTTAATTATTTTTTGGGCTTACCTTTATCTCCTTTGTAAATCCTATGAAACATTTGAATGTCTTATTTTCATTGCAGAGGATCAATTCGAGTCAGAGGTTGACAATGATCAGCAGGAAGATGATCTTGTCCCATACCATTCCGATGCTACAGAAACAGATGCAATTACTGATTATGACGATAGAGGGGAAGGAGAAGAAGTGGAAACACCGAGTGCAGATCTTGGCACTGGTTGGGGAAGAATCATTTATTCCCCACTGCGTAGGGGCAAGCGGATTGAAATGGATGTGTGCCGAGCAACTAGCCAGGAAGCTACTGAGGGTTCTTTTGATCGGATTATTGTCACTCAGAGCAAAAACCCCACATTGCATCATCAGGCACGAAGATCTCTCTGGGGGGATTTGTGGCCTTTCTGAAGCAATAGCTGACTTTGTTGTTGGATCTTTGTTTTCCTCTTTTCTTGAATGTATAAAAAATATAAATTAAAAAGGAAAAAAAGTTTCATATTGTGTTGAGATGATTCCAAATGTAACATAAATTTTGTTCGGACTTCGGAGGGAGTTTTAGGAAGCGGGAAAAAAATTATGTAACCGTGTAAATGATGAGTGACAATCATAGCTGAATCCTCTGAAGAAATGAAATAAATGATTAATCCCTATCAGGCTACAGAAGCTGAAGATATTCATCATAAACCTTATTAAACAAGGTATCATCTTGTAGTGAAAAATCGCATTCAAAAAGTAGATTTTCATCTTCGTAATTGCAAAGATGATTAGTACTCTGATCATGAAGCGCCAGGTAAGTTGCATCATCTCCGAGCTCCAATGAAGTCCACGGAATATCGTCGGAAAGAATATTGGTTTCAGATTCCTGGTCATCAGCCTCCCACTGCTGCCGTTGACTTGATGAATCATCACTTCCTAGGCTGTCGGTGCTGCCGGCGCTAATGGCATCAGAACTACTGTTGGAGCTTTTAACCGTAAATCTAGCCGAAACCCTGGTGGGTTTTGGGTGATACAGTACTTTGTCTACAGTGACCAACTTGTCTAATTTTTCTTCTTTCTCCTCTGGGTTGTTGTCTGATGAGTCATTGTGGTTGTTCTTCATTTTCCTCTCTGCTGATCTGGTTGGTTTTGAATTATATTTGTGTGATTTGGGCTTGATTCCTTGCTCTGTGAGTCGCTTAAGTATGTGTGTGTTCCAATGGTTCTTTATTTCATTGTCGGTTCTACCCGGTAATCTTCCTGCAATGAGTGACCATCGGTTGCCGAGGAGGGACTGAAGCCGGATAATAAGGTCCTCCTCTTCCGGGGTTATGTTTCCTCTCTTAATACCCGGCCGGAGATAGTTTAGCCATCTTAGTCGGCAGCTCTTCCCGCATCTCAGTAGCCCTCCAATTAATAATTGAATAATAATAATAATTAAAACAAATGCTAGTAGCCAAATTAACTGAAAAAAATATACATGCACAAGACACAACAATAGTATCTTAACAAAGAGAGAAATCTATTCTATTTCATCGACAAACATTTAAAATATGAGATCATCAACGAAAGGAAATCATTCATTTGTACAATATATATATATATATATATATATAATATATATATATATATACAAAACAAAACTAAGGAACCGATATTAATCAGAAAGGAATTTAAACCAGTATTAATATTTTTGAGTGTTACCAGCTCTCTTTGGCAAAGATCTCCATTGGCCTTCACCATGAGACTGAATGTAAGTGGTGAGCAACATGTCTTCTTTAGTAGACCAAGGACCTCTCTGCACTCCCTCTTTAGAACAACAAGGGGCTCTTCCCATTTCTGCCTTCTCCTCCTATGGGCAAGCAACTACGTTAGGAGGTTGTCACGGGAACGGCCACCTGTGCTTTGGACCTTTATATGAGTAGTTGATGCTTAGCTATCGTTATCAAATATGAAATACTACCAAGATAGTATATAAACAAATAATTATTAAACACGATCAAAATGTGCGTGGAAAAATCCAATTAGGAGGAGGTAAAGATTCCTTCCTCAAGCATAAACTAAATGAGAAAAAAGAGGAAATAATCATTCCATCACGAACAGAAAGAGACACTGCTAAAATCATTACTGGGGAACATTTAAAATTATATATGGTCCCTAAAACTGGGCCTTAAATACTACATCAATATGATTAAATATATATATATATAACTCGCTATCAATTTTCAATATGGTTTTCAATTTGTTTCTTGTAAAAAAAGGTATTCCTTCTGTGTTCTTTGAATACTCTTGCAAGCCAGTTCTTTCTTTTTTAAAATCCACGTATGCTTTCAAGATGATATTTACAATACAAGAAAAATTTGCTATCAGATCAGTCTTTTAAACATGTTTCAACTACTCATACAATTATGTCATAGTATATTATACAGTAATAAATAAAAATCCTTTTGAGTATAATTAATGTTGAATAAATTTATAAAATAGCATTCCAGTCTTATTCTTTAGAAATCTCGTTGAATTTAAATCCTTCCTAAATAATAATATGAATCTCCAAAAAATAACTAGTTTTCTAGAAAGGAACTCTCCAGAACCAATTTGAATCTCAGCAAAAAAAAAAAAAAAATGGAGAACAAAACTTTGACTATCCGTCAATTCTTGGTATGTAACCAAAAAAAACAAAACAACTATCCAAATTATGGGATTTTGAGAAGTATCATGCATACTTCAGTTTACATGTGATGTAAAGTAAATTAACCAAAATTTTTCGTGTGTCAAAGTTGATTGTACAGTAAATGCCGATCAATGAGGATATTGACAGCTAATAAACAAGAGAATATTTTCAAAAATATCCAACCTCAGTTTGTTTGGAATTCAAAATCTTTCCCATTTCTGCGCATTTTTTTAAAATTATTTCCGTAGTCAAGTGGCCTACTCTAAAAATATTTGTTTACTACTAATTCTGGACACCGAGTAAAACGTGGAGTACTGTTGCAAGAACCTGATGAATGATTATCCCATGGAGTACTATGGTGTCTCTGGGTAGATTGTGTTAAAAGAACATGCAGGGCGGCGGCCCCGATGAGTGGAGTCAATTGATTCGAGTGAATCCACGAAATTTCAGGCACTCTATTCCAGCTGCACAAAAGCAGGCACCCCATCACATTAGCCTATACTAACCTTGAAAATGTGGCTTATTTACAATAAAAAAGTTTGTGGTAAAATACAATTGCTTGGTCTGCATTAGTTTAGGTTTAGGGCTGACAGTGAAAAGATGTATTCACGTTTACATCTCTTGTATAGAATATACTTCATCTAAAATTGAAATATTCGTTTGAACTCTACAAATTCAGGGAAAAAAAGAGTAGGCACATAGACTATAAAGGGACCAAGGAGCAGCCTACTCCTTTAACAATTCTTCTATCAATGAAATAATAAAAACATAAGCTAAAAGGAAAAAGTCTTTCGTATCAAAACTCTTAAGCAGAGAGGCAAACCATTGCTTAACTGTGATAATTTTGTTTGCTGTGAACACAAAAAAGCTCCTCTGGGAAACTTTGTTTGTGGGAAATGATATTTTTTTAAAAAAAAAAGATGAAAAAATATTTTTTTTTATTATTATTACTAATTTGTTACAACCATTAAAACATGGAGTCGGTTTGGAAGAGCATATTCTCAATTATTAAGCGTGTGCCTGTCTCAAAATAATAGAAATAAAAAGTGTGGGCATAGGAGGAAATACTAACAAATTATGGGAGGGCAAACACGAACACGAGGCTCTTTTTAAATTAGGAAAAAAACACAGAAAGACAACCAATCAGAGTACCATACAATAACTAATATGAATTTAGTATATTTATTCAATCAATCACAAATTCACGTAAAGGCATCATCCTCAAAAGTCAAATTTTATTTTTATATTTTGTATCTTTAGCACCACAAAATATTCTCAAACTTTTGTATATAGAGATGGGGTAGAAGTAAATAATAATAAATAAATAAATGAGGATAGAAATAAAAGTTCGAGGAATATACCTGAGAATTGGAAGGCCGATGCAACAAAACTAACAGTGGGAGTCCATTATCTCCGGTGAACGCACACACAGAGGTCTTTCACTTAAACCAAGACACTCTATTCTATATAGGCCGTACAAAACACAGGCAACCCCATCACATTGATCTTAGAATTAAAATAAAAAAAAAAAAAGAGATCATGAACGTCTCTGTGATGAGTCCTCTTCTTCTTCCTCTTTTTCTTCTATATTTTTCCATTTCATCATTATTTTTTTCTTCTTGCTTTCTCTTTTTTTTTTTTTGAGTTAATTAGTTTATAAAAATAATAAATAGGAATTAATAATTGTGTAGTTTTTTTTAGCTAATTAGTTTATATTAAAAAATTACTAATTGATTTTTTTATTTGTTGAGGTAATTATCTCTTTTTTAAAAAAGGAGAAAGCAAGAAGTAGAAAAAAATAATAATGAAATGGAACAAAATAAAAGAAAAGAGGAAGAAGAAGAGGACGTTCCTAAGAGAGACATGCATGATCTTTTTTTTTTTTTTAATTCCAAGGACGTGAATGGCATTCACGTCCTTGCCTTTTCTTTTTTTTTTTTTACCCAATGACGTGAATGATGACACGTCATTGGTAAGAAATGAAAAAAAAATTAAAATAATGACGACGTGAATGCGATTTACGTTTTGGATTATTTTGGTATGCCTCCCACAATTAACGTTATTTTGGATCAAATAAAAAAAGAGGGGTTATTTTAGTTAAAAACTCAAGAGTTTAAGTAATTGGAAATGAATTCCTTCTGCTCCTACTTAATCAAACATCTCGGAATTCGAATCTAGCCTTTTACCCAATATAAAAATAAATAAAAGATTCTACCTAGCTTTAGTATCAAAACTCGTGAGCAGAGGCAAACCATTGCTTAACTCTGATAATTTTGCCAATTGTAAACACAAAAGCTCCCCAGTGGGAAATGAGAATTTTTTTTTTTAAAAAAAATGATGTCTAAATACTTTGAAATATTTATTTTCTCAAGATTTTAGAATAAAAATGTTTAGCAAACAAAGTATTAAAAAAATATTACTAATTTGTTACAACAATTAAAACATGGAGTCGTTTTTCTCAATTATTAAGTGTGTGCCTATAAAATAAGAAATAATGGGGGGACAAACATGAGGCTCTTTTTAAATTAGGAGAAAAAGCACATAAAGACAAGCAATCAGAGTACCGTATAATAACCAATATGAATTTAGTATATTTATTCAATCAATCATAAATCCAGCATCCTCAAAAAGTGAAGAAACACGTTGCCTCAGTATAATAATCATAGTACCATTTTCGGATGTTAACGTCTTCTTCTTTCGTTTTATTATTTTTTTCTTTTCCTTTCCTTTAAATGTCCTTCAATTATTGTTAATTTTAAATACTTTTTTTTATATTTTGTATATTTACACTACAAAATACTCTCAAACTTTTGTTTAATCTTTTATCATTTTGAATATAGATGGGGTAGAAGTAAATAATAAAAAATTATATGAGGATAGAAAATGATAAAAATAAAAGTTTGAGGATGTTTTTGTGAACAAATATAAATAGTTAGAAGATTTTTTTTTTAGATGTTCTTAAATCAACATTTATTTTTTAAATAACTATGATTTTCCATTTTCATAAAATATTTATTTTACATAAAATTTTGGAACTAATTTTCTTTTATCTAAGGGACTCATATTTCTTTAATACAAGTAAGTAATCATATTAATAACAAGAAGAATAATATAGCAATTCATATAAAATCAAAAGTTCTCTTTAGCTTTCTTTAAAAAAAAAAAAAAAGGTTCTCTTTATTATTTGTACCAAGGCAAAAGAAATCTTAAACATGCATTTTTTCACAATGTACATTTTATGGATAGTTTATTACCATAATAAATAGCTAAAATATTATTCCTTCATCTCATTTTAATTATTCACTTTTTTTTTAAAGTGTATTATTTCAATTATTCACTTTCTAATTTTAATATATATTTTTTACACTTTTACCTTTATTATTAATAAAGACTTTGAATGAGTTATTTCTAATTTATTAGAGAATATATTTTTAAAAAATATATTAATATTTATACACTCATTATTAAATAAATTTAACTTAAAAAGTTTTTTAAGGAAGTACGTGCGTTTGCTCATGGCTGCTAAGATTAATGGATCCATTATTCATTGAATCCAAGAAAGAGCCTTGAGTTGAGAATCACTTTTTGACAAAACTACATGTCTGGATTCAAAACAATTACCATTTCAATATTTCAATTAGTTTGAATTTGTTTCACTCTCTAATTTTAATATATATTTTTACACTTTTACCTTTATTATTAATAAAGACTTTGAATAAGTTACTTATAATTTATTAGAAAATATATATTTTTTAGAAATATTAATATTTATACACTCGTTATTAAATAAATTTAACTTAAAAAGTTTAATAATATAATTATTATTTCTAAGACAAATTCAAACTAATTGAAATATTGAAATGGTAATTGTTTTGAATCCAGACATGTAGTTTTGTCAAAAAGTGATTCTCAACTCAAGGCTCTTTCTTGGATTCAATGAATAATGGATCCATTAATCTTAGCAGCCATGAGCAAACGCACGTACTTCCTTAAAATCCAGTCAAATAGGGGGAACTTTTTCTTCCGGGCCTTACCTCTTATTGGTAGTAAGTATTTTCAATGATTGATTATAGGGAAGTCTAAAGGGGAAATAATGATCAATCGTCAATTCAATGGTGCTTGGCCAGCAACTAAAAAAGTTGGTCTTAGTCTCCCAAGAACTTGACATTCCTTCGGCCCTGTTACCAATTACAGTGAGTCGGTGCCTTCAGAGGGCTGCCTAGCTTGAGTTCATGTTTGTAATGGTTGCAATTTTCCCACTTAAACCCGTGACTCATCCTCTAGAAGAATCGGAGATTTCTAGTTTAGGCAGCAATCAGAAAAGGGATAATTATATAATTATTTTCTTCAACCAACTTATGCAAGTAGTAATAAATTTAATCTTGTAATCCTTGACCAGTCATAAATAAACTATTATCTATTATAAATAGCTATATTTCTTAGACTCTTCCCTTAAATTTCCTGCCATTTTAGTAATTGGTTGAAAAATTTACACCATTTTGTTTGAAGATTTTTTTTTCTTTTTCTTTTTATCAAAACTGACATGTTTTCTTCTAGCTAACAGAGACAGATGACTCTGTCGGCATGAGAGGCTCATTGGGGGTGTCTTGTTTTTTCTTTTTCTTTTTTTTTGGGGGTGAGGAGGAGGTTGGGGGATGTGTTGGGTGCAAGGATCGGAATTTATTTACTTATTTATATAAGGATGGGAATTCTAGTTGCCCTCTGTCTAGTAATTTGATTGCACAGTTTACGTTCAATGAACGAAAATTATGTCCTCTACTGCATAGAGAAATTGCATATCTTTGTTTCCCTTTCTTCAAACTTTCCCTTGTACATCTCATCATGTCATACATAAGTAATATGGTCCATTACCAAAGAATTTCCACTTAGTTCTCAATGAGAACGCAAGAAAATGTCAGAACTAACAAATCAATGAATAATACAATTTGTTACAAAAGATCCAACAAAAAGCCAGGACCAATCAATTCGATATTGACATTCGGGCTGGCCATGCAGAAACTTTTGTAACTATTAAAGCTTGTTACAGATGTACTAATTACTAAACCTTTTCATCTACAAAACAGTTGACATCAACAATCCCATTGTGTCAACCATCATCCACATTCTAGGCAAATCACTGAGATCCATGTATTAAAAAACTCGCCACCCCACTGACTTTCGGGAAAAGAAGAAAAAAATTTCATATACAACAAAAACCCAAGATGCAGCTCCTGGATTGAATTACGAAAACTTCAGTTGCCAGGGTCCTCATACTGCCCACTGCATGACCATCTGCAAGCGGGAGAGGGGGGTGTGGTTTCAGAGTCGAATAGGCAAACCATAGTTGAGGAATGTTTTAATGCATCCATCCCAGCCAGCAGTTACAATCACAAGACCCCACAAGTTAGGGGAATTTAAGGCGCTCTGCAAAGCACTCTTCAAAAACTTGAACTCAGATTTACAGATTGAAGGAGAAAGTGCTGGTGAACCTGGCTGTCGTAGTTTCTCCTCCGGCCAGGTGGCAGAACCCTTGTACAAAGAATCCAAGAAGAATCCACGGCCTAAAGCAAAACAATCTGGAAAACCTGATGACATCTTCGGAAGCAAATCCTTGTCAAAATGCCCAGTTTCCAGTATACTTTCGTTTAGTGCTCCAGTCTTGGTTTTCAAGCCACCCCATGGTATGGCAACTGAAGCATTTTGAGAGACAAAACTCTCGTGTGACCTAATCTTCTTTGTTTTAGCTGAGTTCTGGTGGTCTTGATGGGTGTAGTTCCAGATGTAAACATTAGAATCCTCGGAGATGGATATCACATGTTTCCCATCAGAAGTGAAAGATGTAGATGCTTGGCTTCCTGAATTTCTCATGCCTAAAGATAGACAACAGAAAAGTTCAGGAAAAAATTAGAAACACTTATGTTTTAGAGTGGAGCAGTATACCTCATCATAGCATCTAGGGATAGGAAGGGAAAAAGGCAAATCTATGGTAAAGATGTCGAAGAGGAAAGAACAATACCCACCCTTGAATTTGCTGATAATATTGGGTCCAGAAAGTATACGAATTTGCGAATCGGCAGAACTCACCATCACTTTGCTGACATCGCCTGGACAAAACTGAATAACAGGAAAAACTTAGGGTCTCCTTGGCCAACATTTATTACCAGCTTTTTCTCTTTCTTTCTTTCCACTAATTTTCCAAAAAAAAAAAGGAAGCAATTTTATCCTAAGCACTCCCTCCGGAATTTTTAAATTTAAATTTCACAGGTCTACTTATTAACTATATTTTTATAATTTTATTAATTTATCTAACATGTGCAACTCACTTAATATTAAATCATACATTTAACCCAAAATACAATCAATTTTATTCAAATACCTTCTTTCTTTTTATCCTCAACATGAACTCAAAACTCATTCTGTTCAAGTCCAAACTTATTCTTTTCTTGTTTTCTTAGAAAAAATGGATCTTGTATGCGTGTAATAATTATCATGTAGACAAGTTACATCTGAAAAGGAAAAACTCCCAAATTATTTTTTCAGGTGCAGAACTACAGAAGAGATATTAATTTTTACTTTGAGTCTCTTCTAGATAAAATATCATTGAAATTGATACCTGAAATCCCGTTATTCTCTTGCCAGCAAATTTCTTCTTTCCGGCTAGGCATATTTGACTACCCAATTGCAAACGATTATCTAAAACACAAGCATACAAATGTCAATCCTTCATATGACATTAAAACAACATCAATAACAGAAAATTTTAGCCATAGTGAAAAACCATGAAAGCAACTCTTGCATATCCTTCACCTATGCATATTGTCAGAAATAATATAAAACCAACAAAACTTAGTTCTTTCACTTTCTTAAACAAACAAGAGGTACATGTACAGCATCCAATAGAACAAACAAGAGTTACAAAACCTTTTTATTTCAGCAATGCATATATGGAACATCAAATCAAATTTCATAAAAGGACACATCATTTGCAAAAAATATTGCATCTCTGCAGCATGTGTATGTTTCCAGCACCCATTACACACCACAAGTAAGCTTTAAAAATCAAGGCCAGAATCAATTCAACTAGATTATCCATCCCAGACTACATGATTCAAACATTTTCTTATGCAATCAATGATACTTTTCCAAAAGAAAGAAAAAAGAACATGAGAATTCGGGTAATAGACCAAAACACCAAAAACATAAAATCTCCAAGAAATTCTATAAAAAATTCTTTGTTACCAGTTCTTTCAGATAATAATGACTCAAGGAAAAAATATCATATGTTGTCTTCTAATGAGCTGTTAAGCCATTCAACTCTTGCTAGTTTGAAGAATATTCATCAAAAAGATACATATGCATACATAAGTTAAATGTTACATTATGATGCATACCTACTACATCATAGAAACGACAATTGCCATCAATGGAGCCCACAATGCCACCCTGAAACAATGAGAGCAAAATTTGCAACTCAAATAATGAAACTTCATAACTCTTCTGAATGCAAAGAAGACCAGAGCTTATCAGACCTTCCCATCAGGAGAATAACAGACAGCTGTCACTATTTCTCTTATATCAGTCCAATCAATGACTCGAAAGTCATGCACTTTCCAAATGCGTACTTTACCATCTATTGATCCACTAATGAAGAAATCATCATCAACGGGATTGAATTCAACACAGGTTACTGTACCACATGTAAGAACACAAAATTTATATGTGAGATGAAATGACTATGAACATGAGTAATTGACATTCTTCACTAAAGCCCAAGAAGCATTAGCTGGGAACTAACCGTAGTTATTATGTGAATAAACTCCAAGGCATTCATCACATCCCACTTGCCACAAGCGAACAGTTTGATCAACAGATGAAGACAGAAGATACTGCAGGTGCAGGACGAATGCAAAATTAGTATACTGAAGCACATGGCTATCAAATCAAACAACTATGGGAAATGACAGTAAAGAACCAATCAGAGCAAAAAATTGGTGTAACTAACCCCACTCTTAGACCATGAGAGGGCCAAGACCTCACCCCTGTGCCCGCAGAACTCATGCACTGGTTTCTCCAATATGCGGAAAACCTTTGGAGGGAGAATGACACAAGCAGATTCTAATGATTTTCTCAATCTTTTAATCTGATCAATCTTCTCTTTATCGAAACTGAGAGGAGCTAATTTAGAAGATTGATCAATAGAAAAATACACACATGAAGGATCTCTATCTTGGATGTCTAACCCATCGGAGTACTCATCTTCAGTAACCTTCCATACACGTACTACACCATCTTCACCAGCACTTGCCAAAAATTGACCATCAGGACTAAACATCATAGTCAAAATTGAACCTTCATGCGCAGGGAACTCCTGTCCTGCCTGCAGCATGGAAAGTTCTTTCATGTGCTTTTTTTGGGAATGCAGCCGAACTTTCTGAGTACCTGCTGTTATCTTTGGGTGGATCTCCCTGGGCTTTGAGTTAACTCCCTTCGCTCCATCTGCCTTATGAGTCACGATACTTAATTTCTGCAGCCAACCTCTCTTGACTTTCTTCTTCCTATCAACCATATCTGAGTCTCTGCGCAGAAAGCGTTGTACTAAAGGTGATGAGCCAAGACTCCTTTGAAATTCTTCAATCGAAACTAGTCTATCTGAACCTACTTCACGTAATAGGCCAGGCATGCCATCTTTGCCCAATTCATCAACCACAAATTCAGTTCCATCGTCCAAGTTCTTAATAGTCAAGGAAAAGTTCTCCTCAGCAGTAGCATCTTCTGCCACCATTTCTCCACCTCCATTTGACACAAAGGATCGAGCAGACAAAAATTTGTTGTCAAAATCAGAATTTGCCAACACCGCATCGCTGTTATCCCTAAGCCTGTCAAGGCCAATTCTAAAATCTTCCCTAATTTCATCAGCAGACTCATCTCCATCTCCTTCGCCCGAATCAATTCCTAAACCCATCCATTTGAAAAAATTACTGCGACGCTCAGCAACACCTTCTGGTTTCCTAGTCCAGAACTCATATCCAAAATCACACTCTGCACGGCCAAAACTAGAACAAAATTCAGAGCTATCTGAACCGATATCAGAGACAGATGTGATCTCTTCCCGGCTATCAAAGAATTGATCTTCGTCTGTTTCGCTGTAAGTAGCCATCGCCCTTCAAATTTAAACCATAAACTCTGTAACAGCAAGAGAGCAACGAAGTCAAAAACTAGAATTCTGCGCCTTATACACAATCTAGCAATTCCCAAATCCCAGAAATGAAAACCAAAACCAAAATATTTTATTGTTATGATCTACCTTAATATATCAGTGCTCAGATCACAACTCAATCGTGTAGATCTTGTAAAAGTCCGTGTATATAACCAAATATTAGAAATCAGGCAAAATGGACATTATTAACCAGATACAGTAACCCAAAAGAAAGCATCTTGCACAGAATCTTCAAGGTTAACAGACAATCAATAGGATAAAACTTCCCCAATCTACACCTTAAGCTATGTTCAAGAAAACTAGCTATAACGGGTTCGGAAAATTGAGATTTTCTCACCTGGGAAGTACTTAAAACGTCAGTCCAAAAACTCCAAACCCAGAGAAAAGACTGAGCTTGGAGCTGATTTCTTGTTCTTTAATACCATACCTCTCATCCAATTCGAACAGAAACAAATAGATCAAATAGAGGTCAGAAAATCCAGAAGGATAAATAACAAATCAGCGAAAGAAAAGCAGCCCACGATCAATGACTAGTGAAATTGACCAAAAGAAGGCGAAGAGAAGGAGGAGATTTCCCAGAAACCAGAAGGGTCGAAGGTGGAAGAAGAGGAAGAAGGGAGTCTCCAAATGGGCTTTTCACTTGCTTTCCTCTGGCGATTTGACAGAGAAACAAACTACTGTGTAGAAAGAAAGAATATCGTTACCTCAAAAAAAAAAAAAAAGAAAGAATATTGTACTTGTGAAATGTTTGGACGATTTTGCCCTCGTCATTGATGCGGGGCCGTTCACCCAACGGTTTTAACGATGATACTTATATGCTTTGTTTTATGTGCATTTACTGGTGGTTTGGTTGGTAGTAATAGTACCATCCTCTATGCTACTCAATTAATATGCCCATCTCGATCTTGTATCACTTCTTTCTTATTTTAAGAGAATATTTTATTTTCTTTTTATCTATTTGTTATTCACAAGACAAAAAAATTTAAGAACTTACAAATTATATTTATTATTAATGAATTTTAGTAAGATATAAATTATTAAAAATAATGAGATTGCTAAAATAAGTTCATATAAAAAACATGTTTATTTTATGAAATTTGGCATTTAAGTTTAGATATCCAATAATAGATATATTAACATTCAATTATTTTAGATGAATGAAGTATATAATTTAATTAAAGTTGTGCTCGTGAATAAATTATTATATTGTCTTTATCATTAAGATGATTAATCATGTACTAGTAAGACTATATATTTTAATAAAATTTGAATTCAACGTTAAAGGTATTATTTATAGACTTTTAGTTAGAAATCTATTTATTTTAAAAATGTAGACATTTCAATATATATATATATTTTTTTTTTTTTTAATTTTGAAAAAAATACATTTTAGTTTATAATTGAGCATTTTATTTTGATTTAATACAAAATTAAAAGTGAGCTTAAGTATAAATAAGTTTATTTATTTATCTTATTATTTGTATACATGGGATCGGTGTGATATTGATACTTTTTTTGTGGATATAGACACCTTGAGAAGATTGTGTCTAAAGTTTTAGATGGAAAATATATCTATTTTAGAAAGATAAATATTTTTTAATATTGTAAAATAAAATGTGAACATTGTTTTATGCAAAAAAGATAAATATTTTTTTTAGGTAATACGTTTTGGTTTTAGTTCTCATTTTATCATAAAATATATATAACAATTAAATAAATTATAGACACCTCATAAATGGAATTCTTTCTTCTTCTTCTTCTTTTTTTTTTTGGGGGGGGGGTTTACCATTGCTAATACTTGGAGGAATAAGATTTAAGTGTGGATATTTTCTTCTTCTTTTTTGAGAAATTCTTGTGTAAATTTCATTTTTATAAATGATATATATTAAAAGATTGTACAACATTAATTATATACCGTAATTCTTTAGAAAAAATATAACTTTTTAAAGCATAGGAACAAATATTGAATCCAATTAAAAAATTTCCTTTTATTACATGTCAAGTAGTTAATATATTATATATTAGCCCAAATACTATTTTAATGAAAAAACAATTTAAACATTTTTTATTTTAAAATACAAAGCCACACCATGATCATATTACATGAAACATAAAGCTTTGTTCTGAATCGATAAAAATAAACAATTTTTAAGTTGTTTTCAAATCGATAAAAAATTGTTTTTAAGTTTTTTCAGTTAAAAATTATTTTAAGTTGTTTTCAATTACTATTCCTTTTTTTTTTTTAGTTTGCGAAAAGAATTGAAAAAGTAGTTTTAGAAAATTTACCCTACAAATACTTTTTGAAACAACTTTTAGTTATTGTAATAAAAAAATAGTAAACTATAGTTTTCAAAATAACCCTTTTAATAACTTGGAAAAGATTTTCCAATAATTGAGGGGGAAAAAAACCTAATCGTACAGGTTTTGAGGACATTCAATCATTCATAGTGTTCATGAGAAATAATCGAAATCTCACTTGCTTATTTATCAACAATAGACAATAAGGCAACAAAATCTTAATGGGGGGTTTCCGTTTTTCTAACACTATCTAACATTTTTATTTTTAGATTAAGAAACTCTATTTCAACAAAATTGGAGGGGTAAGTTTATTTATTTTTATAGAAAATTATATTGGTGTGGTATATATATATATATATATTATTATTATTTATAAACAAAATCTACCTTGAGTTCACATAAAAAAACTACTATTACAAAATCACTACGGCTTAGATCTATTATGAAATAAAAAGAAGTCAATCATCCTCCTCTTCCTAGAAAATACATATTAAATGCTAGTTGTTGTTACTCATGATGAGTTTATTGATTCCGACTTGAGCATTCGAAATTAGATTATTATTTCATCGGCAAAATTTATTGTAATCTAGCTAGTAGGACGGGAACTCGGGGCAAAAATGTCAGCCATTAAAAATGATCATTAAAATTGACTCTATTTATTATAAAAAAAACCAATTAATACATTCTTTTTTTATCCTCTAACTCCCAAAAAAAAACTTGCCAGAATTTTTAAGATTATTGTATATTCATCCAATATATAAAGTATTAATCTCATCTAAAGAATATCTTATTTCAAATTATTTATTCCTTTATAAAATGGATAACATATTGATATACCTATTACCAATACTAACTCGGTCATACTAAAAGAACAAACCAACTTTATTTATTACTAATAAACACAACTTCATTAATTGATTTTTAAATTTCTACATAAAACAACTTAATCTTTTTAACTATAGATTAAAACTCTTATAATTTTTTTTAAAAAAGAATATACATAAAAACTATCTTATTATTTGTTTAATTATATACAAGTTTAAAAAGAGAGAAATATTATAGATAAAAATAAATAAATAAATAAATGTACACCCATAACTCTAAATAATCCTATATTTTATTTATTCCAAGTTAAAAATAGATACTAACCTACCATATAGCAGTACTCAATACGACAGCAGAGAGGTACTGTTGAAAAAGGAGGTTTCGGTAATTTCATATAGAAGGTTAGTTAGTATAAGAATATGACCGCGTGGGGGAGGGAGTTTGACTTTGACCAAACCTCTTGTCTACCGACGACCTACACAAAAAATATACTAATAAAAATCACAAAACGAACAGTAAACGAATTTCTTAGGATGACTTTTATTATTTTTTATCTTCTGTCTAAGATGAAAGATTCCTGAGATAAGTATAAGTACGACCTGAATTTCAGGACAATAATTGTTATCTTCCAGTAAAATGAGCCTACCCCAACGTTTCATCATTATTAAGCTTTTTAAACCTTTTTTTTATTTTTTATTTTTTTATGGATCTCAGTTTAAATGACGCATTTGGACAAAAAGCCGACCCCCTTTTTTCATTTGAAAAGTTTCAAAATGAAAAAACTTCAAGTATTAAATCAAGTTAAATATCTCCAATTATCACAGATATTAAGATTTCAGTATTATTGATTATAATGCAGTTTTATTTTTATTTTTTTTAAAAAAATATCAATATGGTAATTATCATAAACTTTGATACCATATTTTTGTTTTTTACATTAATCTAAATTCAGCATCATTCTCAGTCAAACTATCTTTCCCTTCAAAATGCAATTTGATTTTTTTGTCCACATAGAAGTTGTTGTATTATTTTCTAATACACTTTATTTTTCATATTATATATCATACTATAAAGTAAGATTCTTTGTGATTTTCTTATCTTAAATATACTCATAGGTTAATTAATACTCTCTCTATTCGGAATTGAATGATTTGTTCAAAAATTAATATATACTTTTCTAAACTAAATATAATTTTTATTTAAAGTTTCATTAATATTTTTTTTAATTTAAGGGATTTAATTTAAAGTTTCGCATTCTCACGTGAAAAAGAAATATATATATATATATAATTTCCCTACAAAAGAAAGAAAGAAAGAAAGCATTTTATTTTTACCTTAAAAGGGATTATTGCATTATCAAATAACAAAATCAAGCCATTACAGTCTTCACATCGTCTAGATAACCATTGGTACAAATGATTCATTTGCATATGATAGATAATCCAAAGCTGTGGCAGAGAAATGTGGATGCCATGTGGTGGATCAATTATCACATCCAATTTGACAAGGTCTCTTTCAATAAAGCTTATTCCGAATCTGTAATGCTTTACAAATCTAATTTATATATATTTTCCAATGAATAAACTTCTCAATTAATTGATCAATAATTTATCTATATATATATATTTTTTTTCCCTTAATCAAGAAACGGTATTCACAGCATTAAATGTTCTCCTAATTCCGCAATATATATATATATATATATATATATATTTGCATAAAATAGCTTAACTATGTTCAAGCTTTCTACATCATTTGCTATTTGGAGTATAATGTACATTTTAGGTATTTTATTTTAATAGATTTATCTTCAATAGTAGCGCATTACTATTATTATTAATTTTTTTAAAAAATTTTTAGATAATTGTATCATATTCATTAAAAATAGCACAATTTATTTTCCCCCAAAATATATGACCTATGAAAATTCAAGCTGTGCACGAATTTATAAGCTTTATTAGCCAGGAACCCATAATTGATGGAAACAAATTAGTAGCTTGATTTTTCAGTTTATACAGATATTATTAATAATTTTAATAGCTGGGGCGGCAGGCAATGTAGCAGTTGGGAAGGTAGGAATTTAGAGAGTCGACTAATTCTGTCCTTTTATTGTTAAATATAGCAGCACTACAATTTGTTGGCAGAAATATATGCTTGATATTAATTCTTTCTCGTCAACGTGGGGAGGCATGGGTTTGCATAATCTTCCACGCCCATCTTTTTCTTATTGACAGACTAAAACTGACTGATTCAATCGCACGGCGGTCCTATACTTCAAAACTCTTTCGATGTGATCCTATGGGTTAAAATCGTTTGATCGTACTCGTATGAAAGATTTTTTTGAAGAAATTCAGTATAACAATGTCTGAATCCTTTATCACTGATGCAAAAGGCTTTGCACTCTTTTTCTTATTACTATTACTATTCCCATATTGTCATTAGTCAGAACTTTTTTCTAACTCATAATATAAATAATTACTATTTTCACTCGAAATAGAAATATAAAATTTTATAAATATTTTATCCATGATTTTAAATATTATATTTATCCTTATTTATTTTCATATTTTCTCTCAAATATTTTTTATTTTTAAGATAAAACTTTTATATTTTCTTTTTTTCATATTAATTTTTTTTATTTTCAAGACATAATAATTAAAGGTATTTTAGAAATAAATCTAATTTATATTTCTAGATGAATATATTCCTTCCGTCTCAAACTATAAGATACTTTAAATATTTTACACATATTAAGAAAATATTCTAATTTATTAAAAAACGCTCATTTATAATGTTATACTATTTCTTGTAAATTTGGAACATATGAAGAAGATTTATTTTTTCTCTCTTAATTTAAAAGTAAGGATAATATTGAAAAAAAAACGTACAAAATAGCTATTAAAATCTCAAGATATTTTATATTTTAGGAGGAGAGAGTAATACTAATAACAAGAATATCTTTTTATTCTCTCAACTAATTCCGGTTATTGATATCCTTTCTTTTCTTACTCATTACAATTGTTTTTTGTTACTTTTTCGTATATTGTGATTGTTTCTTCATTTTTGATAAAAAAAAAAAGAAAAGAAAAATTGAAGGTAAGAGTAACCGTTTTATATTTATTAGAAAAGAAACGTAATAGTTCAACGATTAAATATTTATTCATATTTCAAGATGATAACGATTGAATATTTAATAGTACTTTAAGAAGATAGAATTTATTGAATATGTGAAATTGTTGAACGTCTATGGTATAATTGGAACTTAAATTGCGTTATTGTAACCATTTGCCAAGAAAATAAATCAGTGAAATTGGTATTGAAAAAATCCTTCTCTCTCTCTCTCTCTCTAACTGCAAATAGAAATCTCGGTGAACTATCACTCGAATTGAGAGACCGCCAAATTCTTTTTCTTTTCAAAATTTGCTATTTCTTCCATTCTTCAAATTTGGGACAGCTTTTCTTACCCTAAAAACTTCTCAAATGATCTACTTCTTTTAGGACAGAGTAAGGAAATAATTCAAAAGAAAAATATTTATTTATAGAGACATGTGCAAATCCAAATTCCAATTTAATTTATCATAAATTCTTGCCTTGTTATAAAATTGTAATATTTCTAAATCAATCACAACATTATCTCTTGCAATAGTAGTTAATTATTGACCACAAACATTACAAGATTGTTCAATTCTTATGTGACTTATGTAACATTATTGACTACTTTTAAGTATTCAAAATTAAATATTTATATTTAAAAAGAAAAAAAATATATATATATATATATTCAAAATTGAATACTCTTTTTTTTTGTCTCAAAAAAATAAATAAGTTTTCCAAGTGGATATATCTCGAACCTAAAAATATAAAAATTTCAGATGGATAGATAGATCATAGCTAGAGTGTAAATTTTTCCCAAACTAGCAAGGGAAGGGGAACCGTGGTTAGATTAGAGTTATACTAGGCGGGTTTGCCATGCCCGAACCTGAGGCCCTGAATACACGATAGGTAATGGTGGAAAGAAAAGGACCCGTTCCCGTTGTTGGCCACTTCGTGATCCTTCATATAATGTCGCAACAAATGGGTCCTTGTAGCATCTGCGAGCCCTGAAAGATTAAGACGTTCTCCTTGGAGTTGGCCAACTTATAAGAAGAATAGGACGACGTATTAAGAAGAATACCAAGTGCATTGCATTTTGATTTTTACATGATGATATATATATATATATATAAAAGAAGAATGCCAAGTACAGTGCCTTTTGCACGATGATATATATATATATATATATTTGTTTAACTTATAACACAATATAATCAAAAAGAATTTACACAAGTAGGACATTTTTGTCCTTTAGGGAAAGTGTCCATTAACATGTTATACACGATATAATAATATTAAAGTTAATTTAAATATATTATCTCATTGTTATATAGGAAAAGTAAACAATTTATTACAATTTCAATATATTTTAACAATATTTTAAAACATAAAATAAAATTTTAATGATTAATTTCGTGATTTAGAATATGTAATACATAAACTCAATATATATATATATACATTATATATGTGTGTATGTGCGTGCCACTGCACATATAAGTGTGTCATTTTATTTATTTTTTAAGAGTATTAGAAAGTAAAGTTTCACTATACAAAAATAAAGTTTTAGTTTGAAAAAGCGTTGTATGATTGTAAAATTACAATTCACTAGAGAACTTCTAAGGAATAAGTAATTATCCCATCTCTTAAGTATACTTGGGTACATTTCAAACTCAAAACATGAGAGTGAAAGTCAGATAATCATTCAGCATATAACTCTTTTTTCATTTTATTTTTTTTGGGGGTAAATCCCTCACATACTTGGTGAGCCAAATTGGTATTAATTAGCAGTTCAGAAAATACAATGTCTAACAAACAAATGGAATAACAGCTTTTCTGTTCATAGGGTAGTCCTCTCCAAACTTCTCAAGGTACCATTTGTGATTTGAAACACCCCTAGGTATCAAATTAGCACAAGTGAACAAGAAAAACCCCAACCCGGACCACGACCAGTTCATCAAAAACCAGCCCAACCACTCCAATACCTCCCCAAAATAATTTGGGCAACTCACCAACTCAAACAATCCACCTCTTGGTATTTTGTATCCACCACCACCGCTCACATTCTTCAGCTCCAATAACGCATAGTCCGACGTCACATTCACCATCATTCCCAGGATGAAAACTGCAAGCCCAGCAGCGAATCGCCACCAGAACCAGTTGTCGTCCTCCTCATAGACAGCGTAGTGTGTCACCCATCTCATCTGCAAATAGGCGTTCAAAAGATTGAAGACAAACGCCAAGAATGCCATACTGATCGGGAACATATTAGGTGTTTTCCGACGAGAGGTTCTCAGAAACAGCCTTATTGGGTAGAGGACAGTGCGGTGGAAATAGTGCGTGAGGTAGAGAGATACGAGGATGATGGCTTTGGGGTTGGCACGGTTTTGACCGAAAGTGAAGAGGGGGATGGTCAGCCAGAGAGTGGGGCTCTCCATCAAGAACCAAGCTAAAGGTGCAGGGATGCTAGGCCCCCATCCTGGACGGTTGTGCTTGCCATATGGGGCGGTGATATAGCGAAGGGAGATGGTGATTGGTAATGGGATTATAAAGAAAAAGATGAGGCTGTAATTGAAGAGTTCCTGATCTGTGATCATTTTCCAGGAAGGGTACTTTGATATTGTAGATTCTAGCTTCGCAGTTGAAAATTAGAAATTCAATTCAATTTTGGATTTTGGTACTTTTTATTTCAGACACGTCCTGTCAGGTTGAGTGAGTCATTCTCTGTATCTCATTCTTTGCAGGTACACTTTGGTGATAGTGAAACGAGGGCTGAGTCTGCGTACCAAAAGGCTGAAAGGAAAACAAAGAAGAAAGCAAACAAGTAAGACCATTTAAACATCAGAGTTACAAAAGTATGAGAAAATGTTTAGCTAGGACTGAAAGATTGAGTTTGAGAAGAAGGGAGATGTCAAAGAAGAAAAACATTGTTTTTTCAACGTGTATGAGTTTGTGATTTATTTTTTCTTGTGTGAAGCGAACAAAGATATATAATTCATCATACAATGTTATAGTTCCATTATATACTATTACATGTCTACGAATCAAGCATTCGACCATGAATTCCTTTCTTTAGTGTAACATAGAAATGTAGCCAAAACACTGCAACAGAAGAAAAACTATAGAAGGTTGCAGCAAATGACTAACAACTAAAGCATATCCATATATGCTAATTTTCTTACATCTGATTTAAGTTGCAAGCACACGACGTACAAAAAAGCTAATCAGAAAGGTCTCATTTTTACAAGACATTTGGCACAGAAAGCTCCAATAAGCAAAAACTCAAGGGCTATATCAGGCTCTGAGCAACAAGCAAACAGGGGACTCAATATCCATCTGGAAATCGAATCTGAATGACCAATTTATTTCTGAAAAGATCAAACATAAGGACTTTCAGAACCTTCACCCAAATTCATCTCAATTCAACGGCTCAAGAAATAAAGATCCAAACTAAATTAAGAAAATGGATGCTTCTTAACTAAAGGAAGAATTTCAGACATGCTCAGATATCATTATATCAATCTACTTGAATTGCACCCTATATAAAAACCAAAAATTCCTTGATTAACCAATAAATTCAAAGGGGAATTTTACTTCAGAACATAGAAGCAACCACAAATTGTTTTTAATCGATAGAAATACAGTGAGTCGATGATGATCTGAAATGGATTTCAGAATCAAAGGAAAGGTGTTTTTTCTCCATCAAAATGCTGTTAGTTTCTCTTAACAATTGAGAAAGGTGTAATTCACTTCATACATTAATGATGATATGCGTACGTGCACAGAGTAACGGAGATTTGATATCCATCGTCAAGGAATGATGAAAAATTACAGAAATATACATACGTACTGTGATAGAAGTCGCCGGAAAGAGGGAACAGTAACTATGAGGGATCTAAATTGAGGATTCGAGAATTAACTTCCTGGAGATTGCAGTCTTCTCGGATAGATAAAACTCTATCCGTGAACAGAGAGAGAGAGAGAGAGGCCTGCAGAGACAATGACTGCTAGGGCTTCCAGCTATTTTAAGTTCATATTCAAATAAAATAAATATTTATATATTTTTTAAATGAACTTACTTTTTTATAAGAATTTTTTTATTGAAAATTAAAAGTTTAATTATATGTTTTAACTTTAAAAAATTAATTTTAAAAATTAATCCAAATATAGCTTTAGTCCTCAATTTTGAATTGAATGACAAGCATTTCTATATTTTATCATGTCAAAAAATGAATGTAAATTTTATTAAAATAAATATATTTTTATTTAAATTTTCATCCACAATTTTATTAATTAAATAATAATATTTACTAATAACTTCATTATTAATAATGATGAATATGTTTCAAATTAAAGACTTTTTTTAAATTTAAATTAATTCAAATATGAACATTTAATTTCATACGGAGGGAATAATATATTTTAAGTTTTAAAAAATATATTTTACATATAAAATTTTATTAATAATTTTAAAATTTTAATTAAATAATTTTTTGTTTAATAAAAATAAACATTCAATTTCAAATCCATACTAATATTTTGAAAACTTAAATTAAAAAATATTTTATTCAAAATAAAATCCAATTAATATTTTCCAGTATTTTTTGGAATTTAAATTAATACTTTCCCAGTAATTATTTCCATTTAATTTTTTTTTGATTTTTTAAAAAGGGTCACTCAAATTACGTTAAAATATATCATTATAATGAATAGATTTTAATCCTATGCATATGTTTGTTTAAACATAAATGACTCATTATATTAATTAATTTAGAAATAAATTATTAATTACATTACTCATTGAGTTGGTCCACAAGAGTTTAAGTTATCAGTATAATAATTCTTTTGATAACATATTTTTAAATATAGTATTTATTTATATGATTAATTATTACTTATCAAGAGAAGGATGATTTTTAGATAAATAACTCCCTAGAAATGAACAAAAGGTGGTATTATACTCACGTCTTCAGTAGAATAACAAAATAACACGTAAAAATTTGCTATTTTTGGAAACTTGAATGCATTTATAAGAAACCAAATGGTAGAGAACTCAGTTATTAGGGTACTTCAGTTTCGATCTATCAATCTAGAGGTGGAAGGTTCGACACGTCTCCTCTCTCCTCTCCTAATATATGAAAATATTAAAAAAATTGTATGGTTGGTGCTCTAAAAAAAAAATGATGGGTGGGAGTTTTTTCCCATTTAAATATGGTACCGTACACAAATGGGTCTACGAACACAATGGACTCATGATAGAGTGACCCAATCCAAAAACAAAAAGCAAATACAAGTATTCTGTTAAAGTTTCTTAGGGAAATATAGGTGCCTCCTACCCACCGTCCAATCCAATACGGCCCAAATTCGAGTGCTAGGCCTCAAATGCTCAGGCCTAACATCAGTACATTACACTAGTTTGCAGAAATTTATCGTGTCCTACTGCCTCGTAACTTCATGGCCTCACATGTACGTAGGGTCGCGCAAATCGGGCTGCTTGACCTGTCCCTGACATGTCCCTGACATGATCAAGGTAGATATTCGGATCGATCACTTAAAATTTTATAGGTCAATTCAATTTTAACTTTAAAAATTATATTTTTCATATTTGGCTCGAGGATTACCCCGATGAACTAATCCAATCGGAACAAGATAGAAATTTGTGTCGAGTCTAAGTCACTCGGAATTTTGACAGATTTATTATTATAAAGTCCAATCAAATTTAAAAATTGAACCATTCAAATCGACTCATCGAATCGGGTTTAAATTGATACCCCTACTAGTACAGTAAGCCTTAATGGATTCTTCTCCATTTTCTTAAGTGTCTTTAAATTTTAATTTTATTCTATTTTTGTTGGAGCAAATAAGTTGGTCTGTAAACATAAATAAGTTGTATAAATGAGCAAACGAGCAGAAGCTCATCATGGTAACTAAAAATAAAACGCGTCCTAATAATTTAAGTGGTGTTCTTGAAGAAATTTGAGTGGTGGCCCATAAATACACACAGTGAAGGTGTATAGTTGTGCTATTTCATGATGGGTATCATAAATTTTTATTGTAAAAAATTGAATATCAACTTTTGATTTAATATAAAATAATAATGATATTTTTTTATCTTAAAAAAATTATTACTTTAGTTATTTTGAGATAATGGGTTAGTAGAATTTAAATATTTAAATAAAATAAGTTATTAATATAATTTTATATAAAAACTCTCATTTGTTGGGATGATGATATCCATGAAACAAGAATAAGAAAAGGCTCCTTGGGATAAATTCCATAACTCTCTTTCTTTCTTCTTCTTCTTCTTTTTTTTTAATAGAAATTCCATAACTTCTAATTCTTTTTTGTTTTTTTGGTCAAAATTACCCATTTATGTTTGAATTGAAATAAGTATTCGAATTGGAAATGTCGAGTAGCATTGTCCCCATATTTCTAGCCCAAGAAAGAATATTCGACCAAATATGAGTAAAACCATTGCAAATTGGTTTAAAAGCAGTCTGCTCTAATTTGAGCAACAGTAGCTTTTGTAGTTTTGAGGAAGAATCTTTTGTAGTTTAGTTTATATTACTTATCTTTTATAACTTCCCAATAAGCCGATAAAAAAACACTATGAGGCCAACGAAGATCCAAACTCAACTTCTAAATAATTCACTTTTTGTTGACATTCATACTCCCACCACTTTACACGACAAACTAGCAAAAGTTTATAAAGTTGATATTAACTAGTCGATTAGGAATTTATCATGGAGATTGTTTGTCTCGCTATTCTTTCTCCAATTAAGCATTACATTGACATATGTTACTTCTTAATTCTAGACAATTTAACTGAAAGCTATTTAGATAGTTTTAACTAAGAATAGCTCGTATTTTAAATGAAAGTAAAAATATATACAAATGAAATGAAATAATGATATATTTTCTATTTTACATCGATATGTGTTATTAAAATTTATAATTTTCTTTAATTTAAAAACAATACACAATCATGGAAATAAGTATTGATGGGCCATCAACTTATAAAAAACAAAAATAATCCTAGGCCAAATTTATCTAAGATATTGATAGTGAAATATTCCACAAGATTTTATTCCATATGGCACTTTGGATCTTCATAGGTCCCAAATGTTCTATTTCTGAAACTTGAAAGGAGTGGAATATAATTTGGAGTACGGAAATGCTGACGTGTGAACGCACTTTGGCGAGAAGGGAGGAAGTAATTGTCTGCTGCTATCCACGTAGTATGAAGGCAATCACGCGACGTCAGCATCATCAAGTGGGATTGGGGGGAATTTTCGAATCTGACGGCGGATGATTATTCTTTACTTGGTTGGGTAGGAAAGAACTTTTCTGTTGGGAAAAAACAGAAAAAATAATTAGCACGCGTATATGGCGGGACGTGGAATCCACGTGCCGCCACCACCACCATGAGAATGAAGAGATGGAGCACCGCCCAGTCCTCGCCAGCCGTCACACCGTAGTAGAGACTAGAGAGGTCCGTAGAGTCAACATCAGAGCTTTTGATTCTTCTCGGACCACTTGTTTCTTTGTAATCGGGCTCCACATGCCCGCCACCTCTGACGGATTCGATTCGCCGCCAATCTTAGCTTTCCGTTTACTTAGCGGCATAGATAATTCGATTACTTATTTATTTATTTATTAAATGATAGTGTTTATAGTCACATAACATTTATAATTTGACTCTCTCTTTACGTTTAATGACATTCATTTCAATTTTTTAAGATTTTCAAATACTCATTCTGTCTTGAGACTTTATTTGTACAAGTTTTTTTTTTTATTTTTTATCAACTTTCTAATGAGAGTAATATATCATTTATAATTTTTATTGTAATGTCGTTGTTGTAGTAGTATCCTTAAAAAAATGTAATATCTTCTTGTTAAATATAAGTATCATAATGCTTCTAAAATAATGTATATAAATAAAAATGCTCCTATAGAAAATATATATATAAATTACTAATGCCCCTCCTCTAATATCCTTAAACTTTTTGATAGGTCAAATTATAATTTTAAGATTCTGACGAAATAGACTTATTTTAATACTCATTCCTTTTCACTTTTCAAAATAAATGGTATTGTATATGTTTTTTTTTTCAAAATAACTTCTCTCTAGCTTCATTTATTACTCACTTCATTTAAAATTGAATATTTATTTTTTATTTTGGATAAAAATTGGGGAAGATAATTAATTTTAATTAACTTATAAAATTATCATTGACATAAATATAATGAATTGTGGGATCATGAGTTAGTTCAATGTATCTTAAATTAATGTGTTGAGTGATGGAGAACATGAGTTAGTGTTATATAAATATCTTAAATTAATGAATTTATTAATAGAACTTTATATAAAAAATATATTTATTTAAGAAAAATAGACATTCAATTTCGAATAAACTAAAATAAAAATGTGGACATACAATTTCAGATGGAGGGAGTATTATTTTTTTAATTTTATTCTTATTTAAGTGGAGAGAGAATGAGAACGATCATCAATTTTAAAAAGAGTTAATGAGAAATTGATTTATAATATTTATTAATTGTAGATTTGGAATTTAATATTAAAATTTGTATTGTATTCAATAATCTTAATAAATGTGTAAATATATAAAATAACATTTATTTTCAAATAGAGAGAGTATATATTAGTCTGTTAGTCTCATGCTAGACTACTCACCTAGGTTCAATTTTACAAAATTTACATTTGACATGGGATATGTTGAATTATTATCTATCGGGTGGAGTTATGTCCTTAACTCAATCTTGTAAGCCAAATTTTGTCTAGACTAAATTCAGGGGACCATCTGATCCTAAGCCAGCTACAATAATTTAAGACTATTAAGAATTAATTATATTATTGTGGATGACTAAACTAAGACCATAAATTTCACATAAACTTAGCTTAATTATATCAAAATTTTCCTTCAAAACCTCCGCCGCACTCTTAAATCATTTGTGGAATTTATTCTGTTTTTTTTATAAATAAATATCTCTTTCTATAACTTGTCCTCCTGATTTAATTAAGATATGTTTTCTCCTGCTTGTAGAAAATTATAGAAGGGCCCTTTTCCTAAGCAATGAAATTAATAAAAAAAATTCCAAGTTTTGGTTACCTATTAAGCATGCATCATGCATGTGTATCTGTGTGTGCGCGTGTCTTTTTTAAAAAAAAAAAAATTGAAAACCAAGTTAAAGTTCTTTAGCAAAAGGTTATTTTTTTTATATTTTTAGCAGTTTTCAAGAGTGAAATTTTCTCAAGTCTTGTTAGGATAAAATCCAAGGAAAGGGTTTCTGCTAATTAATAAAAGACTAGCACAAGAGAGAGAGAGAGCTAGTAGAGGTTTGTTGTAGTGATTTGTTAATGCGATCACATGTAGAATGCTGAGATGGGGCTGCATGAATAAGGCAGAAAAGCACTAATAAGACCAAAACATTTTGACGCATCCGTCCCAACCAATAATGCATCCCACCACACCACTTCATTAGTGTATTATATGAAAATGGAATTAAGGGAATCCATCAGTTGATCCGAATGAGGTAAGGGAAAGATTAGGTAATCTGCTGATGACTAATAATGAATGATACAATTACACATCAAAGGCATGCACTTGAGTTGGCTTTTGAAAAGATATGTCGACTTTGAGCTCTATAAATAAAAAATGAACTTGTAAAAGACGAGCTTAATTAGTAAAACTTACCCAGAAAAAAAAGGGAAAAAAAAGTGTAGTTTCCAAATATTCATCAGCATCCACCATTTTGAATCATTCGTTGCTGAGGATGTTATAGTGTGAAGGGAAAAAGTGGTGTTGAGTTGGACTATGATCATATGGTTGGTATTTTATACTGACAATTCTTTTGTGCATGTGAGTCAACCTTGTAGAAGTTAGGTTTTTCTCTCTGTGGCTTAGCATTTTACCTATATGTATTTGATGCTTGTTCTTCTTTTTTTTTTTCCACAGATTTTTCCTTGTCATGCCTACCTTTCACACTTTGGTGTAATCATGATCATGAATATAAACAAGTGAAGTTCATTCAAGAACCTGTTATATATGCATTTGTGTGGGTGTAGTTTGTGTATATGGGCATGCGATCTACGCATAGTACAAGCAAGCAATGGCTAAATTCTCCCATGTAAAACTCATGAATTTATTAGTCCAATGATGCCTCTAGCCAAAGCAATAGTTAGCCAAATTAAATTGTTTAGGTTAGCTATGCTTGATTAATTGAAAGAATGTAAAGAGAAAAGCTCGAGGTATCATTAATCAATTTTTGTACGTATAGATAGAGGTTGTTTTTATACAAATTTTAAAAATTATACTTGAATCAAATTTTAATCCGTCAAAATATTAGCCTAATTAAGTGGATTTCCAAAGTCACTCGTACGTGTATCTTATATTGAACACCAATGTTTAGAGCAATGTAAAAGAAGTCTAACTTTTATAAATCTTCTAAGTATACTCTTTCAATTTAAAATTGAATATATACTTTTAATTTATGTGTAAAAATTAAAGAATACCTTAAGTTATCAAATTATACTTAATATTAATGTAATAGATGATGTGATTATTAATGAAATTTTAGATAAAAAATATATGTTTATTTTAATATTCAATTTCAGATAAATTAAAATAAAAACGTGAACATTCAATTATGAAAGAATGAAGTATATATATATATATATATATATATATATATATTAATCCCTTGAATGTTTGAACATAATTTCAATTTTCCAAATTAATCCCACCTCTGAGTAAAGCAAATATAGTTTCCGGCCAAAAGAAATATGCCTAACCAAGGAATAACATCTCCATCTCTAGTGAATGGCATTGCATGAAAAGAGAGACATCTGTTAGGAGAAACAGATAGTAGTTAAAGGTAAAACCAGATTGACATTTTTCTTGCCTATGTTATGTTCTTTGATAACGTTGTAATACGGCATATTCTCTGTCAAAGTTTACACATGACATCAAGAAAGCCACACATTTTTATGTAATTCTCAAATCTCTTGTGGAAAAGAAAGCTATTCTATTAACGTAACCAAGCACTTTCTATTTAATTATTCAAAAAGTTGTATACGAAAACTATCTTGCTTGCAATTGCTGTCATTTATTGCAATGTACTGTTCAAAGAATTTCATTTCCTATCTTTATCATTTGCATGCACATGTGTGGGTTCAAAAGGGAAACAAAACAGAAGTATGCCTAATGTGAACTCCTAGCCAAATTTCATTCAAGGGATTTTTTTTTTCTTTAAAAAAAAGGAGTTTGAATTGCGTTGCGCTAGCTTGCATGTAACGTTTGAAACTGATTTAGATTACGTTATAAGAAGACATTCATTAGAAGACAATGCAATGCTAAAATTATTATTGTTTTTTTCAAGGACTAGAGATAAGATATTACTTATAATTAATAAGGTCGAGTTTTCTTGTACTTCCAAGAGAAGGTTCATCATTCATATTAATAACAGCAACATGACGTATTTGATTTGTTTTCTTCCCTTTGTTCTTTGGGAGAGAAAAGAATTAGGAACGTACGATTAAAGTTTAAAAAAAACTTACAAATTTCTTATTTATTACTCGTTTCATCTAAAATTAAATATTTACATATTTCTTTAATATTCAAAACTGAATATTTATTTTTTAAAAATAAATAACTCATTTCATTCATTTTTATCATATACAACAAGCAAATTTATTTATTCATAAATTTGTTTTTACTATTTTTTATGATATTTTGTCTATTATTGATTATTTTACCTTTACGTATCTTCTTATTGTTTGAATTCATTAGGATAGAGAAAAAAAAAGAAGTGACCCATTATTCGAAATACAATAAATAAAACTACAGTAAAAAATAAAATAATTTATTAATTTGTATAAAATTATTTGTAATATTTTATAAAAAAATATGAAAAAAGTGTTCGACTAAATACTGCATTAATCATTTATATATAACAACTAACAAGGATAAATGTATTAAGTACGTACATGAGTATTGAATTACATTGCAGCATTGAATCTATCGTTAATTTTGTAGCTCAAGGAAGGAAGGTGAAGTAGCTATTAAAATTGGTTGATAGCCTTTTGATAACTCAAAGAATGAGGAAAATATTAAAGGCGTGCGGAAAGTAAAGATTTAGTGTGTGAAAAAAGTACTTATGGGTGTCGTTCTCTGTATCTTTTATATTGACGGTCTTTGCGGGTGCACACACAGGTGATAACAGATGAGGAAACTAAACTAGTGCTGAGTCTGCGGACCAAAAGGTTAGAAAAAAAGAAAAGAAAGAAGAAACCACACAAGTAAGACCATTTCATTTATTAAACATCAAAGCTACAAAAGTATGAGAAATAAACTACCTTGTACTGAAAGAAAGATGAAAAAAGAGTTTGAGAAGAAAGGAGATCGATGCCAAAGAAGACAAACATTTCTTTTTCTCTGAGTATATTTCCTGAATTTCTTTATCTTTTTTTCATGTTTATATTAGATTTTAAACATGATTTATCATAGAACGTTATAACTTTCAAATTATTATTTATTACTACTCAGATTTTTTTATTATAACTAATTAAAATATTACAGTAAACATTTTTTAAATACTCTATAATTATAAAAAATATGACTTGAATACATAAGTTTTATAATAATAAGTGATGTTGTTTTACTAATTAATCACATCTACTTGTCATACTATCTGAATATAAGAATTTAATATTATTACAATAGTGTTGGACTTTGAATAATTTATCACATTATTTTGTTATTAGTATAATTAACTATGAAATTATATAAATTAGTTTTTTTAAAGAAAATCTATAAATATTTTAAATGTAAAAAATTATTAATAATAAATACATTTATTTCAAAAAATAAATATTCAGTTCAGACACAGAGACTGTTATTTGCTATACCTATTGAATAAAATATATGCTTTGTTCCTTGGTCAGAAAAGATAGTGCCACCGCAGCTATACACATGTGTTAACGCAACAACCCACAAAATTTATTTATTTGTAAGAAAAAGCTAAAATTCCTCCACTTATGAAGAAAATATATGTAAAATATAATTAATAAAGACTAATATATATAAATAAAAGAAAAAGAAAGTCATGGTCATGGGCCTCTCTCTCTATCTCTACATATAAGCACATAAAGCACATTGAACGCCCACAAACCATCTCCAACATTCTTTTTCCTGCTTTTTAAACCACTATAGCCAGAAACCATTCTTCTGAATTACATTTCTCTATTCTCTCATCTGCATTTTTGTCATCCATGGACACTGCTCAATGGCCACAGGTACACAGATCCAATCCAACACCTTTAAAGATTTCTGGGTTAATTGTTCTTTGCTCATCATATATATAATAGAGATGTTCTTTTTTGAAATTTATTTATGTGTGTTGAAATTTAATTACAAAGAGAGAGAGAGAGTGGTGGGCTATGATAGTGGAAGTCCCCACTTTTTCATGTCCTTTGCTTTTGCTTGCTCTGCACTTTAGGAAGGATTTTTTTCTCTCATGACTTTGTGTGATAAAAAGTTGAAATGTTATTTTGTGGCTTTTTCCTACCTTTGCTCCTGTTTATGATTTTTTCCTTTCATGTGTAAATTAAAGCAACTGACTTTGTTTTGTTCTTTTGTCTCCAGTTTGTTTGTAATATATTTGTATCTCATCCCTTTTTACCAGGAAATTTTATAGAGATGCTGATTTTTTTTTTGTTTGTTTGATCTTGAATTTCTTGGAATTAATGGGATTTTTCCTTTTTAATTTTAGGATATAGTGGTGAAAGCTATGGAAGAGATAGTAGTACCCAGTAGTACATGCTCAAAGCCTAATAATTCTTTAGAGAGGAAGATTAGGCCCCAGAAAGAACAAGCTTTGAACTGTCCAAGGTGCAATTCAACCAACACCAAGTTCTGTTACTACAACAACTACAGTCTGTCACAGCCCAGATATTTTTGCAAGACTTGTAGAAGATACTGGACTGAAGGTGGATCTCTCAGGAACATCCCAGTTGGAGGTGGTTCAAGAAAGAACAAAAGATCATCAGCATCTTCTAATTCATCAGTTTCATCTAAGAAGCTTCCTGATCTAGTACTTCCACCATCAATTTCTTCACAGCAAAACCCTAAGAATATCCCAGATGGTCAAGATCTCAACTTGGGGTTTTCAGCTACTCATCATGACTTCAAGACTATAAGTGAACTCATCCAAGTACCCAACTTTGATACCAATAATAATAATAATGACAACATGCCTTGTTCCTCTTCAAGCACTTCTTCTCACCTTTCAGCTTTGGAGCTTATTGGGATTACTCCCACGGGGTTAAGTTCCTTCTTGCCAATGCCAATTACAAGTCATGATACAGTTTTCTCTTCTGCTGGATTTCCTCTGCCTGGTTTCAAACCATCACTAAACTTTTCGTTGGACGGGCTAGGAAGTAGCAGTGGTGGTGGTTATGGAGGGAGCCAAGAGACAAGTGGGAGACTTTTGTTTCCCTTTGAAGATCTGAAGCAGGTTTCAGGCACTACTACAAATGCTGATTCTGAGCAAAATAGAGATCACATTAATGCTGCTTCAGCTAGTTACTGGAATGGAGTACTAGGAGGAGGTGGAGGAGGAGGAGGAGGAGGATCATGGTAAACAAATAACACAGAAAAATGCTTAATTGGGGAAATTTCTTTTTTTCCTTTTTCCTTTTTAGTTTCTACATATTATTTTTTGGGGTTTCTTTTTTTAGAGTGTCTAGAATTGGTGGGGTGATTTGTTTGGATTTCTTGAAAACTAACTCATAGGATACAAGGGTTTCATTACGTTAATTATTCTTCTTCAGTCTTCTCTCTCTAGCTAGCTAAATATCGATCTTTGCAATTCAAATATTGGTGGGATTTTGGAGATTGTTTTAGTTTGGTTCAGTTATGGCTACTTGCAAGATTGTTAACGACACAAGACGGTTGTTATATGAAAAGATTAATTAGCCCAGATTTTTGAAGGGCCAATTAAAAGAGACTATAGTAGGGGGCCAGCATGCTTTTTTGATACTTCCAACTTTTCACATTCTATATAGTTCTAAATGCCAAAGAAACCCACTCTCAAGAATGGTCATGGCCTGGCTAGCCTTTTGCAAATAACATGTACTATATAAATTATGACAGAGAATGAGTTTGTATTATGTATGTCTTTTCTCAGTTTCATGGCTAGCCTAATGTGGGGTTACTTTTGAAGATCCAACAACTGTTATGCATGAAGTGATAATTCTGTCGGTGTTTCTTGATATATATGTACTATCTGCTTAGATTATAAGTTTTATCAGTGAAACCACTCCACTGAGGAGGAAGAAGAAGATGTGTATATATAGTCATACAAATTGCATAAGAGGATCGAGGTCTGATTTGGGTCCCCATTGATTACTTTGGCATGACGCTGTTTTGAAGTATTCTTTAATGGCTTACAACATTTATGATATATCTCACATTTGTGCAATTGTCACTGTAGAACTAACCATACCTTATATCACCACCTGCCCACGACCTAAAAGCCTCATTTGCTGATAGCTCTCCTCTACTGTAAACAAACAAGTAACTTTTTATTTTTCTTAGTCTTGTCATGTCATTAGAGGGGTTTTTCTTAGATTTACAAGAAAAAAATCACCTAGAAGTCCAATTCAGTTACCCACATTTGAAAAATATACACAGTGAATGCGACAAGAAAGCTCTCTGGGAAGACTAATTAATTAAGTACTAGTTAGTATTTGTCCTGTCCGGACTCTCTCATCTTCTGATAGCATTTACAGTTCACTATTTGAGCATTATTCTGTCATAATAAGATATTTTAAGTTAATAATAATAATCTCTTGTTCTCATTTTAATTTTTTACGATTATTTTAATATTTTATTTTAATTATTTAATTTTTAAATTTAGTATGTAATTTTATAATTTTATTTTTATTATTAATAAATAATTTTGACGGTTAAATATTTTTTAAAAATGATTAATATTTATATACTAATCATTAAATGATGATAAATTTTAAAAAATTAGTTATATAATTATATTTTATCATACTTATTTTTAATTATTATACAGAGTTAAAAGATGTAAACGAAGATAATATTTAAATTATTTTTAAGGTTCTTCTAGTACATTATATGGATGATCGGACGGGTAAAATGAATGATTAAGAATTGTTTCGTCGTCTTTCTATAAGAAAAAAAATAATATTTAGTTAGTTTGAATAACAGTCATATTATTATTCATGAGCGAATGACTCAAAAGACAAATTGGAGAAGAATTTACAGAGAGTGAAAAGGATGAATGGTAAAAGGCATTAAGATAAGAAAGTGCGTATAGTGAAAGATGATTGCTTCGACCATATCAATGGCATATTTGTAATTTACTGTCTTTTGGGTCTTTGAGAAGCTTACTTTGTTTCAGCCATGCGAAGGGACCCACAAACATTCCTCTGGAGAAATGTGCTGACTGCAGTGATGAGGAAGAATAATAAAAAAAAATTAAAAAAAACAGATTAAATTATCCCATCCAGATCCAGACTCCCATCCCATTCCTTTCCCTATTTCTTCGCTGTAGCCCACTTTTTGCTTCTCTAATAAATCATCATCATCATCATCCATCCTCCCCCCTACATGTTCGAAATGACTCAGACGCACCGCCTATTACTGTTACTTTTTAACTCTTCTGGAGGTCCCTTTCGTTCCTTCTTTTTTTTCTTTTCTTTACTACACATGAGAATGGATTCGAATCCACATCAATCTGGGAATGAGGGTGGGTTACCATTTTCATCCCCTTTCGTTCTTTCAGAACAAAAATTAGATGTTGAATTATTCAATCGATAGGATACTACTACTACTAAGTGGATAAAAGTACAATATGAGTGCTTTTTTTTATATATATATAACAAATGCACTTTGAAGAGTAGTGGCTCAAATTTATAAAATATAATTATATTAAATTAAAATGACTATTGAAAATATTTCAAATAAAAAATATAATTATTTTAAGATAATAAACATTCAATTCTATTTCAAAAAACAAAAATCAATTTATTTTGCTTGCAAATCAATCTTGAATTGTGTGAGTAATGATTTTATTATTTTCTATTTCAAAATATAAAATACTTCGAATATTTCACATATATTAAAGATATATTTTAAATTTTAAAATATATTTATTTATTATATCATATTCTTTTTGAGAAATTTGAAATTAAATAATTTATTTGCTCTCTTTTCAAATAAAAGTAAAGATAAAATACAAAAAAACTTATTCAAAATATATTAAATTTTGAGTGGCAAGGGATGTATACTTTCTCGGATTTATTGGAGTAACCCAGTCGGCATATCTCCAAAAGTTGAAAACAAGATTTGATGACTAGTGAGAACCAAGCAAAGGTCAAAGATTACAATATTTTTCAACCAAATATGTATACTTCACTACAAAGAAAAAGAAAAAGCTGGGGGGGGGGGGAATGCAGCAATTATTTATACGGTACTTGCCTATCTACGTGCTGCTTTGTCCATTATGAGTGTAATGTTTGGAATTTTATCGAACGGCCACTGCATCATCTTGGATGCAAATTTTCAATTATCATCTCCAATTGAGGACCTGTCTATGTTGCTTGCCAACCCACCATTCCCGGTGGAAACAAAAAGCATCCCTTTGTTGACAATTACAGTACACGCTAACAAAGTCAAAATATAGTAAAAACGTGACCACTCTATTCATTTCTTAAAAACAAAATCTAAGTGATGTTAATCAGTTTCTTGAGTGATTGTGTATAGACAAAATAGAAAGAGAGAGAAAAGGGCCAAATGTTTTGGCAAGAATTCTTTAGAAGAAAAGATATTGCATTTCAATAAGATTATGTTTATGTTTTTTTTATCCGAATTTCCTGTTATCCAAAACTACTCACACCTGATTAAATCTTAAAGCCTTTTAAACATAATATCTTAAACAAATGAGTCAAATTTGTTGCATTATAACAACCCTCTTACCACAAATTACTCACTAGATTAAATTATGTTTCGTTTAGCAAAACACGTGTAAATTAAATATGTATGAATGAAGTTCCAACCAGTTTATTTAAAAGAAAGGGAACGATGATAAGGAGAAGAGTGAAAAAGTACATTTCAAGTAATTGTTTCTTGATGCAGTTATAAATAAAAATGTTTTTTAAAATACTTTTTTTTTTATCGTTCTAACAACTAAGAAAATGCCAAAAAAGTAGGCTGCTTGTGTGAGGGTTTGTTTAATTATCTGTAGAACGAATATAGAGTCATCGAACACTCTTTACTTGAATCAAATAACATACACTTGCAAGTTCTAAAATCTGTACAAGTTCATTGCTAATATACTAAGTGCCCAGAAAAGAAAAAATGAGTCAAAATATTGTTTTCAATATATAACTTTTTGTGATGGTTCTCCAATCACTGATCAGCATTAATCCCAAAAATGCGAACCTTGTGCATATTTGGGAACTTGGCAACCACCAGTACAAAAACTGCAATTGTGTTGAAGAATAGCATGGGATGTTGATAATCAGTGGTGTGTGAAGCTATCAAGTATCTGCCCAGAGAAAAACACAAGAACAAATCACGTAAATAAATATCTGAGTGTCTATACCACAATTAGCATATATGTAAGCTTATTCATGAAGAGGGGCCGGAAAAATAACTAAATAATCGGTCGCATACATGCATGTGTGTGTGTGTTTTGTTGAGAAAGAGAGGAGAAAAGGAGGGGGGGGGGGGGAATCATAGAGAGCTAGGTATAGAAGTTTTAGAGACTTCTACTTCTGAAGCTATCTTAGTCTTTTGGGAAATTAAAAGTATGCAAGCTTCAGCAAGAACTTGTTTTGCGAACTCAGCCTAGTTATGCCTGACATAAAAGTACAAGCACAGTTAGAGGATGCAAAAAGAGAGGACAGCAAAAAGAAATTCTTGCAAATGCTCTCCTCATTTGATGGAATGTGTCAACTAAAAAAAAGACAGTATTTGAGTCATCTAAGAATCTGCGGGGTAAAAATCACTAGAGTTCTGTTTGTTCCTTTTACTCTGGCAAAATAACATGGACAAACCTCTGCCTAATTCAAAATACAAGGTGCCAATATTCACTTTCATTGAACAATACAAGAAGATAAGATAATAACGGGCAACTCAATAACTAAAGTTTCTTCTTTCTTTATTTTTGAGTGGGAGGAATTAAAACAGTTTCTGAAGCTCAATGTCAATTGAGTGCCAGAATGAAGTTGAAACTATTTTGTTCTTGTTCATTCTTATGCAACAAGATGGACTTTATCAAGGTTGAGAATAGACCTACTACTAAATCTTGGATGGAAATTTCCATAACATTATATTGTAGACAATCCCTGCTGAATAATATATTTTGTTCTCAATAATTGAGCCATGTAACACAAAATAGGCACCAACATTTGTTCAGGAGCTGATTTTTGGCATATACAGAACAGTGGCAAAAAATCCGTTAAACTCTAGAATAAAAGCATACTGAGCAGCATGCAGAGCTTAACATTGTATCATACAAACTACAGATTCGAGTATCAAACACTTCCCAAAAGAGACCAGAAAACAGAGACCAATTTATTATGCCGACCAACCATTAAAAAAGGAAGAGAGAAAATATGAAGAAAACAAAGCCAATAATGTCATGAATAAAAAACAATGCTGCTCGGGTCTAGAATAATGCAGAGATAATCAAAGACGATGCTTTGTCACTCAAGAGTTTGTTCTTCAGAATAAAATCTTAGGCTTATTTTTCTAATAGAAGGGAAATTTTGAGATAAAATGAAACTCAGTATGAGTGAATACATTATGAAACACAGGATTAGGTTTCAGAAATAGTTAATTTGGAGATTCATATGAACACGTTTATACTTCAGGTTGAAAACTTAGTATTAACTCCCAACTTCAAAAAGGTTTAGAGCAACTAACCCTGTAATTAGTAAATCATGGATAGTTTTGTCATTTCAGTCCCCATTGACGACAGTTTTTACTCATCACAAGGGACCGATATGGGGTACAAGAATTTGCACTCATTGGGCAAGGTGCTAACACCACTAACTTGAAGGTGCAGAGATCACAACTAACTTCGCGAAGCATATGCGTGACTCTGAGTATCTGATATGAGAAACACTAAATTATGGCATGGTTTCAGATAGGAAAAGCCCTTCCCAAGCAGCCTATTCAGCACCCATCTAAAATTTTGTAAAAAGCACTACTTCATTACCTATTTACCTCTCAAGAGCAACAGAAGCAGGTATCCAATCAATTGTCATTGTGCACATGAACTTCAATGTTGTGTTGAACAATTACCATCACAGTGACATTGGAAACAGATCTAAAACTAATGCCAGCCCTACCTCAGCTTAAGCCATTCTATCTAGAAACATATACTTTTCTACTAAGTATGAAATTAAAGATTGAATAACTGAAAGACAGATTTTATACAGAAGTAAAGGTGCTGCTAGCCCAATACTAGCTGAATTTACATAATTCACTGCAGACATATGATATTCCATGACTATATTCTCTAACTTCAGCGCATAGACTAGTAATTGGTCAAATAGAAAAAATCGGTTATACTTATGAATAAAGTCATAGAAAAATACTGTTCAAGATGCACTTAGCCTGTGATGTTCTTGATGTTCTCATCAGCTAAAATCTGTAAATGCATTAGTAAGATGATAACTAGGCTCCTATAAGAGATAGAATGAGGCAGGACAAAATCCTTAACTATCCTTAATCATTTAGGTTCCTTGTATTTCCTGTAATCTTTATTACGTTAGTGGACAAAACCGTAATTTAGTTTCTCTATTCACCATTTGTTTTAAGGACAATAGCCTTTTTTAAGTTAGCGTTCAAGCTTTTAGACTTTATATAGTTCGACTTTCCAGCTTGGAGGAAGCATATATCTTCAACATTTTTATCAAGCAGCCCTTGGCTATGTCTTCTTCCTTAAGAACCTAGGGTTTACTAAATTAGCCCTACATGAATCGAAGGCCTTCTCCTTCTTCCTTCTTCCTTCACTTCTAACAGTATCATAGAGCGCCTTAGACATGCATATAGAGTATTCCAGCTAAAACAAACACAAGACTGACAACTGAGAATAGGGCAAGATACTTACAGGACAACAGGAACAACAGTTAAAAACTTTCTATTGCGTGTGAGTTGTTTGCCATTGTCTACTTGCTCCCACCAAGTCAACCTATTGTAGATACCCTGATCATCAGCAAATGGTGTTCCCTTCTTCCAATGAAAGAATTGATACGTAACCTAACAAGAACACAAATGAACAAATTAACCACGTTTCTCAGTAGGTGTAAGCATGTTTAGATGTTCATGGACAGCAACAGAATGCTTGGAAGTAACACGAATAATAGGTATTCATATATTTCAGATTTCAACTTGACATGCACATAAAATGACATCACTAATAGACATGCCAAAAACAAAGTGCTAAACACTACATCTTTGAAATAATAAAATCTCTTACTCCCTCCCCACACTTCTTCCAATAAAAGAAGTTATACGTAGCCTAAACAAGAACACAAATGATTAAATTAACCACGTTTCTCAGTAGGTGTAAGCATGTTCAGGTGCTCACAGACACCAACAAAATTCTTGGAAGTAACACAAATAACAGATATTCATATATTTTCCAAATTTCAAGTTGACATGCACATAAATTGATATCACTAATAGACATGCCAAAAACAAAGTGCTAAACACTACATCTTTGAAATAATAAAATCTCTTATTCCCTCCTCACAATCCAGCCCCATGCGATGATCATTGGTCAATAAATAACAACATAAGACAAACTATGTTACTCTGTTTCCAAATTAAGTACCCAACGACTTCAAAATCAAACGCCATTGGCTAGGAACAAATTGATCTAAATAGCAACTCCTCCAGATTAGTTCTCAGCTTATACAATTGAAAACCCCAACCTCCAATAGAAACCAAGATAAAATCTAATATAAACCTATCTTACATTACATCTCCACACCAAAAAAAGAAAAAAAGAAAAATCCTCTTTTCTAGCCTGATTAGTCCTCCAATTGAAGTATAGTTCTTAAACCCCTAACTATTTATTTCAAAAATAAATAAAACAAGAAAAAATCCCATGTAGCATCAGAGACACCTTGAAGCAATTAGTAGCTTGAGCAGAAAAAAATTACTAAAAGAAACAGGAAACGATAAAAAGGATTGACGAGCAAAGATAATGAATTTCTTGGTGGAGGCTTACGTACAAGGAAATGGGAGAGGTGGACAACGGTCCAGGCCATGCCAGGAGAGCAGCCGAAGACTGAGAGCACCATAAGCCAGGAGAAGAAGAGGATGAGAATATATGTAGTCCACACCCCTGGATACGTGAACCATTCAGTATTCCTATTCAGATCCGTCGGCGGAACCGCCTTCACGTACAAATTAGCCATTCCACAACTAAGTTCCCACAATCTTAAATTCTAAAAAGACCTTTCTTTTCCCCTTTATATCTGTATCGATTGAGAAGCCAATCTAAGATATCTGGGTAGAAAAGATTCAATCTTGATGCACAAAACAAGCTCAGATTATGACGCAAAAATGAAAGATCGAGGAAAATATGCTGATAAGAAAGGGGGAAAATGGGGTGTGCGATGGCAGGTGAGAGGGGTTGAGCGATCAAAATATCAATGCATTTGAGAGCAAGGTTTTCTTTTTCATTTTCTTTTCTTTGCGGGGGGGGGGGGGGGCGGTGGTTGTTAAAGAAATGTGGGACCTATATCGTTGATTTCTGTTTTTTTTTCACTAGGTTGCAAAGATATTTATTTTTTTATTACCTTAAACTAATAAGCTTTTTTTTTTCTAAAAAGAAAAAAAAAATTCTTACTCCTCTTAAATTATCTATTTAAAGCTCGAGATCTTGACTTTTTGATTCATAGTGGATATAACTGAACTTGTATCTTTCCAATAAGATGAACTTTCAAAATCGTATAAGTATGAAATTTAAAAGACAGCATTCATTATGTCCTAAAATATATAATATTTTGGACATTTTTATTTTAGTTTTTTTCATATTAAGTTTTTAAAATTTGGAACTAATTCATTTTTTTTCTCTTTATTTAAAAGTAGAGGTAATATTAAAAATAACACACAAAATAATCTTAAAAAATAACAAAATATATTATATTTTGAGACAAAAAAATTTTAGAAGATTTATATTTTAGAATGGATGAAATAATTTTTAATTAAAAATTTTAATAGAAATAATGAAAATTTTGTTTTATTTTGTTTCACAACATATTATACTTTACTTGATGGAAAAAAACACAAAACTATTAGTATAATTTTTGTGTTGAAGTGAGGGAATCAGAAGGAAAAAGGGAGGAAGAATTTTGGATTGGAATTTTAAAAGTACTTTTTGTTTTTGTCTTTGAAATAAGAGTAGTTTTTTTTGTCTTTGGATAAGACTTTTTGTTTGATAATTGAAAGTTTGATGCTATATTTTTTTAATTTCATATTATTGATAATAGTATTAAATTTATAAAATATAATTAATAAATTATTTGAGATTGTGTATTTTATTAAAAGTAAAGACAAAAATATTATTTGTAAGAATATATAGAACCCATATGTTATATATGAGGTTTGTAGAAAATTTAAAAGTTGGATGTGATAGATTATTTTTAGGTAAAAAATTATTTTGAGAGATTTTTATGGAAAATAATGAATTTGTTTTAAAATGCTTGTCCAAATTGAGTTGTATTCCGATATTTTGTTTGCAAGGATAAAGAAAAGTTTAGCAAAGAAATGTAAGAGTGAAAGCAAAATGGGAATGGCCTTAGATTTTAGAAGGAAATTGAGAAGATTGAAGTTAATCCATATTATATATTTTTTTGTCGTTTAAGGAAGAAGGGAAGAACAATAGCCTCTATGTACGTGCCTCAGTTGTGTTGAAAGTGCCCTCTATATTAGCTATACTAGCTCTGGATGGCTATGTTAAAAGTTTGTTTATCAGGAGGAAAGGATGACAGGGTAAACAAATGAATGAAAATTGAGAACGTCATCCACTAGAATGTGGTAGACTTTGGGGATTTGATGCAAGGCCCGCCTAAGAGCTCTTTGATGACAAAATGGTGGAGCAGAGAAACATGAGAGAAATCCAGGCATGTCAGTTGAGACTGAATCAACTAAATGCAAACATGGTAGTTCAGCAGGCCATGAGAAAAAAACATGTTCCAGTTCGATTGATTGATCAGACCGTCACCTTTCATCATAATCCGCAAAAGTGGATCTAAAACAAGAAGTTGCTTAAGTTTCATATCTCGAATTATATAATGATTTGGCTAGTGGATCAAAATCAAGGACAACTAGGAAACTTAAAACATGAAATCAAACGAGATATCCAAGATCATATAGGGCTGGTGTGTTTCTTCCCCAACCAACATCAAAATTTTAATCATACGACAAAAGGAAACAAGATGGTTAAATCAGAGGGTGACCGTTGTGCTGCCAACATGGTCCAAGCCCTCCATCAATCTTCTCTTTGCAGACTTGGTTCTATAACACCAAACCTCAAAAGCTTCACTTAGGTCAGGATATCTAGCCTGCTCAGTGGTGCTCAACCATTCTTGAAGAATGTCAGCTTGATCGTTTGACGGCAGTGCCAAAATCAATGAGACCATGGCTCCTTCAATGTTCTGGCAGAGTTCCTCATCCAGCTTGCGAGGGAACTCATTGTCTTTGCTGCCAATGGAGTCCAGAAGAGGCTTCATTTTTCTTATGTATGGAAGCCATGTCTTCATCAAATTGACACGGCTAGGTGCTGAAAGAATCACGTTTCCGTACCCAACTGCTTCTAATACTTTTGCTGTTACTTCTATTAATTTCACCTTTAGACCCCAAAATACAGAATCCAGTTTCTTATTCTCAATAATCTCCAGTATATTTCCTGATGTATCTTCCCAATTAGCAACAAAGTCCTTCATAAGTTCCATTTTTGGAAGAACATTGCACATCCACTCTAGATCAGAGAGACTTTGGACTATTCTTTCCTCCAATGACTCGTGTACAATTTCAGACTCCAAAAGCAGCAGAGACAATTCATTTTGGAAAGAGGAAAATATCTTTGAGAGACCCATTCTAGTTTCTAGTTTTACCTCATCATCAGCTTTAATTAAAGGCACACCATCATCATCTCCTAGCATGTATTCAACTTGTTCTTGGGCTGAGGTTTTGAGCTCATCACCAAATGGAGGACAGGTACCATTATTAGCTGAGGTGGCGAAGCGGATTGCAGAAATGAAGACATTTTTTGTTGCATTTATATCTACTGGTTGAATCCTAGCCAATATTGGCATGGCTACAGGGCCCAATTTCAAAGCTGCTTTTAAGATCTCTTCCTCCTCCTCCTCTTCCCAAGGGACAGCCTCCAAGTACTGGATGCAACTCTCAGTGATCTCCCTACAGTTGAGAGCAGCTGCCACCTGAAGGATTCCAACAGCCGATCGAACAGAATCCCAGGAGTCCAAAAGTGAACTGGTGGGATAATAAAGACGTCTCAGAAGCTCAACATGAGGATAATAATCACTATCGGTGCACTGAATCTCTACTTGAGTATGAGAATTTGATTGACAGAGCTTTTCTGCAAAAAAATTGCTCTTGCTTTTAAGAATAAAGGAGTGTGAATGAAAGACTTCAGGTCTGCCTTCCTTGTTTCTCAGGCATATGATGACATCACTTGCACTCCGGTCACCAAGCTTAAATTGGTGGTTCCATCTGTGCTCGTCCATGTGTAACACAGAGGCATGCTTTATGTAACTGACTGTGTGCCTCTACTGCAAAACAATTGAGTCAGCAAAAATAAGAAGGAAACAACTCTAAATCAAGAGCTAACCAAAGAAGAGAAGTTAGAATATATATATATATATATATATATATATGTGCAGTTGTTAACAACAATGCTTTCCAGAAAAACTTGAACCTTAGTATCATAGAAGTATAGGTCCAATGCTTCAAAAATTTCTTCACGAAACTGACAGATAGGAGTCTTTTTGCTTATTTTTGGCAAAAATGTAAATGATGAGATAGGCCAAAAGCGAGTGAGTACTACAAATACTGCAGCTAAATTCAATGTATCAAGCTGCTCATAAATGATTTCAAAACCAGGTAGGTGAACAAGAGGACAAGGAGGTTAGGATTCAAGTATATGTTCAATATTTTCTAATCTGTGCACTTTTCAAAAAAAATTCATATATATTATTTTACTTGAAAAACAGCTAGCAAGTCCTAAAGCATTTACTAATCATTGTAAATTCTTCTAGGATGTTTTTACAATGAACTAACAAAGGGTCACATCCCTTGCCATCTGGTAGAATCATAAGACAGAATAACTTTTACTTGACTACAAAGACAGGATCTAGAACTACATTCACAACAAATTATCAAGGTGTTACCACTTGTTAATTATCCAGAAAAATCACGAAATACAGGCATTTGGATTATTTCCTTTGTTTCTTCTCTAATAATATAAGAACAGAACATTTTGAATTTCAACTCATAATTCAAATTAAATACAAATTTGAAGCAATAAAATAAACCAATGTCCTGTCCTCAATCAAAATCCTCTACATTTCTAACTCAAAACTTTCTCACAATCATCAATAACATATAAATAGAAAAGAAAATAGATGATTTGTTTGAAGTCATATAACAGTACATGCGTAGATCATCAAATTTGGAATAACTCCATCAACAAATTGATTTGATATGACAGATTAATCAAAAAACCACATAATACTGTTATTAAATGCCACACTTCACAAGAACAGATATCAAATAGATAAGAAATAACAGGGGAATGAAACAGTAAGACAAAACAACCCAGAGAGTTAAGAAATTACCTTCGAAGATTATCCCAATTAGCCAAAATCAAGAAACCTTCAAGACCCAGCAAGAAAGCTTCTTCACTCAAAAGCTCAAACCCTTAACCATCAAATCATAAAGGGTTCAAATTAATTACTCAAAAGAATCAAAGAAATTAATCAAATAAAATAAATTAGGGCTTTTGAACATGATGAGATGCGGAAAGGAAATGTCAGGGAAAAGGATAAGGTTTATATGACTAATATGTCCTTGCATGGTTAGCAGCTTTATATTGTTTGTATCTAATGTATAAGACGATGTCTTGAACAATTGGGAGACAGCTTTCTAACAACAAATTATTCGACGGTACAATAAACCCTTGATTTGGATTGGATCTTGAGTACCTAAAAGCATGAATGAGAAACTCTATATGCTCACTCTAAATATATACAGAGATAATGATATTTATATATATATAGTATTGGGAGAATTTTTCTTTTATCTTTTGTTCGGGGCTGAGATAAGTACTATCGTGAAGCATTAGATTTAGGACAGACAAGGGAGTGAGTGGATCGACTTGGACAACCTGCATAGTGCACGTGCCCTGTTTTATAACAATTGCCAATGGTAAAAGATTACGAAAGGGAAATCCACCCACTGGTTCTGTCCATTCCCTTCCCACTTGATAAGAAAGTGCTTTGCAATTTTTTTTTTCTACTCTATTAGATTGCACCTTAATCATTCCGGCAATTAAGATTCAATACTAAATTGACAATCCTACTTTCTCGAGAGAGAGTATAAAAAAGAAAACATCAAGTTGTGTACATGACTCAATGGCCATTGATGATGTATATTTAAGCAAAGGGATTATGCATCAAGGAAATATTCATTCAATACAAAATTAATTTAATATAATACTGTAGTAATTACGAATTGGTCTAATATGAGTTAATCGAAAGTAAATTTTTCATACTGGATATGTTGTCAAAAAAATTATATATTCATATTAAAAAAATATTCAATTTTAAACATATCAAAATCAAAATGAAATTATTAATAGTATAATTTGAATATGAAAATTTGAGCGTCTAACTTATTATGATCAAGAGTATATTAATATTAATAACGTTTCTGACTCCAAATTCGATGGGCCAGAGTTGCTGTAATTACCAGTATCTATAACCTTTCGAGCTTGGGATGAGCCCAAGGAAATGTAGTGACCTAAAAATCAGGACCTGCTAAGCTAATCTCATTGACCCTAATTGGGCAGGCTCAAAAAGAGATGGATCGTAACGGGCTAAGAAGCCCCCATGCCTTAGCATATAGACCATATTGGCAAAGAGACAAACGCCTAATGGCACAATCATAACTTGGCTCGGTTTTCTTTTCTATTTTCGGTTCATATATATAAATAAATATATTTGAAATTCTGCTATAATAATACACTTTAGTTTATTAATGTATATATATATAAACAAGTCAATATAGCTCAACTTCATAGCATCAGCTACTCAGTAATATCTTGGTGCCTTATAAATACTTTTAATTAACTTACAAAATTATTTTTGACATTAATATAATATATTATGAGATTAGTAAATTAGTGAGATATAAATAATTTAAATTAAGTTAATGAGTTATGAAAATCATGAAATTAGTTGTATATAAATTTATTAAATAATGAAATTATTAATGGACTTTTGATTAAAAAATATATTTATTTTTAAAAAATAAATATTCAATTTCGAAGGAATGAATTATTTTATACTGAGTTCTCGTTGAAAAAAAATAATTTTATCATCTACCTAAATTATGGCTTTGCCATAATTTTTTATACTACTTCATAAGTAATTTTAATTTTTGTAAGTATCCAAACTTTAAAGGGTTCCTTACAATCAATTACATGAAAACTATTTTTTTAATAAGATTATGATATTTCATCCCTTTTTCCAACTTCGGTGAGTGTAATCGTACGTATTATATGCTAAATGATAAATGGCACTCAAACTACACCATCGATTATTATTACCTTTGATTTGATGATTATTACACAAACAAAAATAAAAATAATTTTTAAAAATAATCATATCGCGGGTATTAAATTATCTCAAGACCATCATAATAGTTACTGATATATGTTAGTAGTAATTGAAACAGTGATTGACATATATAGTCATCATGCGAGAAATATAACTATGTAATAATTATTATAGAAAATTAGTTTCTACTATATCTTATATGGGATGAACGATGGAGTAATTAATGTTAGTGTTATGCGACTATTAAAATAAAGGCTATACTAAATCATTAATAACACTATTATTTTACCACGTATTTTGTTTTTATAAGTGGAAGATTGTAAAATGAATTATCTGCAAGTGGAAGCTTTATTCTTAAAGTATTAATGGCATGTGTTTTTTTTAAGTTTGTAAAACTTATTTCTCCTTTGCATGCAGAGCTACTAACCGCTATTGAGCCCAACTATGGAGAGCTTAAGGATCATCAATAGTCATGGATTTACCAATATTATTCTGAAAATTGATTGTCTTGATATGATTAATGAGTTAATGGGGTAGTTAAACATTCTATCGCCTTATGCAATCCTTTGACATTTTTTCCGAAGGATTATTGCTCTCCAAGAAATATAGTTGAAGTTAGGAGTGACAAAATGGATGTTCAAATCCATTTTGATAAATTTATATGGGTGTCAATCAATTTAAATCTAAACTATTTATGATAAATTTATAAATTGTTTGGTTCTAAACGTTTTATGGATGTTCATGAATATCAATTTATTCATATAACTTTGATTATTTTTTTTTAAGAGGTGATTCTTTGTAATTGTATTTGATTAAATTACTTAATATAATTTTTATTATTTAACCTCGTGTTTAATTAACTAATCATTTATGTGTATTTCTAAATGGTTATAATCTAAATGGTTTATGGATATCTATAGACATCCATTTATTCATACAATTTTTATTTTTTAAGAGGTTGTTGTTTGTAATTGTATTCAATTAAGTTTCTTAACTAAATTTTATTATTTAAAATTGTGTTCAATTCATTTGTTTTAATATTTAATTCCATATATATTAAAATCATATAAAAATAATAGCTATACTATCAGTTGATTATTTTTTAAAAAAAACAATTCCTATCAAAATGAAATGAAAAATGATTTTTTGTCAACATATTGCATAAAATGAGTAAAATTGTGAGCTTTAAAGTTAACTTAGTAAATTTATGTACAAAAATAAAAAGTTGTGAGTTTTAAAAGTTGAATTAGTAAATAAATAAAGAAAAATAAAAAATAAAGGTGTAAAACTAATAATTATATAAAAAACTTAGTTTGATATGAAATTTAATTTTTTTGTACAAATTGTTTATTTTAGAATTTTATAAAAATTTAATTATTGAGTCATATAAATCCTATATGTTTAAATAATAATCTTGTTTGTTTATTATTGAATTTTTTTAATAGATATATTTTTATTCAATGTTCAATTAACCGTTCAATAATGAACAAACAATCCGATCAAATTTTCTGTAAATGTATTCAGATTTAAATATGGTTAAAATGATTCTCCGAATATCTGCAGCCAGTTAACATTGAACGTCCATTCATTCGCTGATATATTAGCTTATTATAATAATTGAAAAGGTAAGTTTCGTGTCAAACTCATATGAAATCTATTATTCTAAATAATATATGAATAGTGAAAATATGAATTACATATCTATTTGTCTATAAACGAATATACGTATTTTATTTTTAAAAAACATTCAAAGATTAAATATTTATTTTTTAAAATAAATCTATTTTTTGCCACTAAAATTAATTATTGATCATAAGAACCCGTCACTACTATGCATATTAGACTTTTTAAAATAATTGTCAAATAATTCTTGAGATTCGATATTTTTTTAAAAAAATTCATTTATTCATTTTTATAAGATGAAGTTACTCGTTCTTAAATATAAAATATTTTACTACTTTTTATAATTATTTTATTCATATTCATTTTTTTGTTGTTCAAAGTAAAATAAATACTTTTTGAAAGATAAAATAAATATTATTTATTTCAAATACAGTAAATAAAAGTATAATAAAAATAATTTTTTAGTATGTATAAAATGGATGAAATATTATTTTTGTAGAAAAAGAAAAAAGGGGAAGAAAAAGAGAGAAGAACTTAGAGGCTACGTCTCATGCCATCATCAAACTGAAAAGAGTAAAGGCTCATCAGATAATCCCCACATGCTTTTCAAAACAAAAAAAAAAAAAAGAAAGATAATCCCCACATGATGATGGATGTCATGTAACGCTCTATCCCAACCCATCCCATCTCATGATATCAAGATCATAAGGACCATAACATCATCATCACATACCATGGTGGTCCCCAGTCCATGGCCGGAATAGGATGACTCAGTCCCGTCCAAACGGACTGTCATTCAAAGCAACTGAACCGTCCGACCGATTGCCTCATGACTCACCGACACAATGCTCTATTCTCCTCGAATTACTCGCTGTCCGATTTGACACGTCCTCCACAGCTTACGGCTGTGCCAGTGTTTCTCTAAATTATTCGGTGAATGTATACAGTTGGATAGTTTGGCACGGAATTAGATACCAAATCATAAACCTGTCACCACTTACCACTTTAAAATATAATTCGTTTAAATTTCAATATTTTGTTCCCAAAATATTACTAAATTTATTATTATTATTATTAAATATAATTATTTTGGTCTGAAATTAATTGTTTATTTTTATTTTAAAATATTCAGATTTATTTCTCAAAATAAAAATAAATTCATTTAAAGTTTCACTAACCAAATTAATAATAAAAATAAGTGTAACAATTTCACAAAAGTAAATATTTTTATTCTAAAATCAAATATAGCATTTAATTATGTACGAGAAATAATATATAATTCTCTTATTTTATTATCTATTTACTATTCTTTTATTACTAACTCATTTTTTTTTTGAAGAATACCACTTAATTATGGATGGCATTTAGGACTTAAGCCTTTTTTAGTATGAGTCAGCTGTGTTTGAGTTATCCGAATAAAAAATGAGAAGCGTTAAACCCGAGCGGCCGAACCAGACTCTCTTGAGCATCTCCGCCCATACACAATTTTTAAAAGTTAGAATTTTCTCACTTTTTTGTGCGTCTCATTATTACACATCATTTTATAATTTTTTATTTTAATCCTATAACTCTATAAATTGTAATAACTATAATATAACTCACATATTACACCACATTCCTATTTTATTAATATTACAATACATATATTTAAAAACTCATAGAGCAACTCATCTTTTCTTCAATGGTGTGCAACTCTTGTGAAAATTGCTTAATGCTCCATATATCGCACAAACTACTTCCCCCATCCCCTCTTAGACTAAAGAAAAAGTATTCATTCATTATAAGAAGAAGAATTAGTAATTTTATATATAGTGTTCTTTTATCTAAAATTAATTTGTATTTTTTAAAATATAAAAATTAAATATTTTTATTTAAGTAAAATAAATATTTTTTCTTATAAAAGTGTTACAAATAATTTGGTTAATTTAAGAGATGTATCTCCACTTATATATGAATTTTAATATTAATAACAAGGAAAACATGATAATCTCTTTAATTTTTATATTAGACAAATAGAATATTATAATTGTATATTATATATTATCGAATTAACTTTTCTTAATGGGTAGGAGAATTGAAGCTAGAGACTCGAGTTCAACATATCAAACAAAATTCTTTCTATTCAATTATCCCTTTTTGCTCTTTGTCTTTCCCTCTCTTGCTTATTTTTTTTGAAAAAGATATGCTCACTTTATTCGAAATTAAATGTTCATATTTTTATTTTAATTTATTCAAAATTGAATGTTCACTTTTTTTAAATAAACATATTTTTTTATCTAAAATTCCATTAATAGCTTGATTAATTTAAAATATTTATAACTCATGATTTTCACTACTCAACACCTTAATTTAAGGGAATTACATTCAATTAATTCATGAATCTCACAATTTATTATATTCATATTAATAATAATTATGTAAGTTAATTAAAATTAATAATATTCATTAATTTTTATTAAAATTAAAAAGTAAACATTCAATTATGAAACAAATGGAATACTATATTTCAATTGGCGGTGAAAATTTTGAATTGACTGAGACCGGGTTGGGGAAGGGGCCGGAGCCCATGTGGTTCTAGGACCTATGATGGGCCGGGCTGCCCTGAAGATTGAAAAGCTTATTATTGAACCATATCTGCTTGAAAGCAACTCATCAAATAAATTCCCATGTTACTTAGCTAATTAATGCTCCTTCTTTGACTTTCCCACGGTAAAATTTTCAAGAGTACTTACTGATTAGGAAACCCAATTTTTTTTGACTCGGCTTGACCAATTGACTCTTTTTGTCAAAATTTTCATGATTAAGTTCATATAATTCTCCCTCTCTCTCTCTTTTTTAAAAAAGAAAATATTGGCATTCCTTTTATACCTTTAACAAATTAGGAAGCGTCGTAATATAACAGGTTTTGAATTAGTATACCATCTCCGTCTGGGTTATTTTAATAACAAAAATGTCCCAAAATAATAATAATTTTGAAATTATAAATACTATAAATTATGATATTTTTAAAACATTATCTTCTAATTTTTTTCTTGTAAAAAATAAATTTGTAGTAATAAATAATATAAAATTAAATTAAATTTACAAGTATTTTAGATTAAAAAAAAAAGATACTCACATTTAAGTACCCTTAAGTCTATATTTTGTTATGAAAGTAGCACTTTGGTTTTAAGGCATTGTAAAGCAAGTGTGTGAAATCTAAAATTTATTCTCAGCATGGATGATTCCAGAATTGAACTATGTATCACATTGTCATGGGGTGCAATTGCGTTATAAAATGGTCTTTTCCTATGAATATGAGTGAAGTAAAAAGGATAACAAAGAAACAAGAAAGGTCAATGAAGATGCTTGTCTATACTGATTACTGATCTCAAGGAAACAAAAGGATTCAGTGTGAATAGGATGCTTAAAAAAACACTAACAAAATCTATAACAAGCCAAACAATGAAGCAGAATCAAAGACAACAGCACTAAAAAGATTTAAAGTGAGATTCATAGCTGTACCCTTACGGCTTTTGAAATCATAGTTGCCCCCTGCTTTGACAAACATCTAAAGTTTTTGTAAACTTTATCTTTTTGGTAAACCACATTTCATTTCGACCATTTTAATTGATGAAAGTATTTTGATTTTCATGTCGTTGAGAGAATCATATACATTCCTAATCAATCACCTATAATGTAATACAACTTGCTAACTTAACTTTTATAATCAGATGTCTTTTGTCTGTAAATATGAATTAATTAATGCTACGAGTCAACTATCACTGCCTCAAGAATGATCTCGTAAACAAGCAAGATTAATTGTTGCATTGCCTTCAATAGTCAGCACTTTTGTCTCTGAATTATTTTCAGCTTCGGAAATTAAATGTCATTTTCATTTTGATATGTTCAGATTTATTTATTTTATATAAAATTTTATTTATAATTTTTTTTAATTTGATAAATACTTATAACTCATATATTCACTTCATTAACCACGTTGATGACAAGAATATTGGGGTAATTTTTTTTTTAAAATTTAAATATTATCTTTAATTTTTGTAGTAAATTAAATGTAAATATTTAATTTTAGGCTAATGTAATACTATAAAAGAAAGTGAAAAGAAAAGTCAGGCTAGTTACTTAAAAGTGAATTTCTTTTATCATGCGTTACCTTTTTATCAAGCTTTTTATTTTTATTTTTTTCCTTTTAATATTACTAATAGGAAGTAGAAGAAAGAATACTAGGTGTAGCACAGTAGCATCTAGCTAGCAAGCAGAATACGATGAAGAAAGAAAAAAAAGTTGAACAAAGAGAATCCTTTGATGAATGCCCGTTGACTTCACTCTCAACCCATATGATGAAGCGTGTGTTCATTGTAGGAGACAGAATTATATGGCTTTGCTAGCTAAACATGAATGGGGTGGTGATGCTAAGGGCAATGGGGCAGCTTTGAGTCTGCAATATTCAGTTGGGGGTCTTCGTTTTTACTCTTTTTAACCTTTAATCTACGCCCACCCCATTACCCTGCTGCACTTGGATTATCCATCACTAGCTAGACTAATTAACCATCCAAGACTAAGTACAAACACCAAAGTTTGAGTATGTCTTAAAGAACCTGCATTACTTTGAGCATATGAATCATTTCTGATCATCAGTGTGCTCCTAGATGATGAAAAAGGTGCAGCCCTTAGAACACCTTGATCGTAAATTGGTTTAGCTGTAAAGATTATCTGGTTCACTGTTCACATTAGGGTAGAGAGAAAGGGGAGGAAAATACTATTAAGTATGAACGGAATAGAAGTAAATAGACAATTCATTCAATTTTAAAGAATAAATCTGTCAATGATATAGAATCACAAAGTTTACATTAATTTAATCTACATAAGAATTTTTTATATTGGTGAATTCAAAAAATAAAAAATAAAACTAAAATAGAGGAGTAGTGAGTCCCTTCTACACTTTACAATAGTAGTCATACTTGGTGAGACGATGGTAATAAACATCGTGGCGAGAAGGTGAATGTGATCGATGGTGAGTTGGAGTGCAACATGAAAATCGGTAAGTAAGAAAAAATGGTAAAATGTAGACAAGTAAAGGAAGGGTTTTGAAGTTGGTAAAGTAGTGCGTAAGTCAAGATTCTCAATCTGAATGCAGATTGTGCTCCTTTATTATTTTTATTTTATTTTATGAATAATTGGGTTCCTTTAGACCCATACCCGTTTGGAGGTTTTGTGATGTGCCCAACATTCCTCTCTCATTATTATGACAAATAATGGGATGTCCCCCTATGGTTTTAGGGCTTGGACCTTGGATGCCCTTCCCACAAAGCACCCACACCCATCAGCTCTAGATAGCTAGCTGCTGCATGCATTGTCAACTTTTAATCTTTTACTGAATTGGGAGGGATAGCGTAACACCTTAAATTCTTAAGAATTTGTAAAATTATAATATGATATATAAAAATAAATTTAAATACTTATTACGAAGGCAATTGCTAAATAGTTCATGAATGTGAGAACTATTCAACAACAAATTGTTGATTACTTTCCATGTTTTAGTTCAAGGATGTAAATGTGGTGAATTTGCTGATGATAAAAAAAATGGTAAACGACCAAACCTACCATAGTAATTAGTAAATCTTTGTGGATTAGTCTATAGAGTAAATTATTTGGATATAGATAGATAGATAGATACAACACTCAACGCGATCGACTATTGTCTTATTTTAGAAGAAAAAGAAGCAAAAAGAAAGCATGCCAGGAACAGGAACATATGTAATACATACATACCTCAGCTTAATTAGTTCAAAGGTATCCTATATGGCTACGACATGGATGTGTGCTTGCTATTGTCATACAAATGACGACCGAAAGGTAAATAAGAGTCACGACAAGGATGGCTTCTGTTTATGAATCATAAAATAATCATACGTACTTTTCCCAACCTCTCTTTTTATCCTTTTGTGGTTTATAACTTAAAAGATGGCTCATTTTCACCTCTGTCTTTGGCTTTGATGTAACATTAATTTGCAATCAAGCCATCAAGGTAAAATTTACACAATCTACTACAAACTGATGCTAAGAAAAATCCAGAGAATTCATTTCGGTGATAATCTCCGACATCTTTATGGGCATGTAAGGAGGATGTCTTATATATGGCCTTCATTCAATCAAAAAGCTTTTGTATTCTCATGATTGAGTGGTGACTGTGGTGTTTGCAGTTTGCTATAACCAAAGACATATTAATCCATCTCATTATCCACTCAACTCGGGATTTTTCCCCAATATATGCTCTGAACTCAATGCGTATCTTTCTTTCTTTCTTTCTTTTGGTGATAACATGAAACCTCTTCTTTTTTCTTTTTTCTTTTTTTTAGGAAAAAAGATATTATATTAATTAAGAAAAGTATGCTAGAGCAGCAGAAATTACATGAAATGGGAAATCAGCAAATCCTTCTAAAGGAAAATGACTATTAAGTCCTATTTGAGCAAGTATATATGCAGATTTATTGATTTATTTACAAACAAAAGAAATTGAAGAGGAATAAAAAAATATAAATAATACCGAGTATCATTTCAATAATGTGTCCAATATCCAACAAATCATCATCGGTTGAACACACTTGGCGCACCACGGAAGGTGAATGAATGGCCTTCAAAAATCACCTGAGAATAATCACAAAGTGCAGCAAAACGAACAACATGTAGAAATGTTGTTGCTCATGAAACCTCTTTTAGAATAAGATATGCATCAATTGGTTAAAGCGGGAAGGCCTTTTTATTTTATTTTAAAGGAAATGGAATTTCCATTAGAATTAATATACTACATAGAGTGAAATAGAATCAAACCAAGCGATAGAAGTATGCTCTTGTAATTGAGATTCATTCCTAAGGACTCCACAATGTGTATCCTCATGGCGATTACTTCTTAGAACTAGAAAACTATAAATTTGGACATCAAATTAGCCATGGATAGCTCATACGTAAGGTAATACGTTAATTTCAGTGTTTATTAAAGGCAAAAGTCGTCCTATAATTAGCAGCCAGCAGCTACCATGCATGAGTCGCATGAAAGTTGTTGAAACCAGAGATCCAACTGAATTAATTTTGAGCGAGGAAGTTAATATATACTATTACTCAAACGTGACGAATATGTCGAGTAAGTCTCAACTCATGTAACTAATAGATTGAGTTTAATTAATTCTAATTACTACTAAATTACTCCATTGCGAAATTGAATATTCAAAATTTTATTTTAGATGGTTTGAAATTGAATGTATACATATATTTTTAAATAAATAAATAATTTTATTTTAAATAATAATTTCATATTTATATTTATATTCAATTTCAAACTGAGTAAGTTATTATATTTCGAGTCCATGAGATTGGAACATGACAAAGAAGCAGAATCAACAAAAACATTTTTTTTTTAAATATATAAGTTGCTTCTAGTATTTGCATAAACAATTTGGACTGTGATAGCCATTGAGGATGGGCAAGCGCTATATATCTTCACCAATAAACCTACAACACGTGCATGATACTTCGTATTTTTTTATTGGATTTATATGATTTATGGATTAAGCAACCAAAGTCTAGGCTCTATATAGTAGCTGTAATGACGCTTTATGGCTAATTCATTCCTGCTTCATCAGACCACCTATGGCCTATTGGCCTGGCCTGGCCCTGCCCATAGATATAGATAGTATTATTTATCTTCTTGTGGTGATATGGATTTTCTTCAGCACCGGAAGTGGAATAGCATCTTATCTGACTGGAAAATGAATGATTTCTTCCTCTGTTGTCAAAACTAATCATTTTTTCTTTTTCTTTTTCTTTTTTTATCTAATCATTTTCAATCTATGTGATGGGAGAGTAAAATCCCATAACTAGCCAGGAGATCACTCGGTTTTTCCATTTATGTGAAATTTTATTCTATTAAGTCATAATTAAACATTATTATTTTTATTTTGAAATAATTCAAAATTAAATATTTATTTTCTTATTAAACTTATTTAATTTAATACATTTTATATTCGGATTAAATATTTACTTTTGACTTAATATAAGATTCAAAATAATATTTGATTTTAATAAAGCTATCACAATATTCATAGTTAGTAGTGATACCATATATATTAAAGTGATATAAATCTTTTAAATTAACAAATATAATAGTGAAAATTTAGATAAAATTTATGTTTATTTTTAAAAATTAAACATTCATTTTAAGATAAATCAAAATATAAATATAAACATTCAATTTAAGACAAATAAAATAATTTACTTCATACTAATTACTATTCACATTAATAATAAAAATATTATAATAATTTTCTAAAAATTATTTTGTTATGCAAAAAGTAAATATTTTATTTGAGATTAAGTCATGTATAATCTAATCTAGGGAAATCAATTAATGTTTCTATTTATGTTAAATTGCAACTTTTTAGATTTCATCTTCTTATAAATTGTAAGTTTCATACATGAAATACCCAAATAAATTTCATATTGTTTCTTTCTAGATGGAAAAGTTGTTAAAAAAAAGGCACTCATTTCATTTGCACAAGGGCAACAATATTATTCCATTTCTACCAAACAAGAAAAGATCAAACTCTCAATTTAGTGATTCATGATTGTGGTCCTGACAAAAGCTTCATGATCGACGCAATGGCAATTTTCCCAAGAAGAAGAAACAAAAAAAAGAAAAAAAAAAAAGAATGCTTTTAGAAAGAAATGAATGAATGAACAAGGCTGTGAGTAACTGATTGATGTTCAAGAAACGAGGTTTTGGTTAGGGAGGCAACGCCAGAAGAGGGCATCAGAAAATGATCCCTACAAACCCCACAGCCTTACAGAGTCCCTGTCCCACCACCATTGCCCCAAAAAAAAAAAACTCCACACTCCACAGTAATCGAGGGTGTGGGGGACTACTCATTGGAAACATCTAGTTCCCTTGCCGGAATATTCTCCGGTCGGCGATCTCACCATGTAGCCGCCACTGTAGTTTAGCTCTTCTCGCATCCCCCGCAGCGTGCAATGTTAACAACAGGATACTGCAGCCCTAAAACCCTTTTCATTTTCTTATAGATATAGATAATTAATTATTGTTTTGCAATTACTAAATATAGATCATGTTTTCCTCAAAAAAATAATGATTTACAGATCATTTTAATTTTAATTATTTTTCACAAAATATTAGTCGTATTAAATTACTAATGTATAATTATTATACATTTTTTTTATTTTACACTATTTTAATATTTTAAATTTTATGAATTCAACTTATACTATTTAAATGACTAACTGTGATACATTTTTAAAAATATTGTATAGAAAAAATAAATTTAAGAATATTTTTTATACAAAATTTATTATTTTATTTTATGACATTGAAAATGCAGAGCATCTGGTAAGGGGTAGCGATAGCAAAATGAACCTTTTGGTATTTATTAATGTGTAGTACAACTGGTAATAATCACTGAGGGACATTGTCATTATTTCTAGGCCACCACTAAAATCCTTGCAAGGCTTCTTATTCAAAAACTTCTGAAAAAGACATCTGGGTTTCTAGGCATCAAGTAGGATCATTTCCCCCCTTTTTAAAAATATTTTATGGAGTAGTACTTTCTATCAATTTATTTATTTTCTGTAATGTTTGAGTCTAACTCAATTTGGATTTGAAATTTTTATCAAATTCGTTCCCTATAAAAATATGTATAAGATTAAATTTTTACCTCTAAAATTTCCATCATAACAAAATTTTAATTTTTTTTCTATTTACATAAATGAAGCCAACATAAACAATATTTTTTCATTACCTTTTAATTTAAAATATAATTTCAAATAATTTATTAATCATATTTTATATTATTATTAATCATGTGAAATCTAAAAAATATTGTATCAAATTTTCAATTTCTTAACTTAAAAAAAATCATTTCAATTTCTAATAAAAAAATCTTATCCAAATACAAAACTATTCTCATTTCAATAACAAAATAAAAAACTATTTCAAATAAATAATATATTGCTATTTTTCGTATTCTCAATTTTTTTTTGTTGACATTAAAAAAGGAAAAACTTCGTTATCATTGTATTATTGAATTTATTTCTTCACTCAAAATGTATTTTCCATCTTGAATGAAAGGTGAATATAAGTTCCAAAGTAGCCAATCATGAAATGGTTTTTCTTAGAAAGTCTCTTTTTTCCTTTCCCTTTACTCACTATACCATGGTCAACAAGGTGGATCAAGTATTTTATTAGTGCTATCATAAAGATGAATAAAATATTCCCCATTTATTGTCTCCAGATTAAATTTGTATTAAGATCAATAATTTTTTTTTACATTTAATACATTAATTTATTGAGATTATGCTGATTTTTTTTTATAAGAGATTATGCTGAAGTAATGATCAGCATATACGATTGAAACCTATTTTCTTATCGTTGTCATGAATTTTTTGTACTTTTAACAAGTCTATAATTTAAAAATTTCATATATTTTAACAATAATATATTATATAGCTCCATTTATGAGGTAGTATTAAAAAATAATAATATAATATAAATTATAAGCATTAAGAACTTGTATTATTTGTATTGTATATTATATTTTTTAGAAGGATATAACATTTTTAACCATATAGTCTATAAAAATCAAATCCATATTAGAATTTTTTGTATATAAATTTCAACTTCATCACCTGCAAATTACAGCATCCACGATGGGTACGGATTTGCTAAAAAATTCACTTGATTAATTTATGTAATATCCCTTATATTTTTACCGTTCATATTTTTTCTTTAATTTATTTTTATGCCCGACCATTTTGTTTTTTTTTTTTTTACACTTTTGAATTGGATGATAACGAAAGACCATGACATCCACTAGCAGAGACCTGATATTTAAACCAATAACCTACTAATAGAACTTCATTGGGTTTCACCTACTAAAAACTAAAATTTTATATATCTCTCTACCTGGGTTATCCCTATTTTATCTTTATTTTTAATATTATCTCTATTCTATCTTTATGTCTTATATCACATGAAAATAGATAACGTTATAAAAATAAATAAATAATTCTAAGAAATAAATAAAAAAATGTTATCAACTAAAATACCTTTTAAATTTATGTGTAATTTTTAATAGCATCTTATACTAGTAGTGATAGAGGGAGCATAATTAAGGATTGGGAAAATGGGCCCAAGCCGAAAATCTTCCTCAAAGATATTGTTGTATAAGGAAGACATAAATGCAAGCATAAATGAGGAAAATCTCTGTTCTCTTCTTGCTTGGACTTTCATCTAAATAGCTCGTTCCTGCATAGATAAAACTAATAACTCCCTCTTCGCCTCTTCTCACTTTAAACCCTCTTCCATCTTCGTGTCTCGTCCTCTCTCACCTACCTGCCCACTTTATATACTCTATTTCTGTTTTATTGTATAGTCTTGCAGTGTTTAGTAGGAACTGCTTTTTGGCTTTGCCCTTTGGGCTCAGAAATCCAACCGTCATCTCTTTGGTACTCTCCTGCTTCTCTTAGCTTAAGGACCTTTCAGAACCATTCATTGCTTTCCCAAAACGAAACTACTGCTTTTACTTTTCTTTCCTGGAGCTTCTCAGCGTCTGCATAAAGTTCAATTTTTTTTTTTCTTTCTCTTGTTCTTGAAATAAAAGAAAGCTTCAGTGGGCTGTTTTCTTCTGGGAATTTGCTTGTGTTGAATAGCGATCTTGGCTTCTCTGTGGCCCAGAATTTGCTTTTATGAAACGTTAATTCTTGGGTTGACTTGCAAACTTGATCCTGGTTGGTGTACAATAAGAAGGCAGCAATTATTCTTGGATTTTCATTTGGAAATGTATACAGGAAGCGGTGATTCCATGGTTCAAGAAACACTCAAGAGTCTTTCTTGCAATAATGGATGGTCTTATGGTGTTTTCTGGCGTTTTGATCAGAGAAATTCCTCGTAAGCATTGTCCCTTCCTTCTCCTCCCTCCCTCTCTCTCTCTCTCTCTCATGAAAATGAATGAATGTGTGCATGTCTTAGTCCGCATGCTTTGGATTCTGATCTTCGTGTTATCTTTCCAAGACTGGATCTTTTTTGTGTTTTCCTGATGGGAAATTTTTCTAAACCCTTTTTCGTTCCTTGACATGAGCAATCACGCCTTAGAAAATTATTGATAAAGTTTTTTTTTAATAAAAAAACTTCCATGTTTTCTTGTAGTACTTGTATCCCATACTGTTCTAAAAGTTTACTTGCTTACCCAATAACCAAAGTAGGTTTTCATAGTCGAAATTGTCTAGGAGTTATATTATATCATTTTTCTGGATATCTACGTTCCTCCTTTTGTCTCGCTGTCTTTTTCTATGTCATAAACGATAATATTTGTTTCTCTTATTGGTTTTGGATATAAAGGATATTTCCGGATTTTAATTTTCCAAAATAAGAGAGTTTAAGTATACAGCATCTAGTGACTTTTTTTTTTTTGATATTGAACATAGTTGCAATACTTTCTATTATATTTCTCAAGGCCCTCTCTCGTGTTCCATTGCCAGGTTATTGAGTTTACAAGAAGCTTATCATGAAGAACCAATGGGAGTTCTTATTGACGATATGATTCTACAAGTTCACACTATAGGTGGAGGGTACGTTGAGCATTTTCCACTTAGATTGAATCTTTAAACAATTTGCTTAAAAAAAGCCCCATTTCCTTTACTTAAATTTGAAGATAATAAGTAGGCAGAACTTTGACGATGCCCTTCTTTCATATAGGTTAATTGGCCAAGTAGCTTTTACTAAGAAGCACAGATGGATGTTATTGGCAGATGCTGAGAGTTCTGATATATTTCAGGTTTGTCTTACTTGAGCAGCTCCAATTGGGTTTGTATTGGTTCATTCCTTCTTGTAACATTCTTCAAAATGATGGCATTTGAATACATTGATTCCTTAGCTTTATGACCAGATAGATTGGTTCACTTTCTGATAATTTGTTTTGTCATTCTACAGGATCAGTCTGTACTAGATCACCAATTTTCCATTGGGATAAAGGTATACTTTTACCGAGTCTTGTATTTTTTTGTTACCTTTCTATCACGATGGTCAGTTCTTCAGAGCTTGTCTTTATGTGTGTAGTGATATTGGTAATTAGGAAGCCGTGCTTAATGATCAAAATAACATTTTGCAGACAATTGCTGTAATCTCAGTGGAATCTTTTGGGGTGGTGCAATTTGGGTCCACTGAAAAGGTCAGTATTAGTCAGTTTCATTGTCTCCTTTCCCATCACATTCCAAATTCAGGCAACTCTAGTTCTCATTCTGATTTTACCACCACCTCTAACTTTGGGCATTCGTCAGCGTGTTACTACTTACTAGGGGACCCTATGCTGAATTGTTAAATAAAAAAGTCAGTTTAATACTTTCAGCATTTGTATCAACCAGGGTGTTACTTCACAAATAGAGCTGAAAATTAGTTTCCGGTTGGCCTAAAGACATGGCTTTTTTTATGGCTTCACATCTTTTTTTTTTTTCCTTTGATAAATGTTATGGCTTCACATCTAGTTGTGTCTAGGGATAGGAGATCTATCATTTAGAGCAGTTGCTTAACCCTTCCCTCTCCGAAGCTTGTTATATTTTTGAGTATGAAATTTTTAATGCAAGGTTGTTTCACTCTAGAATCTCTTTTATACCTCCTTTGACAAGAACAAACAGAGTTGCTCCGTTTAGATGTCTTTAAGTTCTTGCTGTAGGTTGTTTAGTCTGTCCAAAATCATAATTTTTTTCGAAGTTGACTTATAATTGTAAGACTAGAGAATCTTTGAGGAAATAAACCCTCAAAACTGAACTATGAATGAAGAGATAATTTCTTGCAATAAAATAATGAGAATTCTTTTTCTTGTTGCAGCTTCCAGAGAGATTGGAATTTGTTAATCAAACAAGAGAACTTTTTCAAGCAGTTGAAATTATTCAAGGGATTATTTTGCCTGAAAGTGAACAATCATCTTCTAACATTGACACTTGTGGCATAAACGGGTTGTTTACTTCACTATTGTCAAGCAAGAATCCACATTGTGGTAGTCCCAATCTTGAACATAGTGATAGCTGCAACAATTTGGTAAAGATGAGTTGTTCTGCAGCAAATATTGGCCAGTTTTTTCCTTCCACTTCAGATTTTCAGAACATGATTGCTCCTGTAGCTGCATCGTCTCTGTGTGGAAATCGCTTTGGAATTGCCAATACAGAATCTCAATTTTATTCTGATGGCGGCGTGTCTGATATTCTGTTACAGCAATCGCTTATGGAACCATCTCCTTTCTTTGACTTCTCATCTTCTGAAGGTCCTTGTAACAGTCCATGGAGTTTTGGAGATGTACTAGAGAGCTCAATACTGAATTCAGGTTGCAGCCGTGGGTTATTCACTGATGCTGAAAAGACCTTTCGGAATTGTTCTAATGACATAATTAACTGCCAGAATTTTTGTTCGTCACTCCACTCAAGTACAGGTCAAGTTCAGGGCAAAACCACTCTAAATACATTTGAGGAATTGTTGGGAAAAAATGATTCTACCAATGCCCTCTCCAAATATTGTGCCATGGAAGACGTTTCCCCATGGTTTGCTCCCATTGCAGATCAGAACAATGGCATGGCGGCTACTGCACTGAGTAATGACCTATCAAATGCATCAGGAGTTTTTTCATTATCATCATGTCCAAAAGGATATCACACTCCAACAAAGGTCATTTCTGACAATCAGTCGTCTACTTCAGGACAAAGTTCAATCACTAATTCGTTTGACTTTGCTGAAAAGGAGAAATATTCAGATATGTTTGCAAGTGGCAAACTGGTTGAAGGTCCTGGAATGGATCCTGGATCTAAAAGCTCTCAAGACTGGAAATACATTCTGATGCCAGATGTTAGTGGTGGCCACTTGAATTTTAGTTCTTCCAATTCCGAATGTGCCTCTGAGCTATATGCCAACCACAAGACTGGCACAACAAACAGCTTATTCTCTAAATTAGGAATATATCAACATTTTGATGGTATAGCTGGAGACACTTTTTCAGTTGCTAGATCTGATATTGATGATCATTTATCATCTACAGCAAAAAGAAGGAAAATAGAAAGTTCCTTGATTAGTGGTAATCAGGTGAAATGTCTTCCTGGCTTTGCTAGAAATACAAATCCTGTGTCATCTGCCTATCCTCTGAACGAAAAAAACCACTTTGAAACAAAAAGTGAGGTCACCAGAACATTGGAAGCTCGTTCATGCTTTGGTGACAGTAGTAGTGTTATTGATGGATGCACTATTTCATCACCTAAGCATCAAGAGCCTGCAAAAATGAAAAAGAAAAGGGCTAAACCAGGGACCAAACAGAAATCAAAAGATCGGGTACTAATTGCAGCACGTCTTGCAGATTTAAGAGAACTCATCCCCAATGGTGACAAGGTATGCAAAATTTTCCAATACTTATGCGAATGGATAGTAAAAACTCAGTTGCTATATGGTCATTTGATTTTGTGCGGTTATTGATTTATGCAACAGATGAGCATTGACCGTTTGCTGCACCGAACAATAAAACACTTGCTATTCTTGCAAAGCGTCACAAGACATGCTGAAAATCTTGAACAATCTGATGAGTCAAAGGTAATAGCTTGTTGCTTGTAGTTTTCCAATTATCACCAGCACTTACAAAACTGGAAGTGCTCTTAGACATAATTGCATACTGAGGATTTGGTGTGAACTTGATGGCAATTCCAACAGAATGAGATGGTTCAGAAAGAAAAGGCCAGTAGTAGGAACGGTGTCACTTGGGCTTGCGAAGTTGGGAATGAAACAATGTTTTGTCCATTGATAGTTGAGGACCTTAGTATCCCTGGCCAAATGCATATAGAGGTAAGAAGAGACATGACATTTGTTTTAGCATTTCTGAAATTATGCTAAAAAGGAAGCACTTAATCAGTGTGCTTTTGTTTTATAAATACAGATCCTATGTGAAGAGCAGGGTTTCTTCCTAGAAGTAGTCGACATAATTCGGGGTTTTGGATTGACTATCTTGAAAGGAGTGATGGAAGTTCGTGAAACCAAGTTATGGGCTCAATTCACCGTTGAGGCTGAGGTAAATACTCGAACAACGATATCTTTATTCAATTTTCTACTGCTCTTTTACTGTTTTGTATGTATAACATCAATGCTTTTGTTTCTTCTAGGAAAACCAACAGATAACCAGGTACGAGGTGTTCTCCTCCCTTGTTCAACTTCTACAATTGACAGGTCCAACTGAAGTCCAAAAAAGCGCAGAGCTTGTAAATACTATGGGTGGAGGAGCAGGTCTTGTCAACAATTGTCAACAGTCTTGTGTGCCACTTCCTGTCAGCTTGGCTAACGAATCTTTTTGACATACTAGTCCATAATGGAATTGGACAAGTGCCAATGTGCCATGAGCATCAATGAACGGATTAATTCTTAAAATGGCTTGCCAAAGCTGACCTTGGAATGTTTGGTGAAGGAAGACGGTCATTATACCATCGGTAATTGTTGTGGTTTTGAACTACAAAAGATAGAAATTACACCCTTTTGCGCTTTTGTCCATATTGGAGCTGTAGTCCTTGTTAGGTTCATAACCCTCTAGAGTCCAAGCCTGCATTTTTGGTTCTTGTCTACTTTTTTCCCTCCAATGTACTCTTTTCCTTTTGTTTTTGCCACAAAATGTGCATATATTCTAGCTGACCAACTAGTTACTTCTGACTCGTTTCTTCTGTCTTTCTGTTGTTTTTCACATATGGATATATGGAGCCTTAAAGTTCAAATTGTACTTCCTTCCCAATGCTTTCTCTCCAAATTTTGTACCATGTTGTATCATGTCATACAGCGACAATTTTGTAAGATACCATCTTTTGTAGCTTAAGAGAATTCAACTATCGTAGATTGTTTGATTTCAACATTGTGAAATCCAAAATCAAAGTGTAATCTAACCGTCCAACAAAAGAAAATTACTACTCCCAGAATAAGCAGAGAAGGAAAAGAACTAATCAACCCTGTTCAACATTAAGTACTGACGTTAAAAACATTCTTTTGGTTTTTAAAGCTTGTTAAGGACAAGGTCAAGAATGTAATCGAGGGAAGAATAAGGAGAATTATGAAAAGTATAAGAACAACTTTTGATAGTTGAGCTTGCTTTTCATATCAGTGCAGTGTGGAAAAGCTTCCATCACTCTGAGATAAGTGCTCCTTCCATTCAAGAAGTAAAAGTAAGAAGAAACCAATCAGACCAGGTAAAGAAATTTCATATACTTCTGACCTGAAAGGGGTCCATTTCATGACCTAATTTGCTGAGCAGAAAATTAATCTACTCTAGCCGTCAAGGACTGGAATCCAGAAGCATGCTAATTTGGACCTCAACTGTCCACTCGGGGGGAAAACCGCGGGAGATAGTGTAAAATATGCCTAAATGTGTCATTATCTCCAGAGCCCCATTGGCATTCCATTTCAGTGGAATCCACTATAAAGGGCGTTAATATAATCTTGATGTCATTAATTTGGTTGCCCTAACTCTTTTCTTTTGTCATTTTCCATTTTTCTTTTTAAAATAACCAAATCCCGTTTCATGAAAACATAAGATTCTTCCTGCAAAAATGACGCAAATTGGCGTGCTTTCTGTTGATGGAGGAAAACATGGCTGAAATGGGTTCATTCATTTATTTCAAAATGTGCTTTCCTGTCATTCTTATTTATCAAAATTATAAATGGATTAGAGAAGATAAGAGATCCACTTACTAGAAAGCAACATGATCCGAGCAGATGAGAATGCCTACAGAGTTCAATTTTATAAGCCTTTTCAGGACAAACATCTCTAGATCTTTTGGTCACCAACTAAGATAACATTTAGAGGACAACATTCCTGTGGTTCAAAGATCTGTCACAAGTAAACATCTCTTGAAACAATTGTCAAAAGCACACACTTGCATAGATGAGTTGGTATTTCGGCATGGTATCAGTGCAACGTGCTCGGCGCGTTAATATATAAATCTTTTAGAAGATGTGGCATTTCAACCGTCCTTAATTACAAGTACATCCATAGTTTCATATTTGCTATCGAATCTTGTAAACCATCTTGTTGTAGATATGAACTGTCCTTAATTCCAAGAAATTCCACAATCTCATACTTGCTGTCCTAGCTACGAAAGGATTCAGCAGCTTGTGCAAAATGAACTTGCATGAACTAATAAAGGCAGGAAACTACCCAAAAAAAAAAAGGGATTCCACAGGCAACGTAATTTAGTAGCTAAATGGTAAAATCTGACCTAATATCTGCATGCAGATTAAGGCAAGTGGGGATTCTTCTGTCCATCAATGCCCCAATTGTGTGTAAAAAATGTAAGTTTAGGTCAAATGCTGTCAGCACTACATCCCTGACCTAACCAGCAGGAACTTTAATTACCAACAAGGTGTTCGCCTGTGCTGCAATGCATGCATTTTATATTCCTAAAGAGTTTGAAATATTTAAAATTTTATAATTACAATTTATTTATATATATTTAAAATTATATAATTATAAAAATAAAATTATAAGATATAATATATATAATAATTAAGGGAATAAAAAATAATTTATGTCATTTCAATCTAGTATTGTTCTTTACGCCCGCAAAATGCATTAAAGTTAATTTTTTTAAACAAAAATTGAAATATAAGTTTGTTAGTTTTGAAATGAAAATTCATTCATATGAGCATTAAAATTTTCATGTATAAATATAATAGCTAATTTTAAGAAATTATAATATCTTAAATGTTTTTAAATTCAAATTCAAATAAAATATAATTCGAATATGATGTGAATTGTTGTATAGAATTCATATATATTAGAATTAAAATTGAATTATATCATTTTTAATATATTTTTGCACCTGTGTAATGCATGAAAATTAATTTTTTTATTGAAGATAGAAACATAACTTTGGTATAAAATTCGTTCATATGAAAAATTAACTCTTTTTTTTAGCTTAAAATATTTATATTTTATTAACTCATAAACTTTTATGCTAACATTAATAATAGAATATATTTTTTTAATTTTACTTATGCTAATTTAGGTAGAATTCAACTCTCTACATCAATGAATTAGATTTTATATAATTTTTATTATGATTTTGAATATATATATATATATATATAAACATTTTAATAATAAAAAATTTCATTTTAATATTTCTAAAAAATATATAAATTTAAGTAGAATTCAATTATCTATGTTAATGAATTAAATTTTGGATAATTACTAATATAATTTCGAATGAAGTAATGACATACATAAAATTAAAGTTTTGCCATTGAATGCTTGAACTCGTGTATCAAAATTATAATTTCATCATCTAACTTTGTAATATTTCCTTTCAAAAAAAATTGTAATATTTCTCAAGAACAAATTCGAATTTAATAGAAATCTAAGCTATCTACATTTAATGAATTAAATTTTAGGTAACTCATATGTTTTTGATGGAGTATATAACTAAAGTTTCCTATGTTTAAAATATGTATATTTTTCTATGGAATATATAAATATAAATTAATAGAATTAGTTTTTTTAATTGAATTAGTATAAGTAGTTAATTAATTACTTTGTATTGTTTCTTATTGAGAAATGGTCAAAGAGAGTAGATGATCCATCATTAATGACAATTAATGTTCATATTTAACTTTATTTTATAAGATTGATTGTGAATTGTGATATTTTATAGAATGAACGAACTTTATAATATATATATCTATATAGATAGATATATAAATGATAACCCGGAATTAGATTTCTAACGCTAATGGAAATGATTGTTTTTAATTTGACAATAAAGCAACTTTAAGTGCCACTGTGTCAGCAATAGCACCACCATTTTGTATAAAAGCATCAACACTCAACAGAGAGTTGCAAATAGGCTTAGTTTTCTCAGTAGTGCAAATCTATTGGGATTGTATAAAACCAAGTGTATTTCATCCCCTTTGCACTTCATAGAATATGAGTAACATGAAGGAACCAGATCTTGGGAGAGTCGAATGGAGGATAACCGTGGACACAAACAGGTCGGAGGTCTTGGCACCTGAGTCGAGTCCGGTTAAGGGCTTCATACTTTCTCTGAAGTCCTTGATTGTGAATTTGTTCATTAGAGTGTGGACATTTCTAAAGAAGGCATGGCATATAGGAAGTGACGATCCAAGAAAAGTGACTCACTGCCTGAGGGTAGGAATAACTCTGACTGTTGTGTCATTGTTTTACTATATTAGACCAATGTATGAGGGTGTTGGAGGAACCGCTATGTGGGCAGTTATGACAGTTGTTGTGGTCTTCGAATACACTGTGGGTAGGTACTAAATTAAAATCTGTTCTTGAACTGGAATGAATCAAGAAAGTTTGTAAGCTAAATAAACATGTTGATGAATAAATTGCAGGTGCAGCAATCTGTAAATGCTTGAATAGGATCATGGGAACTTGTCTTGCTGGATTCCTAGCTGTAGGAATCCACTGGCTTGCCCGTCAATCTGGAGACAAGATTGAGCCTGTTATTATGGGGGCATTGGTCTTCCTACTAGGTATGCAAAGCTTCTCTTCTTACTCTCTGAATTGAAATAGTTGCATCTGTTCCATATGTGCTAAACTATATATTCTGTCATTGTCCAGCTTCAGCAGCAACGTTCTCGAGATTTATTCCAGTAGTGAAAGCAAGGTTCGACTATGGTGCTTTGATCTTCATCCTGACTTTCAGTCTAGTTTCGGTGTCTGGTTACCGTGTGGAGAAACTACTAAATCTGGCACATGAAAGATTATCAACCATCATTATTGGAACTTCATTGTGCGTTCTAACCTCCATGCTCGTGTTTCCCGTTTGGGCTGGTGGGGAACTTCACTTCCTGATCACTCGGAACATGACAAAACTAGCCAATTCTTTAGACTGTAAGTAGTCTAGAATGTCAATGTATCACGACCTAGTATAGTATACAATCTTTATGATCATTCCTCACTGATTTTGATCTCCAACATCAATTTCAGGTTGTGTTGCTGAATATTTTGATAATACTGAAATCAGCACAAGCGATTCTAAGGCGCCCAAGGAAACTCTGCTTGCTTATAAATGTGTTCTGAATTCCAAGGCCACTGAAGAATCAATGGTAAGCTTTAGGTTATCATAAGAAACAAGTAAACATATTTCCATGGAGTAATATGTTAGACTGGAAGAAGGAACTCATTGGATTTTCTGCACAGGCCAATTTTGCTAGATGGGAGCCTCCTCATGGCAGCTTCAGTTACCATCATCCCTGGAGACAGTACCTTAAAATTGGGGCAGCCATGCGAAACTGTGCTTATTGCTTAGATGCACTTAACAGTTGCATCAATAACAAAAAACAGGTACAAACGCTCACTTGTGCAGAAGATTAAACAAATTTCATCGTAAATTTTAACTCACAAGATGTTGATTTCATTGAACTGCAGGCATCAAAGTTGGTGAACAAGCAACTCGGTGAAATATGTAAGAGAGTAAATTCCAGCACTTCGTGCATACTCAGGGAACTGGCACAAAACCTTGAGATAATGAGCAAATCATCCAAAATAGACTTCTCAATCGCAGAAATGAATGGTGCAGTGGAAGATCTTAAAACATATTTGAGATCCATTCCTGCTTTCTGCATCCCATCTATGGATTCAGAGACAAATTCTCCTGGAAATGATGCAAAAGAAGCAGTTTTGACTAATAACACCATGCCTCTAGCTGAAATCATTCCCCTGGTCACATTTGCTTCTCTACTGACTGAAATCTCTTCCAGGGTTGAAGACATTATTGATACAGTTAAAGAACTTGCAGAGATGGCAGAATATAAGCATGCAGCTACTGACAAACAAAAGCAGGATCAAGATAATACAAATGCAAAGTTAGATGAACAAAAGAAAGATGAGAAAACAATGAAGACCCTGGAGAGTGTCTGAGGTTTCTCAATGGACACACTGCATCTATAGAGCAGTTTATAATCTGAAGGATCTTAGGAGTGGTTTCACTGATCAAGCATACCAAAAGAAGTAGAGAAGTTCACTTCAGATAATACAACAGGTATCTAAGCACAAGAAGCCTAGATCTATAACCATGAAGAAAAGGCAGGGCATATGAACTATACCGCTGACGATTTTTTACTTCAGTGGCAGATTGGGAGTCAACTGGACATACAATTCACCCCACGTCAATATTGTTACCATGCATCAAAATTTCAGCGCACTCCTGTCGATTCAATGCCCTTCTTTTGCAATAAGAGTAATGATACAAGAATTTATACCTCCAAAGGCACTGATCACTTTCTGCAGAATCTATGTACACTGGCTCATTGTTAATAATCCAAATTCCAAGTATGCAGATTTTACTGTAAATATGTGCTTTATCCCAGCATACTTCTCCGTAAGTATAATCTTTCCCTTGACTCACTCTAACTTTTCAATTATACTGAATTTGTGGAAAATATTCATTCATCAATAAATTTCCCAATACTGAAAATAAATTTTCCTCCTCCAAAGTTGTAACTTTATATAACATATCATAGAGTTGATCAGATGTAGTCTTTTAAATGCTGAAGCACATATTTGTTGCACAAAAGAATCCTTCACTGGACATTTTTGAGTAAAAACCTCCAAAATCTTAAGTTGGAAATTTTGCACACAGAATATAAGCCTCATGCTAGAGCTTAATTTCTTGGCAAATAGAAAGGACTTTCAATTTTGTATCAGACTCTTCTAAAGATCACATTGTCTAGATGAAGAGAAACTTTTGTACATGGAGGCAACAAAGAAATTAGACATTTATGTGTTTACACATTCACTGAACTCAAAATACAAGTGATAAAGAAGAACAGAATATATCATGGTCATGGTGAGTAGTTATCATGGTCATGTAAATTTCAGAAGCCAAGGGTTTTTTTATAGTAAGGACGTTCAAATGAACATTATACATTATGAGTATCATAGAAGTCTATCAATCAACACAAAATTGTTTATGGATCATCAGGTAAATGGAACACCTGCCATAAAATTAGCTAATCATGGACAACTCAATGAGAAAATCAAAATCGAACACAAGAATTCATAAGCCAAACCCATTCATAATGTTCACTAATTCTTAAACTCCAAGAGAAATCTAATATTCTTTTATCAAAAAAAGAAAAAAGAAAAAAAGAAGAGAAATCTAATATCCTAAACAGGTCATTTATAATTAACTATCAAAATGAAAGGATCAGCCAAATATTTACAAATACCACGAGGATGACTTCCAGAAGTCTTCATGTATTCTCAGGATCAACAGTTTAAGAAGATATAAAATGACAATAGCCCAGCAAAACCCTTTCTCATAATAGAATGCAAAACTCAAGGTTCTCAAGTCTTTTCTGAAGCTCCGGTGCATAAGCCAAATTTGGGCAGAGGGAGCTTCGATCCAGCTTAGGTTTACGGGAGGGGGCGCGCGGAAAAAAAAAAGAAAAAAAAAATGCAATGACATTTTGGTGAAGGCGACCTTTATCCCCGCCAAGGCACACGGGTTAGAAACCCTTCTTACAGGCGTTGATCAAAGCTCCAATATTTTTTAGTTGTAACAAGAAATTCATTAGGTCTTCTGAATCCAATGTCTGATACTACACTTACCTCAGAGACGCCGTCGGAGCCGTCCCAGTTCAGCTCCTCGTCGCGCATAATTTGCCGCGTGTGAGCTTTCTAGCTAGTTTTCTGAATTAATGTTTTGATTTCTACTTTTTTATTTTTCTTTCAAGGTGTTGAATTTGATACCTCTATATAACAACTGCCTATAAATTTGTTTAGAATTTCAATTAAGTGCATCAGAGATGAGAACTAGCAGAAATTTGGGTTTGTGTGGTGAATTGTTTGAGGTTTACCCGTTGGAATTCATGCTTTCAATGTGTTTATGGTGGTTTAATTGGATTTCTGAGAGGGATTTTGGTAGTATGGGACCAAATTTTGTGGCTGAAGATATTATGGACGCATTACAGAGGTCTGGGCATGAGTACAAGTTACTATTAACACAATTTTGGTTACTTTTGAGTGAAGCGATTTTGAAGATATATTTTAAGAAATTATCATTTGAGCTTTTAAGGGCTCAATGATATCCTGTCTTCTTCCCTTTCTAATTACATACAATATAGGTTTTGAATTTTCTGATAATGATCACAAAGCTGGTCCCTGGGTAAATGTGTTTAGAGAACTATCTACAGAGCTTCTCGAAATGTTGTTCTGATATTCCTTTTCATTTGTTCGGAGTGTCTTCTTTCAATGAGGCAAATTGTTTCCTTCTTTAAGCTTGGTATTCCATGGGATGAAATGGGATCACCAGTGCCCAGGGATTCCGATTCTTAGGAAGCATTTTGCTTCTTATGGTGCCGATACATCTGGGAGTGAAAATTCATGCAGTCCTTTGCTTCTTACTATTGGTTCACTGCTTGTACAAATATGATCCTTTAGTTCTTTACATTTTGTTAGCAAGAAAATTCCTAGAATGACCCCATTTAATTGTGCCAATAAGCATCACATCCACAAAAGTGACTTCCCCAGGGGTTTGTTGGCTTCATTTCTTGATTTTTTTACAAGTTCCTGTTTTTTGGTCCTCCCAACTTGTCCTTACCTACCAACCCCAGCAAAGAAAGAGGAAAATGATGTCAGGCCTTCAGTCTTCCTGGAAGTTCTGCATTTTTTTTTCAGCAATAAAACTGTGCCTTCAGCATTGGCATCATCAGTCTATGTATATGTTAATATTTTTATTATTGTCTTTTGGTTAAATTCCTTAAAATTTTATCTGTTATCTTACTTGTTTCCAAAAAAGGATATCTTGTTTGTCTTTTCAAGTTTTGCATCAATATGGCAGAGAAAAACCATTTAGTGTATGCATGTTACTGTACTTTCAGCTTAGAAAATAAGTGTTTTCTTTGTTAAGTCCTGGCTGAAAAATCTAAGAGTGGGGGTGAATTAGGTTTTATTCGATTTTTTTCAATCTAATTAAATTAAGTCCTAAGACAACAATTATCAAATATTTGGTGTTGAAACAGTGTGTGTAACAATATATTCAAGTAAATGATAGAAATAAAACAAAGAACACAATGATTTATAGTGTTTTGGTTTGCTTAACAAAACTTAGTCCACTACCTTGAGTTATCTACTCAATGAATTTCATAAAATAGACTCATTCAATTCATTTTAGGGTTTTACACCTCTTACTCAATTAAAGTTCACCAAACTTCTTAATTTTTACGATACAATCTTGATTATACAACTATCTCCAATACAATAATTAATTAAATATATACACTTAAGATAATCATAATTATCTTTAATTCAATGCTCACTCTAACCCTACAGTTTTATCCTAAAAGCAACATTGAATAAGAATTACAAGATATGAATAAAAATAGTTTGATATAGATATCACTTTAGTTATGAAGATATATCAATTATTGCACAAAGACCTTTTTGATTAATTTGTTCATCAAGATTGCTCAAGAACATCAATAAATGCGTGAAACAATTCTTTGATGATTTTCACGTTGTAAATGTTTTGAAAGCGTTTAAAAATATTTATAAAATGTTCTATAATAAATGTCAATCAAATTTTAGTATAGAAAGTCATGTATCTAAGATTTTCAAATATTTACGTATTTATATGTGTGTTCTAACGGTCATAAAAATGACTATTAAATCTCACTCAGAAGACTTGTGTTCGATCGCACCATAGGCTGGTCGTCCACACCATCATCCGCAAGGATTCCAGAGAGCTCTGGACATTTTGTGAATAATGAGCTGAGAAGTCCGATCGATCGTATGAACTGTAGTCAACCGCTCAACACACTAATCATGCAATACAAGATTTCAATCAATTCTAAAAGTTGCGAAATCTATTTTATAAAACTTTTAAATATATAAATGTATTTTGCGAATTCCTTTTCAAAGTTATACTTTAATTTTATGAAACACATTTTAATTACGTTCATTAAGCAACCCATAAAATAATTATGTTATGAACCTTGGCGTAGGATCTAGAAACAAGAAGAATTTTTCTGGAATCTATGATGAACGAAAATATGAGGCTAACTCATCCTTGATAGAGTCCATCTGAAACACTTTTCTGGAGAATTAAGTTGTCCTATATTTCCTATGTCAGTCCCCTTAAAATAGGCTGATTAAAACAATGGAAAACAAAGGTTACTAAATTATAGGATCTAAATTAGATCCTTTGAACAACATAATAAACAAGAAAAGGAAACAAAATAACAAAGAAAGTAAATAGAATAAAACAGAATAAAAATCTGATTCTGTGATTGCTAATTTCACTTCTTTTGTTGATGCAATTCTATGATTGCTAATTTCACTCCCTTGTTGATGCATTGTTATTAATTTTCCTTCTATAATATTTTCGTCGCATAAAAGCATATCATCACTTCCCCCCTTGCTAAGAGCTTGTCCTCAAGCTCGAACTTAGGATAAACGTCTTGGAAGTGGTCAATAGATTCCCAGGTTGCATCCTCTGAAGGCAGCCTACCCATTGCACTAACAACTCCTGAATACCTCGATTAAGCCTGTTGCGAAGAATGGCCTGCGGAACTGGTAAGACCTTCCCATCACAAATTGGTGGAAGATTGCTGATAGTAGCTAGTGGAGAACCTTTGTACTCCTTAAGAAGAGATACATGAAACACATCATGGATTCTACTACCTTCAGGAAGCTCAAGCTTGTAAGCAATATGGCCTATTTGAGCCATAACTTTGAAGGGACCAAAATACTTTGGAAGAAGTTTGTGATGTTTTTGTCACGCAATGGACAACTGGCGATATTGTTGGAGTCGTAGCCATACCCACTCACCAACTTCAAAACTTAACTCACGATGCCCTGAATCATATACATTATTCATTCTTTGTTGAGCTTGCAAGAGTTTAGCACGAGCTGTATGTAGGATTGCATCCCTTTCTTGCAAAGCCTTATCAACTATTTCAATCTGTGTAGAACCTGTAGAATAAGTAGAAGCCGAGGAGGTGCCCTGCCATAAACCAATTGGAAAGGAGTGTCAAGGGCAATATGGTAGGAGGTATTGTAGCAATATTCAGCCCAAGGTATCCAGTCAATCCAAGTGCAGGGACGATCACCGGTGAAACATCAGAGGTACATCTCAATTGTACGATTAACAACCTCCGTTTGGCCATCAGATTGAGCATTGTAAGCAAAAGAAAATGCCATTTTGGAACCACTTAGATGAAATAACTCCTTCCAAAACACGCTAATGAAGACTTTATCACGATCAGAGACAATAGACTCAGGGAGCCCATGAAGTCGGAATACCTCTGCAACAGATATAGCAGTAAATGGATGAGCCAAAGGGAAAGAATGAGCATGCTTTGAAAGCCGGTCAACCACCACCATAAAAGCCGATTTAACCTGAACTTTAGGCAGTCCCTCCACAAAATCCATAGAGATTTCAGCCCAAACTTGCTGTGGTACCGGAAGAGGTTGAAGTAACCTCGCGGGCTGCAAATTTTTCCATTTATGGTGCTGACACACTAAACAATTCTGCACAAATTCCAAGGTAGAATGCTTCATACCCTTCCAATAAAATCCTGTCGAAGACGTAGTGTCTTTTGTCCCCCTTCATGAGCCATGTCATGGATAGATGAAATGATTGTGGAAACATCATAAGTAGGGAATTCCATCTTGGAATATTGGGGAACCATAGATCCTCCCAAAGGCATTTAATAGGCTGCTTAATAACAAGAAAAGGAAACCCTAAAATTTAAGATCCTAGGAAATCAATTTAAGATCCTAAGAGATCTCTTGACTACTAATAAAGGAAACAAAAATACACATAGAATCAAATAAAGGAACTGAAAATTTCTGAAAATCTCTAAATGAGCAATTTAGGGAGCATATAATATTGTGGTCTTGTTCTTCCTATCATTGCTCCTATCATTACTCCCCTTCTCGGTCCTGAGCTTGTCCTCAAGCTCAAATGCTGAAGAAGCTTCTGGAATGTGGGCAACCTGTTCCCCTGTGGCACCCCAGGGAGGAACTGCAATAAGTTGAAAGTTCTCCGAGGAGATTGTCCACACCATAACACCTTTTTCCCCATTGAGTTCAAATTGCATAGTTAAGGAGCTGAAATCCCATCGAATCAGACTAAGTGCACAACCATTTCACCCCTAAAACCATATCAAATCCCACTAATGGAATGGTGTAAACAGCAGTCTCAAAAGTGTCACTCCCAACCCGAAGAGAGACTGATTTACGTATACCCATACTAGGTACGCGTTCCCCATTAGCCACATAAGCTTGCAACCTTGGTCTCTTGCAAACTTCCAATTGTAAATTTGAAATTAAACCCTCTCGCAGGAAATTGTATGTCATGCCAGATTCGACAAGTTCTAAAGAAGTAATGCCCAACACATCTGTTAACATAGTAGAAGAATTGCAGCCCACGTTGATGGTATTTATAAAAAACGCAGTATCCCCCACCATGTCTTCCTCAAATTCAGTATTGGTTGTTGAACCCTCAAGCCAAATTAATTTGTTACATTTATGACCCATGGAATCGTAATCATCACAATTATAGCACAACCCCTTGGCCCTCCTTTCCTCCATTTCTATTGTTGTGAGTCTCTTGATAAATGGTGTGGAAGGTCCTGTGTTGTTACTACTTGTTACTGGTTTGGCCAGTGGGCTCTCAATCGTGGCAATAGAGCTTGTGTTAGGGGCAGGAAGAGACCCCGTGTTCTGAGATTTTGGCAGCTGCCAGCCCATGTTGATGTTCAAGGGAAAGTTTCCCTGAAAAGTCCTTTTCTTGTGCTCCAATGCGCGAGCCATATACATGGCAATGCCGAGATTTCCCAGTTGCTGCAATGTAATGTCAATTCGGAGGTCTTTAGTCAATCCAGCTATAAAAAGATCTACCTGTTGACGAGGTTTAAGGTCAAAAGTTCTGGCCAATAAAGACTGAAATTGACCCAGTCTGATTAAGGTTGGCAAGTTCCTTCAATGGGTTGTTATTTATCAGAACCCTTCCCTTCTCTCTGAACAGAGGCTGAAAGTTCTGCCATCTGCTCTTCCAAGCCTCGCTGCTGTGAATCCATCTGTTCCATAAAAGCATTCAATATGGCTGCCAAATTCTTTGTGTCACCCATGACTACTGGCTCTGATACCAAGTTGTTATGTGCCTTGGTATAGGATCTAGTCACAGGTCTAGACACGAATTTAATTTATCTGGAATCTATAGTAAATGACTTGAAAGCAGACTCATCCTTGACAGAGCCCCTTCCTGATACTAACTTTGAAAGGATAATTGCTTACTTTATTCAATACCTCAAGCCTCTTTTAATAGGCTGCTTAATAACAAGAAAAGGAAACCCTAAAATTTAAGATCCTAGGAAATCAATTTAGGATATCAATGTAAGATCCTAAGAGATCTCTTGACTACTAATAAAGGCAACAAAAATACACATAGAATCAAATAAAGGAACTGAAAATTTCTGAAAATCTCTAAGTGAGCAATTTAGGGAGCATATAATATTGTGGCCTTGTTCTTCCTATCAGACTGCTAATTTCACTCCCTTGTTGGTGCCTTGTTATCAATTTTCCTCCTATAATATTTTCGTCCCACAAAAGCATCCATATCAAATTACTCATAGAGATAAACTTAGAGATATCTAAGTGCTATCAACATTTAACACTATAACTCTAGATTTTATCTAATTCAGAAAAGTTTGTCTTCAACTCTTGATAACAAAAAAGTTATAACATGTACAATTAAGCCATTAACCTTTATTAATGTTTTTCATTAATCAAAATTAAGACACGAAAAACTTTAAGGTTTTCACTGGCGATGCTATTATGACCAGCCTATGCCCTTAATTTAGCCATCCATATAATGGACTACTTTTTGGTCATTAAGGGGTTAGCCTACTATTATATTTTTATTGCATTTTAGAAAAAAAAATTTCTTATACAATTGGTCCAAGTTTGTGCGAAGGCAAAAGATTAGTATGTGGCAGCTTGACTACCTGCATGAAACTTTTATTATATCCAAATATGTTGGGTGGTTTAATTGAAGCATTCTTAATTCTTATGTCATGTAATTTAATCAAATATTTACCACTTCAGTGGTTTTTTAGCTAATGATTATTTGTCATAGTTCACATACTTCCTTTCAGTTCAGAATCTTTAGTACACTTCAAATGTTTGGTTCAACTTGCTATGTTTGAAACTTGTTGGATCAAATTACTTAATCAGTTTGAGGTTTCTGTGACAGATGTCAAAAGCAATTTTCACAATATACCTGCCCTAGGTGCAATACCCGGTATTGCTCCCTTCAATGTTACAAGGTAGTAGTCCATACTGATTTTTGTTCCCTTTTGTGTTGTGACATTTATAAGGCATAGCAAGAACAGATCTGAATTGTTTATTTAAGTTGACTGTGTCAGCATTTCTGTTTTATTTTTGCATTTTCTGATCTTCTGTTACTTGTTGCAGTCTCATAGTCTTCGTTGCACTGAATCCTTTATGAAAGACAATGTTATGGAGGAACTGCAGCAGCTGCAGCCTGATGATGAAAGTAAACAAAAAATGTTGGATATTCTTAAAAGATTCCATTCAGAAGAAGGGGCAGATAGTATGGATGAAGATGGTATTTTTCCTTTTATGGGATGCTTTTAGGATAGCACCAAAATCTGCTACTGTTCATGATGAATGTGTTGTGTCTTGCTCAAATGTTTATGTAGAATGTTCTGGAAACCTGCTAATAATTCATCAATTTTTAGTAAAACTTATATGATTTCTATTTGCCCTTGTATACTTGGTTCACCTCTGTTGAATGGTTAGAGTGTAAGATGTCTTTGCTAATCTTGACTCTTGAGAATGTGCACAATTTATGAACTTTTGGCTGAAACATGTTTTTACACCAAACTTTTTACTTGTATTTGTAGTTGTATCACTTTTCTTTTCTCTTTTACTATGCAGATATACAAAGCTTTTGATTAGATGACTTTTAAACGCCAAAGGATTTATCTATAATATTTTATGTACCCAGAGAAACTATGTGGAAGTAGTAGTAGTAGTAATCATACATTGGAGAAAAGTTAGTGATGCCCTGTGAAGAAAATCCTCCAGAAAACTGATAGACTGAGAGAAGTAGTTCCATTTTCAAAAAGATAAAAGTTAAGATAAAAATATGTCTGTGGCAAGCAAACAGCTATCTCCTGTTTATGAGAGAAGAAATTGTCTGTTGAGAAAGTAAATCATTTCTATTAGCAGGATGTTCTGTTGAAAGGATGAGTGCTTCTGGAGTAGTCAAGTTGATGCCTTGGCTTGTGAACATTACAGTTCTTAAACGATTTCCTGTGGTGGTCAAGTTGATGTTCCGTATGGTTCTCTTCTATAATAATTCTTCCTTGTTTTTTGCATGCAACATCTGATATTTTGTCAATTGCATCAGATTCTGATTCAGTTTTGTCAGAGGAGACTGTTCAAAAGATCCTTTCGGGTATGTTCACATATACAAACACTCCTCATATTTTTCATCTTCGTATGTAAACATTCGCGTATATGCAAGATAATTAAAACACAATCTCTACATTTTGTTTCATCCTGATCTCTGGATTTTCCTTGTACATGCAGGAAGCCAAGTAAGTCTGGATGATCTTTCTGTGGAGGAACAGAAGTGTTTTCGAAGAGCTATAACCTCGGGAGAACTAAGTAAATTGATCAAACCATGGGATCCATGGTGGCTCAGGCCTGCTGCTAAACATATATGTCTCAGCCAGGATGGAACCCAGCTTGTCCAGCCACTCGTCAATAGTGATGAAATGGCACCAACAGAAAACGATATGGGAAGCGATGAAACCAATGACATTCCACCTGGCCCTAAAGATCCTCTACCAGCTGTCAAGAAGCTTAGTGCAGCTGACCCATCTCCGCTTTTAGCAGTTCACCTAGTTGACATCATATACAGTTACTGTTTCACTGTACGCCTTTACAATGGGGATTGGCTATCAGATCCTGCTGGATCGGCACTAATCTTGTTAAGTGTTTCTTCTGTGTTGGGTCATGGTGGGCAGCCACAGACAGTGTTGGAAGCTCTATCACATTGCTTGGAGCAGACCTGCTCTCCAGCTTTTAAACATATGGGTGGCTTGCAGTTTGGTTTGGGACTTATGGATGACATTATCAGCCTACTTAATCTTGGAAGCGCAGCATTGGTCTGCTTGCTTTGTGATTTGCGGAGGCTGATTCTGGCTGGAGAAAGAGAGCTGAAGTCAGAGAAGTCAAAAAGAATTGAAATTAAGACAAAACTCAAGTCTGCTGAAAGGAAGGTTTACTTCATTATGTGTTGGGTTCATGAGCAGCCAAAAGAAGCGTGGTCTTCTCTAGCAGCCTTGGTGATGGCAGAGAAGAGTTCAGCAATGGAATATGTAGGCAGTGGAAGTAGTGCTGCAAGAATAGAGGAGAAAGTTAAAGCCAAAGGGAAGCCACTGATTCAGGAAATTCAGTGAGTATTATCCAGAGGAGTCTCTCTGTTCTACTATTCCACTTCCCCTTTTGTTCTTGTTGAGGAATCAAAGGGGGAAATGTGTTGGTGACACTTCAAAAGAAACCAAGGGGGCTGATAGACATTTACTCTCAACATGTTCCTAATGTACGCCTATAGATGTAGATAACTAATAAGAAACTCCAGCCATTTTTCCTTTTGGTTGAGGGAGTTGTTTTCTTTTGCCAATTTCTGGTTTAGAAAGAGTTCCTATTACTTTTAGTCAAAAAGAAAAGAAAAGAAAAGGATTTCCTATAACTGTTTCTGAAGTTACTACCATATAAATTTCCTTTGAGTACTACAATGTACCAAACTATGATATGTCCCCAAAAGAAAAAAAAATAGAAAAATGGAGAAGGAAAAGGGTAACCAAATCCGTTGATTACTAAGTCTTCAAATTATCAGATTGTGACAAGTGTCTGGATGCCGTTAGTAAACGTGTCAATCTTTTTCTTTTTTCTTGGGATGCGTACTTGACAACTAGCTAGTTTTCTGGCATTAACTGCTAGGTTTCAGAGACAGCCATTAACTTACTCAGGAGTTAACAACCATGAATAGTCAATTGGACTTAAACGATTGCCAGAAGGGATAATTTTTTCAATTCTCGCTTAGAATGTATAGACAGATTTATTTAAATATAATATTTTTTATTGCTATAAGTTTATTTAGAATATAAGTTGTTTTAAAATTCTTGTAACTAAGTAAAATAAAAATTTAATTAAAGTATCTTTCCATCAATTAAAATATAACCAATACCTAAGTAAGACATTAGTTAAGTTTATCCTAAAGTGGTAAAACATACTATTATTTATAAGAGATAAAATAAATCTTATTAATTAAAATTAAAAATAAATACAAAAATGAATCTCACTTCATAAATTAGATGATTATCAGTGCTATTAACTGTTGGAGCTTCCACCACCATTTGAGTTCTTAAGAAAAAGGTTAAAATTTGATTTAAATTATTGTTTCTGTTATGTAAAATGGAAAAAGAAAAAAAAACAGAAAGTGATAGGAAGACATGAATAAAAAAATTATTATTATTATATTTTGGTAATTAAAAGATTTCTTATTCGAGACATATCAAGTTCAAAATTTTATTTTTCTTAGTACTAGTATTTTTCCTAATAATAGAGTAGATCGTACAAAAATAAGATTTATTAGCATTAAAGAAATGCGTTCTGAAAAACGTGTGACTGTGAATGGCAGATTCGCTATTTTAAGCATTTCTGGTACCAAAAAAACCAACTCCTTATAACATCCTTGTTTGTATCTCTTCAATGCCATTTTTCGATTCAAATTTGCCTCCGCCCACCGGCCTCCGCCACTGCTGCCACCACCACCGCTAATCCTGCAACCTCCGCCGATCAAAGGTGAAGTTCTTCGCATCAGTCTAGTTTTGTTAATTTCTGGGAAATGATAGCGGAAGAAAAGCACCAGTAGAGATACGATAACTTATATCCGTCAAATTCAATTTCTTTCAAAACCCTAATTTTCCCAATTTTCCTTTGATACACAAGTGTAGTTGTTGTCAATTGCGGTGAGAAGTGTAAAAATGGGTGATGTGACTGATAAATTGGCTTATTTTCAAGCAATTACTGGCCTCGAAGACCCGGATTTGTGCACGGAGATCCTGTCTGCCTGTAACTGGGACCTCGAGCAAGCGATCTCCTCTTTTACTGGCACAGCTGATTCATCCGAAGATCATCGCTCCGCCACCACTGCAGTCGGTGCTTCTAGCGCTGCAGCCACGTCTAATTCCGACATCAATGATCGATTTCCCCAAGAAACAGAAATTGTTGCCCCTGCCACAGCCGCTACTGGAGGTTCTCCGGGATTGGCTTGGAAACTTGTTACTCTTCCATTCTCCATCATCTCGGGTAGTCTAGGGTTAATATCAGGAGCTGTAGGGCTCGGCATGTGGGCTGCAGGTGGCGTATTATCCTATTCTCTCGGCATGATCGGTCTCAACTCTGGCAGAGGCGGGGAAGCTTCAACAACCCCATTGACGACTGTTTCAGCTGCGATATCTGAGGCTAGGGATTTCGTGGAAAGATTTGAGAGGGATTTTGGTAATAGGAGACCGAATTTCGTTGCTGAGGGTTTTATGGACGCATTACAGAGGTCTAGGCACGAGTATAAGCTATTGTTTGTCTATTTGCACTCGCCAGAGCATCCAGATACTCCTACCTTTTGCGAGAGGACGCTTTGTAATGATATTTTGGCCGCTTTTGTTAACGAGAATTTTGTGGCCTGGGGTGGGAGTATTAGGGCTAGTGAAGGGTTCAAGATGAGTAATAGCTTGAAGGCATCAAGATTCCCATTCTGCGCCGTTGTAATGGCTGCCACTAATCAGAGGATTGCATTGCTTCAGCAGGTAAATGTAATAAAATTTTGTTTTGCAGACTAGCTAAGATATTGCTCCACAAAATTCTATAGAATTATATCTTTGTTAAATAATGGACATCTTCAAATTGTGAAACGAGTAAAGAAAAACGAAGGGAGTAGTATTCTTGACTCTAATTTGTTACAGTACCCAATGATGTTCCGCCTACCATTTACTCCTTTTTCTTCCCTTTCTTCTCTCACCTGACACTTTGTTTTTCTAACAGTGTGCATCTTTTGTTGTCTACTATTGCAGGTTGAGGGGCCGAAGTCTCCTGAAGAAATGCTTACTGTGTTGCAGAGAGTGCTTGAAGAAAGTGCTCCTGTACTTGTTTCAGCCAGGCTTGAAGCAGAAGAAAGAAGAAATAACATACGTTTGAGGGAGGAGCAAGATGCAGCTTATCGTGCAGCACTTGAAGCTGATCAAGTATGTTACTTTCTCTAATAACTGGTGTAGAATTTTGTTCAAAGTGATGTAGTATACATTTTTCCCACTTTTGTATCTTGTTTCTGCCTTCAGTTCTCTTACAATTTATGTTATAAAATAAAAAAATATCTGCTTTGTGCTATCAGGCTAGGGAGCGTCAGAGGAAAGAAGAGCAAGAACGGCTGGAAAGGGAAGCTGCTGAAGCTGAGAGGAAAAGAAAGGAGGAAGAAGAGGCCTGTGAGAGAGCAGCACGTGAAGCCGCTAAGAAAGAAGCTGCACTAGCTAAAATACGAGAAGATAAAGCTTTGTCACTGGGTGCCGAACCAGAGAAAGGACCAGATGTCACTCAAGTAATTTTTCTTTTTATTTTATTTTTTATACTCAATTGGTTTCACTTGACCTAGAATAGAATCAAAAAAATTTATTTAATATGATGGGCGTCACAGGTTCTATTTTTCATTTCTTGCACGAATTAAAGTTTAGTAACATCTGTTCATTTGCATTTGTCATCCTTAATAATGAATTTGGGAGTATCTTCTTCTAGGGTGGCATTTATTAAAGGAACAATCAGTTAACTCCATCAGATTTTGATTTACATTATGTAACCATCTTAATAATTAATTCCACTGTTCTAATGGTGGAAATTAATTGGAAAATATATCTATTGCTTTGATGTAAAAATATGACCTGGCAAAAGGAGTAGAGAGAGTCTTTGACCTTTCAATGTTTTACCACTTGGGTTGTTATTATGGGATCCTGGTGGTAACATATTCTTCTTAAGTGAGGCCACTGGTGGAGATAGAACATTTTCATGTAAGGAAGTGGATGGTGATTTTGGGACATCATAGAAAGGAATTCATTTGTTTAATTTTTGTATAGGAGTATATATGCTAATGTCCACTGCAAATTAATGTACTCATTTTCATTAATGTCCACTGCATTTTCATTTGTTTAATCCACTGCAATATCCACTATTCTTATGAAGTTAATGTACTCACATAAGTAGAAATTAGTGGTTCCAAATCTAATAAGCATCTTTGTTTCTGTTGCTGATCATGTAGGTGTTGGTACGCTTTCCTAATGGGGAGCGCAAGGGCAGGAGGTTCCAGTGTAGTGCAACCATTCGATCTCTATATGACTATGTTGATTCTTTGGGATGCGTAGGACTAGATAGTTACTCTCTTGTCTCCAATTTTCCTCGAACTGTGTATGGGCCAGAGAAGGTCTCCTTGACTTTGAAGGAAGCTGGATTGCATCCTCAAGCCAGCCTTTTCGTTGAGATGAATTCATGAGGATAGCAACAACCTAAATGGTGAAGTAGTCAAGTTGGTAAGCCTTTAGTAGAAAAGAAATCTTAATAGTATCGGATTGTTTGAATTCCATCACGATTCATCAATTTACATTGAGAAAAGATTGTTATTTGTGCTATATGCTGATCCTTCATGTCAATGATAAGATAATTGAGAGATGTGGTCCAAAGTTGGAGAAAAGGTTAAATAATGTTGAAAATGCTATTGCATATCTTAAAATGTCAAGGAGCTTGCTTGAAATGCTACTGATTCTTGTAGCAAAGAGATTAGTTAATGCAATCTGTTGTTGAAATATGAAATTTGTGGATTTTTGCCACGTTATTTTGCATGCCATGTGTTGAGAAGACAAGGAAGAGCTGTAAACCTTTTGTACATTCCTTTTTCTTCTTAATGAATATGATACCCAAAATCTTGTTCATTTACCCAAGGCTGGGAGACTAGAAGGGGATTTTGCTGTCAATTACTGAAATGTGCGTTGATGTATGAGAATGAAGATTTACTTGTCTAGGAATACCCCGCATAAACAGCTGCAATTTCCTTGCTCCTTGGTGAAGACAACAAACCGGTCACAACAATGACCTAGGTTAAGAATAATTTCTCTGCTGACTCGCAATGGCGGCTTCGTTATTTTTTTTATTTATAGAAAAAATAAAAATAAAATGAGAGGTTCACTAAAGGGAATTTTAGTAATTGCAGCACAAATTACCAATAGACAAATTCCCAATTAGTAAGTGATCGCCGAACAGCTTTTAGAGAAGCAGCACAACTCTGCAAATTTTTTATAGCAACCAAGAACACGTCATCAAGCTTTAGCAATTTGGCACGTTTAGATATAAATGCAAATGGAAAGAACCTGCAAAGCAACCCTATAGGAAGATGCATCACGCTTCAAGTCGAGCTATAATAGGCCATGAATGGGAACAGCCAACTGTGTGAAACTGCTCAATTTCAGGAGAAGAAAGATGATCTTATGGGCTCAATTGCAGCACCTCAAAATACACAATAATCATCAATTTCCAAATGCCCCTTCAAAAATATTGTGCGTCTAAACGCAAAGAGATGCAAGTTATTAGTTGTATTGGTTCGGCTTTTCTAATATCCAGACTATCGGATTTTATTTCCAAATTGATAGGATGGATTTATTTTTCACGTCGATTAAGAAAATATAATTAATATTATTATAAACATATATATATATATATATTTATCATAAAATATTTTTAAAATACTTTCTATCATTTATCAATTCAAAGTTAATTTAATATATTTTTTAATACAAATAATCATATTTTAAATAAAGATATTTTGATCAATTAAATATATATATATTTTTTAATAAAAAAATTTATCTATAATTTATGATAAATTTTTTTTATCAAATTGAGAGTGAAAGAGTCTTAGTATTATTTTGCTCTGAAAGGTATACTATTTCATTAACTATCAAAGATTCAAAAATCATACTTATCGGAAAAAAAAAACTATAAAAAAAATCATGTACATTCAATGACCATGACAAGGTGGAAAGCCGTTTCGTTGTCCTTCAATTTGGCAAGTTATGCTAGTCAAGCCACGTGATTCCACTGCAATCAATATAATAATATCCCATTGTTACTATGCAGATTTTTTTTTTTTTTCATTTTTACTACCACATTTTTTACTCGGTTTTCAGTGAATGCCAATTCGCTCCTCTTATATCAAACGAGAAGATAAATTTAAAATTGTACTCTCTCCATTTAAATTAAGTTTTATTTTAAATAATTGTACATTTATTAATAATGTTAAAAATAATATAAACTTATAAATTCCCTATTAATAAATATTCTAAATCAATCTCTCATCCTCTCTTTTCAAATTAATAATTATTATAATTATTTATTTATTTAAATACAATAAATTAAAATATAATACTAAATGATATTAATAAAGTACTTAATATTAAATTTATAAAATGACACTTAATAATAAAATAGATGGACTGTATCATTGCTCTTACCTTAATTTGAAAAGCAATTATACAAGTAACAATTATCAGAGAATATCCTTTGTAATAAGTTAACCTTGTCAACAAGATTTTTAAACAAATATTAAGCTTGGGGGGGGGGGTGAAATTTGAACAGGATATATAAGCTTATCAGTTAAATTTATCCTTAAACAAAAGTCAATGATGAAGGGCAAGATTACTTTGAAGCTTGTAGCAATAAATATTTGGAGAAAATTACTTTCACTTCAGAAATTGGGACCCAATCTCACTTTGTAATCAAATTTTCTCTTGTTCTAAAATTAATATCTAAACTTTTTTTTTTTCAACTTGTCAGTATGATTTATTGAAAAAAAAAAAAACTTGGTCAGTATGATAAATTATAATTATGGCCCATGACTTCGTATTTGTGAGATATGATAACTTCTAAAACAAGTTTAACTTATTGCCATATTTAATTTACTATAAGAATTAAATATAACATTCAATTATAAAAAAATTAGGAAATTATTCTTGTTATTTTTATGATTAAAAGTGATATTATACTAGTGAAATATAAATATAATAAATTAAATATGTAAACTTTATACAATAAATACAAGGTCTGGAGACAATTCAAAGCAAACAATTGGATTTGGACCCCACAAACCACAAAAAAATTTCTTAAAAAAATATTTCCATTTATTTTTCTTGACAAAAAGGATTTTTTTCATTAAATGATTTATATATAAATTTATAAATGTTGTTCAATCAAGTCTATCTCATGTCAATATCTTATTTGTTTGAATTAAAATTGAAATCTAAATTTAACATTTAACTGATTTTTTATTTTAACATTCTATTTTTTTTTACTCGTAAAATAGGAATTAGTGAAAGATAAAAGGACTCGCCCAAATCTAATTCTGCTATTTGCCTCAAACTCCACTGTATTCACTCCCTCAAGATGGACTCGAAAGCTCATCCTTTTTGTTGTAGTTCATGCATTCATAAGTAATAATATTACCCTTTCAAAATAATTTTTTGCCCTTCAAAATTTTTTTTTGAGTTTCATTTATGCAATTCTAATGATTACAAGAGCCATTTGACGAAATTTGTTCTTTTAGTGATTATTTGATGGTGCATTAATTTTTTTGATAAGTAAATTAAATTGATTTGTGCATAAGTTGAAAACAAATTAAAAAAGATGTGTGTTTTTGAATGTTGTAATTGTATGAGGCTATATAGAATGCTATTCTAATTATTTAAAAAAATATGTATTTTCCTATTGATATTAGTATATTTGCGTGCAAAAATGTTCGATGAGTAATACTTAGGTGATTTCTTAATAATTTTTTTAATGTATTTATTAAGTGTTTTCCAAGTACTTTAATATATATATATATATATATATATTAACATAAAATGTATAAAATGTCATAGCAAGTTAGAGTCCCATTCAGAAAATTGCTTTGAAATCCCAAAATCTTGTGAAGGCCTGAATAAATATGTTTATTTTTAAAAAATAAATATTTAACTTTTAGACATTTCAAATAGAAAAACTAAGTATATACAATTCTGAATGAAAAGATAACTATTTTTTCCCGAAGCTTAAAAAAAAAAAAAGAAGAAAAAACTCCAGCAACCTATGGCAAAGCGGCCGAAGAGATCTACTATAAATAGATATTCTCCCTTTCCTTAAAAGAGAGGTCTTAAATTAATATAAGCAAATCATCACTCTCATTTCAGCAATGAAGCAGAGTTACAAAGAAATGGAGTCAACCCACCCAAAACCCCCTCTTCACTCCTTCAAGTTCGTCCGTCGGAAGGGCTTTAACCGTGCATTTGCCCTTGTTTATGCATTGGCCATCTTTGCTCTATTCTATCACCACATACAAAAACTCCTTCAATCCAACTACTCTTTCACCTCCTTCTCCATCTTCATTGCAGATATAATTCTAGCCTTCATGTGGTCTACTACACAGTCCTTCCGCATGAGCCCATTAATTCGTCAAGTTTTTCAAGAAAATCTTGAGAAAGTTTTGGAGAGGAAAGATTTTCCTGCTTTGGATATATTCATTTGCACTGCAGATCCATATAAAGAACCACCTCTTGATGTTGTTAACACTGCTTTATCAGTTATGGCTTATGATTATCCAACCGAAAAGATTTCTGTTTATGTATCTGATGATGGAGGTTCTCAGCTCACCCTCTTTGCATTCATGGAGGCTTCTAAATTTGGAAAGCACTGGCTACCCTTTTGCAGAAAAAATAACATTATTGATAGGTCTCCCGATGTCTATTTCAGATCAAACTATTCTGCAAACTCTGACGAATATGACAAAATCAAGGTAACCAATAGCCATCTGCTCGTGAACCAAGATTTTTTTATTTTAAACTGATATATTTAAATGAATATCTTTATTGGCATGGCACTTTTTTTGAGAATTTTCCAAGGTACATTATTATAACATGTAATTTTAAATGTCAAAGTTGTAATAGTATTCATGATCAATTATGTGTATTCTTATGTATAGAGATAAGGTTGAAGGTTCATCTGTTTCTGTGGTAATATGATACAATACTAAAATTGTAATTTTGCTGACATCAAGTGGTTTATATATAATTTGTATACTTCTCACCTTGTTTCTAAATATAATTTGTTTAGTTTTTTTTATATGTATAGAGATAAGGTTGAAGGTTCATCTGTTTCTGTGGTAATATGATACAATACTAAAATTGTAATTTTTGCTGACATCAAGTGGTTTATATATAATTTGTATACTTCTCACCTTGTTTCTAAATATAATTTGTTTAGTTTTTTTTATATAAAAAAATTCTAAAATTTGATTTTCTCTCTATTATTTATTTATGACTATAGCTTTCTTTTCTTTTCTTTAATAAAGAGAAAATATTAAATAGATGATAGAATTGAAAAATATATTTAGAGATAAGAGATTGAGACCATGCAAGTTCTTGTGCATGTATGTGTGTCCATACAAATTTTCACTTATACGAAATCAGGACAGAATGTGATTGTGGAATTGCCATGATGTTAGTGTCTTGGACGAATGTGATGAAAACATTTGCAGTAAACCTTGTGGTGCATAACAAAGCTTACGAACTTTAGTATTGAATATGAATATACAAGTTGTTTTTTGTCGTAGCATATGAGCACGTCCGTCTGTGTAGTCACGGCCTCATGGGGCACTGAATATGGCAGAGTCCAAGATGCAATAATTGAGCCAAAGATTACCCATAATAAATCCTATAATAAACGAAGGGGAGGGACACATATCTTGTGCTTGTATGTGTCCATACAAACTTCACCTTGTAGTCACAAGCACCGTATATAACTTCTCTCAAGATTATCCACTGTGCAACTCATAATCCACGGAGTCATATCAAGAGGAACTAAACACACAGGAGATAATAGAATTGACTTGTAGATTAGACACATTAGAGTTTGAATATTTCTACTAGCTTTGGTGCAAACGTAAGAGGTAAAGATTCAAAGAGAGGGACCCTCCCCAAGATATTGGCAATAAAAGATTCAATCATATTTCGGGGAATGAAATAACCTTGATTTGATTCAAGAAAAACTCCGATTGAATTTGGTGCAAAGTAATTCTCGAGGTTGTATTCTGTCATTTCATGTTACCATCTGCGTATTCCTCTCAATTAAGTATTACAGAGAAATCAGACCAAGCATATTCTCAATCAGTTGTATTAGTACTATTATATTTGGATTTGATGGTAGAATGAACAATATTGGACGTCAATCTATGTGATCAATCAGGTCAAGTCTGCCAGCCTTTCAAAGTTGAATAAGATAATGACATGCACATGAGCAATTTAGAAAAACTACTGAGAAGTCATGGACCATCTGTTATGATATGTTATCACTGTCCATGCCTTTCAAGACCGCATTGGTATTACTGTTACAGACATAAAAAGAGTAAAACATAACAGCATACCAAAAATATACTAGTACATGTTAATGTTAACTAATAGCTTCTGTTCATGGTGGCGTTTTGTTTCATCTGGACAATAGAAAGAGACAAGCAACCAAAGTATCAAAGGACATCCTTGACTAGACCAAAAAAATACACTACCCTTGTCTGTATTTTCTACTAGTTCTTTTATTGATTACTCGCTCTGTCCTTTTGGAAGCATATTGGCACGGACCAAGAGGGTATATTTTTCTTAATATATTTGTTTATTCTGTTTTGGGAATAAGTAATAGAGGAGATGATAGATAAAAAAAGAGGGAAGGGAAGAGATAAGAAAGAAAGAAGAAAGGGGAGAGATAAATAAGGATAATATTGAAAATAAATAATAAAATATCATAATTAGAGGATAAAAAAATCTCCAACTACTTATAAAAAAGGATCGAGGTAGTTTGTAAATTTGATGAAACTTTTAACATGTTTGTTTAGTTATGTCATCTTGTGGAACAAAAAATAATGGTATAAGAAGTAATTCCTACTCTTAAATCTTTTCTGGTTTTAGGTGATGTATGAGAGCATGAAGACGAGAATAGAAAATGTAGTTGAGAAAGGGAAGGTAACCGACGAGTACATCACTAGTGAGCAAGAGCAACAAGCTTTCAGCAAATGGACTCAAGAATTCACTCGTCAGGAACATCCATCAGTAATTCAGGTTGGTTTGGCCTTTTCTTGAGCATGCCCTCTAAGCATGAGGATTGGAAAGTTTGCGAATTAACCATCAAACCTCTCTCTTTCTGTGGGAGCAGGTATTGTTAGAAGTCCGCAATGATAAGGACATAACAGGCTACTCCATGCCAAATCTTGTCTACGTCTCAAGAGGAAAGAGCAGGACATCTCCCCATCATTTTAAGGCCGGGGCACTTAATGCCCTGGTAAGTAAAATATCAATTATCAGTTCTTCTAACACAGGGTGTCATAATTAAATGGCTGGACTTAATTTCCATAGACGCATTTATCCATACCTTTGATGTTTCTTTTTGGAAAAAAATATGGGCATTTGATTTTCATTCACATTTTTTGAAATGTTCTCTGGGGCGAAATATTCCTCTTGTGAATAAAGAATTCTTGTTTTTTTACAGCTTCGAGTGTCAGCAACTATGACCAATGCACCTATAGTCTTAACCCTGGACTGTGACATGCTCTCGAACGATCCCTTGACACCCCAGAGGATGCTATGCTTTCTCATGGGGGAATCGGTTCGCCCCAGACTAGCCTACATTCAGTTTCCTCAGCGCTTTCATGGACTAAACAAAGATGACATCTATGCATGTGAGATCAAGAGGTTGTTCACAGTCAATCCAATAGGCATGGATGGACTCAAAGGCCCCAATTATGTAGGAAGTGGATGTTTTTTCCGTAGACGGGTTTTCTTCGGTAGTCCATCATCCCCTTTACAGCCTGAGATCCCAGAGCTGAATCCAGATCATGTTGTCAACAAATCCATCAAGTCAAAAGAAATCCTAAACCTAGCTCATCACGTATCTGGTTTCAACTATGAAGACCTAGCTGACTGGGGATCCAAGGTGCATCTATAAACTATAATGCCTGTGTTTACCGTTTCTGCATGTTATTATTCTCTATAAAAGGACTTGAAGTTAACTAAGTCGGTATTTCCTCTGCAGTTGGGTTTCAGATATGGCTCTTTGGTAGAGGACTACTACACTGGTTATCGTCTAACATGTGAGGGATGGGAATCTTTGTTTTGTAATCCTCACAGGCCAGCATTTCTGGGTGATATACCAATCTCCCTTACCGATGTCCTATCCCAAAACAAGAGATGGTCTGTTGGTCTGCTTGAGGTAGCCTTCTGCAAGTATAGTCCCCTGACATTTGGTTTTAAGGCTATGGGGCCTTTAATGGCTCTTGCTTATGCACACTATGCATACTGGCCTATTTGGTTTATCCCAATCACCATATATGCCTGTCTTCCTCAGTTAACTCTCCTCAATAAGACATCAATCTTCCCAAAGGTACGAGTATCCAGAAAAGGAAACATAAAATTCATAAGTTTTTCAGTGTCTGATGTTTTTTTTACAGCTATTTAAATGATTCTTTTGTTAAGTACTCCAGGTAGGTGATCCACAGTTTTTCTTGTATGTTTTCTTGTTTCTGGGAGCCTATGGACAAGATTGCACAGACTTCGTTTTAGAACAAGGAACATTTAGAAGGTGGTGGAGTGATCAAAGAATGTGGCTTATAAGGGGGCTGTCATCTTACATGTTTGGAACCATGGAGTATCTAATCAAACATCTAGGGATTTCAACACGGGGATTCAATGTGACAAGTAAAGTAGTTGATGATGAACAGAGCAAAATATATGATCAAGGAAAATTTGAGTTTGGATTGGAATCACCCATGTTTGTGCCAGTAGCAGTGGCTGCAATTCTCAATTTGATTGCCTTCCTAGTTGGTCTTCTGGAAGTTCTCAAAGGAGGGAACTGGGATGAATTGTTCCTGCAGATGTTTATTGCTGGTTTTGGAATCTTAAATTCCTTGCCTTTTTATGAAGCCATGATCTTGAGAACTGATAAAGGAAGGATGCCTACCAAAACTACCATCATCTCAACTCTTCTGACAGGGGGTCTTTATGCAGCTAGCAGTTCCTTACTAAAGATATAACATCAAACTAGACATGACTTAATCCTTCTGCAGCAAAAACTAGACAGTATTATTTTGTAAAATAATTCTGTTTCACAAAGAGAAGAACCATACTTCAAAGATAAAAAACTCTGAGAAATAAGAAGACCAAATTTCTATTCACATGATGAATATGGATTTCAGTTGTATGATTGACAAAAGCTTTCATTTTCAAGGAACCATGCATAGATAAGTAAATTTCATTCCTTGGAACAGATACTAGTTTGCTATTTCATGCAAATTTTGTAGACTAAAGTTTAGTACAAAATCTCAATCTAGTTCCTACCATGCAGAAAAGGAAACAACAGAAACTTGTCTAAGCAGCCAGACATCCAACCATATATGATTTGCAAGCATTACAGAAAATAATGAATCTTTCAGATTCAGAGCCTAGGTGTGATGCAGTCCAAGAAAGCTAAGTCGCATATGTTTTATTGGAGTTTTCAAAATTTGTAAATCATCTAGACAAATTCTAACACATGTAAGCAGAGCTACATAAATGCTCAAAATAAAGCACAAAATGTGGGATCATTTCTGAAACTAATGTTATAAATGCAAAGTGATTATATTCTAGCCTTCCTATTCCTTTCTCCATGTGAATCATCGGCAATTCTACAAATCTACCAATTTCTTTTACAAATGACTAGCTATGTGGTTATATATATAAAAAAAGACTAGCTCTATGTTTAAGGGTTCATCCTAATTTACCTACAAGGATCCTCCATCCCACAATTTCACTTATTTGACAATGAGGTTAGAGGCATAACCTTTTCAATTTTCCCTAGTTCAACTAATAAGTTCATAGAAGCAACCTTCTTGTTCACAACTTTTGTTCTAATCTTGGATGTGGCTCTCATTGCATTCAGTTCAATGCAGTGTACATATCTGCGTGGATATCCCAACCTTGTGCTAAAAATCGGATGTTTGATTCCACAAACTTTGTCAGGAACTAATATACTGAATGTGCAAACATTGGGTAACACAGGTTTGTGCAACATCTTAGATAATAGCATTACTTCTCGCATTTGGAGATTACAATAAACTTGAAGTAAGAAGTTAGAACACTGATTCTACAAATTATTCAACGGATATCAGACTACGAAGTTCAAATCAATCATTTCATAATGAAAATAAAATAAATAGACTTGCATATCTATGAAAAAAATAAAGAGGATACTTTACATTTGTAATTGTCCCAATTTTTGCTTGATTATTATATAGATACGATCCCTTTTGGAAAAAAAATTAAAAAATAAAGAAGAAACAAATGAAAGTCAGAGGCAGAAACGCTATACACTTCTAATTAAGCAAATTCAATTCTGGGTTTTGTGACAATCCTGAGTCACTAAAACAACACTGTCGGATTGTACTTGATTTACTTCCAAGAAAAGAAAATGCATGACTACTACTCCAAGAGTATTGCTAACATTTTGTGACTAAAGTATGAATAGGAAGCAGCATCTGGAGCTTGCCTACTGTCTCATTCACTTTTGGGAAGCAAGGCGGGCAGAGATTCTTTTCCGTGCCAAATGCATAAAAAATGCAAAAGACAATAATTTTACCATGCATCTAAACTTAAAACTGCAATTGTTAAAATACTACCTCGTCTGCATGCAAATGCACTAAGCAAGAAGAAAGGCAATGGTATTATGTGGATGGGCAAAAATAACTACATTCCACCAGGCTTTCAGAATAATCTCTGCCGCTTAGGAGCTGGAGAGTCAGTTTGATCAAGTGAAGGGGACAATTCACGGCACTTATTGATTTTGATAGGTTCATTTTGCCCTTTGAAGCCATGGAAAGAAGCAATGTCTTCTACTTCCACCTTCATGACATCATCTCTGACACCAATGTCAGTTGCATACCGGCTCAAACAATACAAAGAAACTCCTGCAGTGGTCATACCAATAGGGCTTGACATAAACAACCGAAGGGGAGAAGAAAGAACAGCCGCCAAAGGAGCACCCAAAACACCGTATACCTGACCACTCCTTCCAGGAGCTTTTTGGTCATGTAAGAGAAGACCTGTTTTACAGTACAAAGCAAAATCCTCACAGTTGTTTTTGAAAACGTCATAGTTCCCAAATCCATTATGAAGAAGATACATGGTCCTGTCGATCACTGATTTTGGTGTGTCAGATTTTGCGGTGGTGCATGTGCCACCTCGAAATTTCATAATGAAAGCTAATGCACTGATTCCATACTCAAAGTAGTACACTGATCCCCCACCCAGAAAGCAGTCCAAGCAAGAAAGAACAACGCCGCTTGCAGGCTTTTTAAATCCACAATCAGGCATATTTGAACAAGCGGGTACCCTATTTGAACATAAACTGGACAAGTCAAACGAAGATTCCTCACTAGGACTAGAAGAGCTGACAATGAATCCACCACTCAAATTCAGATCTCGGTCACACGTGAAATGGACAACCTTGTTTCCACCAACATAGATGCCTGCAAAGAGGAAAAAGGTGAATAACAGATTTAGAAAGTAATAGCTCACTGCAAATTATAGATAATGCACAAGCATTTGTTACACTAAAACTACTTCAAGTCATTTAAACTAGTGCATTAAAAAAAATTACTAAACCATATAGGAGCAAGAATGAACCTCATGAGCTAACTGTGTAAAACATTAAACCACTATCTCCCAATTAATGTTAATAAAAAAGCAGATGGATATATGGGTAAAATGCAGCATATTTTCATCAAATGGTTCTGTCCTTTGAAATAAAATAATGTTTTTTTTTCTTTTCAAACTTTGTATTGCAAAATAGAATACATTTTATGTACTCTGCAGGTAAAACAATATTAGGAGCAAGCCGTTAAATATTAGCAGTGGCTTGCTACTGATGGTTAATTACCAACCGCTGTCTGATATGGTTGTGGTCAATTACATTAAAAAATAAAATAAAATAAAAAACAAAAATGATACTAGAACATTGTGTATTATTTACTTTTGAAAGTTGAAGTGAAAATAACGGAAAACAGAAGTAGGAAAGTAAGATCTTGAAGGACGGAAGTCAATGCTCAGACAAGAAATGCTTCCCACAGTTGTTTCTCGAGCAGTGGCAATTTATGTGTTCAACCAACAGGCATGACCGCACAAATTGCTCTAGCAGCGGAATCTGAATTGAGGCAAGCAGAGAAATGAACTAAGCCAGCAAACAGGAAAGGCACAGAATAATGTTAAATGCAAACATTATTAATCCCAAGTACTAGAATAATAAAAACAGATTCACCTAAGAATTACTACCAAAGGATAATCAAGAAATTCGTGGGTTACCAAAAGACTAAAATTATACAAAATGGGCCTAACATTGACCCAAGTTTCCAACTTTTTCCTTCATTTTAGTTCAATGGAGTCAAATAAAGTTCCATACTAAAAAGTTTAAATGCATGAAGCAAGAGGGTAAAGTTAAAATCAAAATGACAAACCATGATGAGAGTAAGTGAAGCAAGCTCTCCATGTATAGATATGGTCTCCTGCTTCAATCTGGCATCTGTTTACTCTGTGCAAGAGCAAGCCCATCTCTCTCTTTCTCCCTTTCGGCTCTGCAATGGCAATTGGTAACCAGGATACACCCGTACAGATACCTCAGAGAGAGGCAGCGCCCTCGTTGGAAATAAAATCAGGGCCAAAAAATAAAAGGAATTGAAATTAAGAGACTGTGAACCAAAACTTATAACCATGGCGTCGCCCGGACTCGAACCGGAGACCTTCAGTGTGTTAGACTGACGTGATAACCAACTACACCACGACACCCCTTGATGTTTTGTTACTTTTATATTTTATTATTTATATAATATTTTTGTTTTCCTCTGTTTGAAGTTCAATTATACAATGCTACTGGTTTTTCTTTTTCTTTTAAATAATACTCCAACCTATAATAATAAGCTTAATTCAAAATATTTCTAAGCAAATGTGCACTGTGCACTTTAGAGGAAGTGGATGTAAGTTGAACTCCAATATGCTTTTATATAAATAATTAGTTTTGATGTTTATTGTAAACTTTGTTATTATAAATATATTTTATTTAAAATTTATAACTTTTTTAATAGATTTATATTTTATAATTTAATTAAATATCTAAATTTTTATTTTAATATGTTCATAATTAAATATTCAATTTATATTTTTATCTATAATTTTATTAATAATCTCTTTAATTTAAAATATTTAATTTCACAAACTAATTATTCAAATCGTTAATCTAATTAATAATAAATATAATAAAATAATTTTTTTAAGATCAAACACTATTATTAATGGACATTTAAATTCAGAATGAGGAAGTAATATTTTTTTTTAAGATCAAAGACTTTTTAAATTATTGTATTGAGTTGAAGATAAATATAACAAGATTAGCCTCAAATATTTAATTTCTTTTTTATCTTAAACGTTTGCATATTTTGCTCAAACTCCAATTCTTAATATCTTAATAATAAAAATGGCAAACTCTGGACAAGAAATGCTAAAGTAACTGACTTGTTTTTAAGAAGACAAGTGTGATTGACACTTTACACCATTATAAAACTATTTTTATGTGTCATAATAAAAAAAAACTACTTTTCTTTTTAATAATTTATAAAGTTATCATATTCGAAGGATCAAAAGTCATTTACTATTTTCCCAAAAAAAAAAAAAGAAGAAGAAAAATCATCCACCAAACCATGCTTCCTAATACGCACTTAAAACTAGATGTTAATTCCTAATAAAAGATGATGATTCCTAATATTCCCCTTCTCTCCCAATTCCAGTAGTAGTCTAATCCAACTCAAAACAAGAATAAAAAATTCCCTCAAAAACCAAAATCAATTCAAATGCTGGATTTTGCTTATAGGGTTTCGATTGATTGTGTTTTCTCTCTCTACTCTTTTATTTGAGGGATACAATTTTTAGGGTTCCATTAGCCCTAATCTTTTGCTCCCTTTTTTTTTCCTTCTTTTTCTTCCCATTACATGCAAATACCTATATGAAAATTGATTTCTTGATAAGGAAAAAATGGAGATTTTAATTGGAGGAATTGAGAATTGTAATTCCAATTTGATATTATTATGTACCAACTTTTTTGGCTGTTCTGATAGATTTGTGTCTGCCGTCGATTCCTTTTCGGCTGCCTGCGAGGCGTTTTCTGACCATCTTCTTCTTTAATCCCAAATAGTTTTCCGGTCTTCTTTTTTTCTCTTTGGATTTGATATTTTTCTGGGATTTTTTAGATTTATACGTTTGTTGTGGAGATGAATTCTGGCGCAGGTTCATATTGTTCATCTTCAAAGGCAAAAGCAGAAGTGGAGTCTGGCGAAGATGATGGTGTAGAAGAAAAATCCCCAGACGGGCGATATTTACGAGTACCGCTTTTGTTCTCTTCTTATTTTGTTAATATTTATTTATTTGATGACGTCAGATAGATATCAGCTACATAAAAAGTTTGAATTTTTTAAGTTATTTGATTTTTTTAGTGGCGGTCATCTTCAATTAGAAATGCCTTTGCTGATGCATTACTATTATGTTGAAATTTAGAGGCTATTATTGGTTCTTCAGTTCGGAGTAACGTTGGCTGTTGTGTGGATTATAGTACATTCACAAATTTTTCCTTGAAAGTTTATATTTTTCTGAATTTGGACACTAGTAAAGAGTGTCAAGTTTGCTTAGAAGCAAGGGAAAACTGAAGGGGTAGAAAATTTGAAACTTCATAGAAGGAGAGGAAGGGGTGTAAAATGGAGGGAATTATACATGAATTATAAGTATAATAACGTGAAGGCTGTTGAATTTATGTTTCAGTATCATTAAAATGAGCAAACTGCACGGGGAATTTTAACTCTTATCCTGCTGGATTGCTTGAGGTGAAATTCCTCCTGAATAGGCTGCAGAATTTGACCAAATTTTGGCATTAATGGAGCCTGCTTGATGTTTTAATAAGATGGAAAGCATAGGGATATGAGTATTAGGTTGTTGAAAATGATGATCCTATTTGTCTCAAGTGACGATTTCCTGTATGTTTAAATTTCAAGCATATTATAGGCTACATCATCTTTGATGCTTTTCAAGATGCATCTAAAGCAGAGCAAAAGTTCATAATAATGTTATTGACGTACCTTGGTTCATTATATCTTGGATTAATATGAGGTATGATGGTGTTATCACCTTTTCTTTCTTTTTTTTTCTTCAGTACAATGAAGTCCTAGGGAGAGGAGCATGCAAGATTGTGTATGATTTTTGGACCTATCTTCCTTTCTTTACTTTCTGATTGGTATAGTGTTCTGATACAAATCCTTCTTCAGTTACAAGGGGTTTGATGAACTTAACGGAATTGAAGTTGCATGGAACCAAGTAAGAATTGACGAAGCATTGCAGTCTCCAGAACACCTCCAAAGATTATATTCTGAGGTTCATTTGTTGAGGGCTTTGCAACATGAGAATATCATGAAGATGTATAGCTATTGGGTGGATGATGAGAAGAAGACCATTAACATGATTACGGAGTTATTCAGTTCTGGGAGTTTGAGGCAGTGAGATTATTGTCTCTTCCTCTTTTATATGTGATTGTTTGTATGTATTGGTTGCCACACTTTCATCAATTTATTTCTGCATTTTGGCATTTTAGATATCGTAAGAAGCATAAAAGTGTTGACATGAAAGCTATCAAGAACTGGACAAGGCAGATTCTCCAAGGCTTACACTTTCTCCACAGCCAGAGTCCGCCCATTATCCATAGGGATTTGAAATGTGACAATATATTCATCAACGGAAATCTTGGAGAAGTTAAAATTGGAGATTTAGGATTGGCCACTGTCATGCAGCAGCCAACGGCGCATAGTGTTATTGGTAACTGTTGGGCTTTCTTTATTTAGGGTATGTTGTAACTATGATCAAAGTGTTAATCAGTTTTACTTATAGGTACTCCTGAGTTTATGGCTCCTGAGCTCTATGAAGAGGAATACACTGAGCTAGTTGATATTTATTCCTTTGGCCTGTGCATATTGGAGCTAATAACTTGTGAATACCCATATAGCGAATGCAAGAATCAAGCACAAATCTATAAAAAAGTCACTTCGGTAAGTCTGCTGGCTGACTGTGTAGTTCTTATATAAAAGTAAAAGATAGTTTTGCATTGGTATTAATAGGTAAATGTTTATATTCATTAGCATCCAGCAGCTTTTTGTGTCGCTTTCCTGTTTCCTTCAAAGCTGGTTCAATATTTTATAAAGTGTGTGACTCCAGGGCATAAAGCCAGCTTCACTTGCTAAAGTTGAGGATCCCCAAGTAAAGGAGCTCATAGAAAAGTGTTTGCTTCCAGCATCTCAGAGGTTGAATGCAGCTGAACTATTGAAAGATCCATTCTTTTCACCTGAAAGTCCAAAGGAGTTATTGCACAATCTTGTGCAGACACTCAATTCAGAATCCAAATCATCGAACTATCAAAAGGCTGATTCTGTTTCCATGGACTTGGAACATGTTTCAGCTATAGAGTTACAAAGACACAACGGGAGGGAAGAATTTACGTTAAGAGGGGAAAAGTATGACGATATGTCAATTTCATTGACATTGCGCATTTCTGACTTCTATGGTAATATCTCTTGCAGAAAAACTAGCAGAACTTTTGAGATATTATTTTGGAAACTTGAAATGTATCTTTTGTGTGTTTTGAACAGGGAGGGTTAGAAATATCCATTTTATGTTTTATCTCGATGCTGATACAGCAATCTCAATAGCTGGTGAGATGGTTGAGCAACTTCATTTATCAAGTGAAGATGTGACTTTCACAGCTGAATTGATTGATAGTTTAATTTTAGAACTTGTACCAAACTGGAAACCATCATTAAGCAGTTCGGATAAGAAGCCAGACATCATTAAAAGTGATCAATTTATGACTTGTCGTCCTCTACATCATGAACCAGATAGCATGCCTGGTCAAGTAGTTCAAAAGCATTCTCTCCCTGGTTTTAGTTTTGTTGAGGTACATGATGTTGGCAAAGATTCTAAGGAATGTACTGCTGACTTTTATGATGGTAGTTCAGGTGTATCCCTTGTGAGTTATTGTACAAAAGATTCAGGGTCATTATCTGCTGATTCATGCAATGCCATATCTGATGATATGTGCTTGAGCTTTTCTTTCGTATCTCTGAATGACAAAGACAATGACCAGGCTCCATGTTCTGATCTGAAACTAGAACTGGATGCAATAGCTGTGCAATATGACCAGAGCTGCCGTGAACTTCTGAGGATGAGAGAGGAGGCAATAGAAAATGCCAAAAGGAGATGGATCACTAGGAAAAGAATGCCTGTCGTCTGATGTATATATAGATATTTTGGTTATTCTCAAAAAAATTAAGTGAACATGAAAAGCTGTCTTTTTAATGGCTTTGTATGTTTTTCCTCATTTTGATGTTGGTGACAGCAGTACTTCTGAGGATAAACAATCTAGGAAGCTATTGTTCTAATGGCAGGAAAGTCTTTACACAACATTGTTCCCCTGTGTTTCTCTCTCGCTCACTTTTATTTTTGGTTTTCCTTTTTGCCCATTTTGAATAAAATTCGTTGGTTGTCTTTAATGCTCTTTTGCTGTTCCAGTTGAAGATAGTTCACAACTACACGTTCTTATTGGTCGCTTGTTCTTCTCATCTTTTATGTATCCTTTCCTTGATTCCTTTTGGGTTTTTCGATGAAGAATATGATTCGAGAATTGAAAGTATATCAACTTCAATTTCAACAGAACCCCTTTCTGAATCATTGATGTGCATTCAATGGCCGCTCCTCCCACTATTACATTACATACTGGAGTAACATTTTCAGGCAGGGAGTCCATGCCCTATGGTACTATAGGAATCTAGAACTTCACTCCCCGTCGGGGTTTAATTCGATCCCAGACGCTTTGAAATGAAACAGTTTTAGCATTAGATATTTTACTTAGAACATATGAAATGAAATTCTCTCATGCGGGGTGCCAAATACACCCCTGGGAGAGCTCAACATCTTAATGGTTAAATGTACATATTTTTTGCACAATAATATAGATTCTATTTCTACCCCCGGGTCCCAAAAAAAAAAAAAAGGCTGTAGCATTTAGAGTGGTATTTTGCATACTTTAGAGAATCCGAATCACAGCTGCAAAGATCATTTATGGTTTAGCTCTGTCCAAGAAGTTTTTGTCCAATAACCAAAGCCAGTCAACCTGGCGATAGTCCCATCAGATCCAGGTACCAACAGTCCAAAATTCACTTGATTCTTGGTTCTATTGTATGACAAAGGACTACTCAGGGTCCATAACGAATTCATATATCTCCCTTCACAATTCAATACAAGATCAAGAGAAGAAGAAATGCCCTGCACTATTTCAAGAGACATCAAGTGCATAGCAGTACCATAATAATAAATGAAAGAGGATCTGTTGTTGGATTAGGCAACCAAAAATAACAAAGCTAGAGATATAAGAACTAATCAGCAACGAGCCACAAAGGTAAAAGAATTGGATATTTACAAATTTATACACAAGCGCCATCCTCTCCAACATAAAATCCATAGGAAACCAACTTAACAACATGCACAGGAACATGCAATGAATCAACACTTTGAATTGATCAAAATTGTTTAACATACATGTGCATCTATATCCCAAGACTTGTGCCAGGAATAGGACAGATGAACTGGGACTACACAGCAAACTACCAGTTTTCTTTCACAATCTTCGACTTTTCCAGTATAAACTTCCCTTCTTTGTATTTCTGTGTTTCTTCGTAGGCTCTTTCATATTTCCAGCCTAGCACCTCACGACAATCACAACAATAAACATCAGCGACTGTATGAAGACCAGTCATTAGCTGCCTATCCTCTTTTGGTCCCACAATAATGTTCATTGCATGGGAGAACAAAAATGCTCGACCATTCCTTCCCTGAAATACAACATTAGATGATTATCTAGAGAATGGATTATAATAGATCTTATATCCACATACTGCCTGCCAATAACATCACAAATTTTAAGTAGGAACTGAAGCAACTAAAGTAAGAATTGCATATGGCGACTATAAGGATGGAGAGAGAAGGCAAGAAAATTCCACACATCCATAATCAAACTCCCACCAAAATTATTTCACAAGTATTTACAAAGTCAAGTGAATTCCTAACATCCCCAATCTGTTACACTTCCAGAACCAAAAACCACTAATACAATTTGACTACCAAATGAAATCAAACTTCCTACAGTAATTATTAATCCCCCGAGAAGTGATAAATATAATTATAGCCCGAGTTTAAAGAAGCTGTTAGGCAGGCATAAATCAACTATATGGAACAAAACCAGAAAAAAATTTGCTATGAATCCTTGCTTTAGATGTCCTTCAGCCCTTCAACTACATGAACAATCAGAGGCAACTGCTTTCTTTAGTTTCAGGGCAGTAGTGAATCAATTGCAGATAAACAGATATCGGATCAAAATGCAAAAGAAAACGCAGCATAGGGTAACTTCCACTAGATGAGAAAAAGAATGGTAAAATCACCTGAAATGCTTTAGAAATGACATCATCATGCAGTGCAACTTGATTTCTACAGTTACAGCAACTGTACAATCTTGGTCCGATCAAGTCAGCCATTGATGATCAAGATCAATCACAACGGTTATAGCAGCTAAAATTCAAGATCACCATGCCAAAAATGATCAATACTCAAGAAACAGTCCAAGTAGAAAAGAACAGCCGTTAAGCCATAAATTCAAGATGTTTTTTAAAAAAAATATTAACTGATAAAAATAACAGAAAATGCACTTTACCTTCACAACAAGATTCAAGCAAATTCCTGAAATGCTATCTCCTAAACCAACATTCTTTGACCTCGTATCTGCATGCTAAACCGTAACAAGGAAAAAACCGATTCAATATAATGGTCAAAATCTTGATTGCAAACAAAGAAAAAGGCCAATGATGATGAATTGAGTAATAATATCTCACAAGCTATAAAGAAATGAAAGGGACAATTGACAACGAAAGCAAGAACGACAGAATTGTTTTCGTATACATAAGAGGATAGCAAACAAAACAGAACAAAAGAAAGAAAAACTGAATTCCAAATTAACCCAGCAAATTAAAAGATGAAAGTAGTTGGGTTTATCAAGAAAATCAAGAATTTAAAGTGATGGTAGTTTCCCGGAAAAATTAACAAATTTGAGCTAATTTTAACCTAAGCTGGCCATTGTTCCATGCCCTTTGATGACAAAGTTCAGCCCTTTTGATATGTGGGTTTGCGAGGAAGAGAGACAAGGATGTGTTTGGGAGTGTAGGGTTTTCCAGTTCAGGGAGCAGTAAGGCTGTGTCGGGGAGTTTGGTAAACTTTGATCAGGAGATGACAGGTTTTGAAGTATCAGCAAATAAGATGGAAATTAGTATATTTTACTATTTTATATACTTCCCACTTCTCAAAATAATGGTTTGATTTAATATTATAATTAATATTACAAAATTAAAGATAAATTTTCTATTTAATCTGTGATATTTTTAAATTATTTTATTTAATTTATTTTTTTCTATTTTGATCATCATCTATGATTATTTTGAACTTTTATCCTCAAATGTTTTTACTTACGAATTCATAATGTATCATTTTATCACAAATATTACTTCATTCAAATTAATCAAAATACTCTAAAAACAATCAATTTTCTTTGGACAAATTTGGGATTGGCTAACTTTTTCTTTCTTTTTCTTTTTTTTAAGGGAAGGGATTGGTTAACTTGAAAGTAGTTAAATTGATTTGAAAAAAAAAAAAGAAGAAGAAATTAAATTAGACTTCTTTAAGGACATTCAATCACGACCGAATATAATATATTAACCATTGGAGTTCAAATTGGCTGTTTCATGCTATGCCCCAAATTCAAGTTTCAATTCGATTTAATTTATTGAAATCAACTTAAAATCGATTATAAATATGCTCAATTTCAAGTACAACCTTATTTTCAATTAGTACAGCAAGTTTTAACTTAAATTCAAGTTCAAATGGGAATATTAAAAAAAATTATTTTAAATATAAAAAAGAAAATAAAATAAAGATATAAATATTCATGTGTTTTCAATTTAAATGCTAGAGATGTGAAACTAACTCGTTTAATATTTTGCCCCCTTTTTTTATGAAAATGTTTTTGGCCCTAGAATTGTTGCTCAAATCAATACATACACGCTCCTATACTTGCCAATGGGATAGAATGAATTTTTCACACTTTCCTATAACGCAAGGCTTTGGACATTTCTTGTACCGGTTGATAATCTAACCATTATGATTAAAGATTGAATATCTATTTTTTTTTTAATTTAAAATTAGGTAACTTGAGCTATCACATTATGTATTCACGTGCCAAAGGTATAATTTTGATAGTTACCCATCTTTTATGACAAAAGTTCAATTTCATATATCGAATGCTATATTTGTTACAATTACATCTCTTTTTACAAAATAAAACTTGAATATTTTTTAAAAGAGAAATAATTGTAAAAATTATTGAATTAATTTGGATTGAGTTTTAAAAGTGTTTTTTATTTTTTTTGAAAATAAAGTAATATTTGAATAAAAAATTTATTAAAAATTAAAATTGATATATATATATATATATATTAAGTCTCACATCATTGGTAATAATATAAAATATAATTAATAAATTATTTGAAATTGTAATTTTAATTAAAATATAATAAAAATATTATTTATTTGATTGAATAAGATATATATATATATATATATATGTGAAATTATAAAAAAAAGTATTTTGATAGATAGTTTTTTAAAAAAATTTGAAGTATAATAAAAATATAAGCTATAGCTTTACACGAGTCAATTTGCTAAAGATCATTGAATTCAGAATGCAGGTCCACATAATTAGTAGGCATGAAGGGACATGACTGATAAGGACTCTTCCAATGTGAAGGGAAGGAGAAATCTGCCATTATTGCAGGGATAGGGCCAAAGCTAGAAGATAGACATAATAATGCTTCAAAAAGAAAAGAAAGGAAAAAAAAAATACTGTAGGCAACCAAGAGAGTTTATCCTTTTGCTTGTGAGTGTAGGGAAAATTGTGTAATTGAACGTTTATTTTCTATTTTAGTTAAAAATTAAGTAAATTTTTGACTTTTAATTAATTCATTAAATTATTTTTAAAATTAATATAATATATTGTGAAATTAGTAAGCTAGTAATATGTAAATTTATTAAATTAAGTTGGTGAGTAGTGAAAACTATGAGTTAATAAGATATAAATTTATTAAATTAAAGATATTAGTTATGCAACTTTAGATACAAAATATGTTTATTTTAAAAAAAATGATATTGAATTTCAAATAAATAAAAATAAAAATATGTATATTTTTGCTTGTTCGGACAAAAAAAATATTATTTAAAATTTTTATAATAATTTTATTTAATTTAAAATATTTATATTTTATAAAGTTATATTGAATCATAGGTAGTCATGTTCATAGCAAAGATAATATTCTATTTTTTAAAAAAATATTTTTATTAATTATTGTATTAGGTCAAATAAAAATATTTATTTGTTTAAAAAAGTATTAATTAGAAAAAAGAGAAAAAACTACAAATACTAATATTAATTCTGTCTGACCAGTAGATACAATTTAGTTCTCAGGGTTCGAATCCTAATTTCCAACGGTCCGTGTAACTAAACCAGGCTAGCGACTACTGGATCCAATCAAGGATTAGTGGGCCCAACTCAATTGAAGTGATAAATAGACCGTTGTGTTCTGCCATCTACCATACACCAGAGTTATTAGCTGACACGCTTGGCCATGGAGGAAAGAGACAGGGATCAGCTACGGTATTGAAATGAATGGCCAGGGAAAAAAAATATCTGGGTTTGGGATCTTTGTTTCCAAATGAACCAAGACATACCGTCTCATTATCATCAAAACCAAGTATATATGTATATGGGGATGCTTGGGTAATTTCTTTGTTTTTTTTTTTTTGTTGTAAAGAAAAGTTTGATGAATATTATTGTGATACCTCAATTGATATAATATATGAAAAGATGATTTTTAAACGCAACATTTAAATTAATAAATAAAATATTTATAAAAATATAAAATGACATAAATGTCCTTTTCATTTGAACTAAACTCTCATTATTCACAATTTCTCTCTTTAAACACACACACAATCACTTTCTAAAAAAAATAATCAAACATCTAACAACAATTTACCAAATTATATGTACTTGTTCATACCTCTCAGCAAAAATCACATAGTCCATTCTTTTCAGCAGTTTTCCAACAAATTTCCTTATAATCTAATTACTCCATTTCAAATACAATTCTCATATCAATTGCCCATAATCTAAGAAATATATCTAATTCAAAAAAAAAAATTAAACTAATACAAATCATTCAACTATAATGAAGATATTTGAATGTCAAAGTTAAAGAAATTTGAGTGAGAGAGGTGAGTAATGGAAAAATCTAATGGGGGGGGGGGAGTGTGATGAGGGGTGTGAGGAGAGATGGTGTTTTTTAGGTTGGAGTATTTGGAAACTTTAAATTTTAAGAGTGTTACATTTGTTAATTTGTATATTGCGTTTAAAAATTACATATAAAAATGAGTTTAAGTATTGATTGTCAATTTAAAATACTTATTTTGATATACTGAAAACGCTTAATAATTTTCCGTGGACCTTACCAAATTCATGGTCAGGTTTCGAGCTCAATGAGCCAGGCGCGACAATCATGATTGGTTGTATCTCATGATTCTTGTCATACATAACATAAGTTATGAATAAAATATTTTGTACATGATAAGCATGCAAGAATTGGCATAAATAACCATGGGAAATATCAGAAGTTTGAATTTGTTTCTCATGGCATTCGATTTCAAAGGAACGCAAAACTACAAACATCCAATTGATATCCTTAATTTCTTCACCTATTTTTATTTTTCTTAACTATGTTTGACAATCAACATTTTTTCACGTTCATAAATTTCATTACTCAACCTCAACGTACCTAACAATTTAGGTAGCTTCATGATTCGAATGGAAAATTATGTTGGAGCTGGTAATGAACACCCTCCCCACCCCCACAAAAAAAAAAGACCACATTATTAACAAGGGTTCTGTCTATAAATAAACCTAAAAGGTTTAAATATTTTTTAGTTTTATTTAAGCTAGATTATACTATCTTCCCCATAATTAAATGTTCACTCTTTATTTAATCAAAAAATTTAATACAAATTTTTTAACGTGATTAATGGGAGGTCCACATGGGTAAATATTAATAAGTTGGATTGAACTTTTAATTCAACGGTCTCAACTTGATCTTATAAAAGTAAAGCTCTAATTCAGTACTCAAAACTTAGTTGGAATAAAATTGGTCTGGACGAGCCATGGACGCAGTCCTACATGGGACGTGGACTAGCTTTCGCAACAACTCATCAAACGTTGCTTGTAAATTATCATCAGAGTCTCTTTCCAACAAAAAGATGTAAAAGAAGATTCTCCTTTGAGATGCAGCTGAAGAACAATAACAGTTAGAATAGAAAATAAATAGGGTGATAACAACAGCTCAGCTCTTGTTCATCTCCAATCGCAGACTAGCAATGGAAGGAGAATCATCAGTTGATATCAGAACTCCTCTAAGTAAGCTTCTTGTCATCCCATAATTAATTAAATTGCTAATTTCTTCTCGAATATCTATAACAAATATTAACTAAACCGCATATTTTTGCAGTAACCAAACATGATGATACCGGCAGTGCATCTACCTCTCAATCTAAGATTAATGACGGCCTAATTAGTATTGAACCAGAAGAAAATTCACCGATCCCACAGGTGGCACTCACGGTACCAACCACCGATGACCCTTCTCTTCCGGTCCTCACCTTTCGAATGTGGTTCTTGGGTACTTTGTCATGTGTTCTTTTATCATTTCTCAACCAATTCTTTTGGTACCGGACGGAACCTATGGTCATCACCGCCATATCTGCTCAGATTGCCGTAGTCCCCTTAGGACAACTCATGGCTGCTAAAATAACAGACAGAGTTTTCTTCCAAGGGAGTCGCTGGGAATTTACATTGAATCCAGGTCCATTTAATGTCAAAGAACACGTGCTTATAACCATATTTGCAAATTCTGGTGCCGGCACGGTTTATGCTATTCATGTAGTCACTGCTGTCAAGGTTTTCTACAAAAAGCATATCACTTTCTTTGTGTCCTTGATTGTTGTCATAACAACCCAGGTTAGCTAGCTTGAACTCAAAAGATTTTATATAGTTTGGACATGCTTTGATTTGATTCAGAGATGAGGTTTATTTTGTCTAATTGGTATGGTTTGAATGGTAGGTGTTGGGGTTCGGATGGGCTGGAATATTCAGGAGATACTTGGTGGAGCCTGCCGCCATGTGGTGGCCAGCCAATCTTGTCCAAGTCTCCTTGTTCCGGTAACTTACTCATGAACTCTCTGGCTTAAGAAACTCACTGCATTTTGTTACGCTAGTTCTGGTTCTTTTTATTTATTTTTAACTGCGACAGAATGCTGAGATGAAATTAGAGAGGATATAATCTCTTGGCTTTGATTTTCTTACAATTAAATAAAAAATATTGAAATTATTTGACAGAGAAAATAAGTATAAATTGTCTCAAGAAAAAGAAAAGAAAATATCTATAAAATAGGAGTATAAAATATCATGATTCATAAATGCCGCTGTCGACTGTCGTACGCGATGATTAAGATAGTGTCAAGTAAAATGATTGGCCAGAAGGGCACCGGAGCAACTAATAGAAAGTCAACAATAATTTTTAGATGGTATAAATAATACTGTAAATTTTTTTTTTTTAATAAAGCTAGTACTTTGTTGCCGAGATATATATCTTTTTTTTTTTTTTTTAAAAAAGAAGATATAATTCGTTTTCTTACTATATAATTGATCCAACAGATTTAACTAGGTGTTTCTGTTTATTTTAATACTATCTTTATCATATTTCAAAAAATTTCAACTAGTCTCAATATTTCATCCTATATTGTACGAGAGCATTTTAAATACTCCGTTGGTTCAATTTTTTTTTTTTATCAAGCATTCAAAATTAATTAAATATTTACATTTTATTTTGAGATATAAAATGCTCATTTAAAAAAATATATTTTATTAAAAGTTTCACCTCTTATAATAAATAATTCATGTCTCCACGTACAAATGTGATCCAATCATGAACAAATGACTAACTAATTCTTATTACGCGAAAATAGATATTCAAGTTAATAATAAATATTTAATTTCATTCTTATATACCATACCAACATCCTAGTCTTTCTTATTCTGGACACGGGGTCAGGCCATCACAATCCATGATGTAGAGAATGTTGCAAAGTCTAATCAAACTCAATTGTTTCCCGCATCATATTATAACCAATTTGGAATTCAATATTGTAGGGCTTTGCACGAGAAAGAAGAAAGGCCAAGAGGCGGTTTAACGCGAACTCAGTTCTTCCTAATTGCATTCATCTGCAGTTTTGCTTATTATGTCTTCCCTGGATATCTCTTTGAAATGTTAACTTCATTGTCATGGATATGTTGGATCTTCCCTAAATCTGTTCTAGCACAGCAGCTTGGCTCTGGTTTATCAGGGCTTGGCATTGCTGCCATTGGAGTTGATTGGTCCACCATCTCTGCCTATTTGGGAAGTCCACTAGCAAGCCCTTGGTTTGCCACTGCAAATGTTGCAGCTGGCTTCTTTTTTGTTATGTATGTTGTCACTCCCCTGGCATACTGGCTTAATGTATATAAGGCAAAGAACTTCCCAATATTTTCGGACGGTCTCTTTACTGTCTCTGGCCAATCTTATGACATTTCAAGCATAATTGACTCTAATTTTCATCTTGATATTGCGGCATATGAGAAAGAAGGGCCTCTTTACCTCAGTACCTTTTTCGTGATTACTTACGGAATTGGTTTTGCTGCACTCACTGCTACCATCATGCATGTCCTTCTGTTTCATGGAAGGTATTGAATTTTCTGAAATTCATGAAGTTTTTGCACCATAAATCCAATTATTTTAGAGTTGATTTGAACTTTGACAATGATGCAGAGAAATATGGGAGCAGAGCAGATCAAGTTTCAAAGAGAAGACCATGGACATACACACAAAGCTGATGAGCAAATATAGACAAGTACCTGAGTGGTGGTTCTGGTGCATTTTAGTTACTAACATTGCATTTACCATTTTTGCTTGTGAATATTACAACGATCAACTTCAATTGCCGTGGTGGGGTGTCATATTAGCCTGCCTAATCGCTATTTTCTTCACTTTGCCTATTGGAATTATCACTGCAATCACTAACCAGGTATTATAACTCGTGTCATGATTTTTTCTTTTATTTTTCAAATTTCACCACACATTAATTAGCTTCTTGTAATTTTGTTCCATGTAATTCTTGACAGACACCAGGCTTGAACATCATCACTGAGTATATAATTGGATACATTTATCCGGGTTATCCAGTAGCCAACATGTGTTTCAAGGTGTATGGCTACATAAGCATGTCACAGGCTATAACTTTTCTGCAAGACTTCAAACTTGGCCATTATATGAAAATTCCACCAAGGACAATGTTCATGGCACAGGTATTGGTCTTTCCTAGACATTTTTTATTTTATTTTATTTTTCTTCATTTCAAAGACTTCCAGCGATAGTTAGACAAAAACTAAGTCTTAAAATCGGGTTCAGATTGTAGGAACTTTTATAGCAGGTGTTGTGTACTTGAGTACTGCATGGTGGTTGATGGAGACAATCTCGGACATATGTGAATCGACATCTTCAAATTCAGTCTGGACATGTCCAAGTGATCATGTCTTCTATGATGCCTCCGTGATCTGGGGTTTAATCGGCCCACGTAGAATATTTGGAGATTTAGGAACTTATGCAATGGTCAATTGGTTCTTCCTGGGAGGAGCAATTGCTCCAGTTTTGGTCTGGTTAGCTCATAAGGCCTTTCCCAGTCAGGAATGGATTAGACTCATTAACATGCCAGTTTTGATTGGAGCTACTGGAAATATGCCACCAGCTACGGCTGTGAACTACACCACCTGGATTATTGCTGGTTTCTTATCTGGCTATATGTGGTACAGATACAGACCAAAATCATGGCAACGTTTCAATTATGTTCTTTCTGGTGCACTGGATGCTGGTTTGGCCTTTATGGGGGTCCTCTTGTACCTCTGCTTGGGGTTAGAGGACATCAACGTCAATTGGTGGGGGAATGACCTTGATGGATGCCCTTATGCTTCTTGCCCTACAGCCAAAGGGATAGTGGTGGAAGGGTGCCCAGTAGTCTACTAATTGGGAAGAATCACAGAAAGATATTCTACAGTGTATTTGAATCTGAATATACTTCTGTACATATTTGTGTCTTTGTATTCTACCTGTTTGCATGAGAAATAATGACTACCCACAAATAGGAAAGACAGTGATCCAATTTGGGATTTTCATATGTAGTTCCTGTACCCCTTTAATTTGTTGTTGGGAGGAGTCTCCCTGACCCCATTATTCACTGAAAAATTCTAACATTAAGCTTCATCTAGAAAAAAAGAAAAATGAAAATACTAATTTTTAAAGCCCTTCAAATTACTTCTTTTCTTCTATCTCTTTTTAAATTTATTTAAGAAAATATTTCAATACACGTTCAATTTAATATAAAAGGTAATGTTTTTATTTTATTTTATGAAAGTTACTACATTATTTGCTTAGTGGTATGACTATTAATGAGATGTAAATTTTTTAAATTATTAAATTTTTTAATGAAAGTTTAAATGATAAATATATATTTTTTAAGGAACAAAAGAATTTTATAGAGATTAAATAGGAACAAAAATAAATGAAATGGGTATTATCCATATCAAGTGATACGGAATGCTTATTTATTTTAATAAAATAGTCATTCTAAAAGGTTAAAAATTAAATTGTGGCACCTATTCTTCCCTTCTTTGTTGCAATCCAAACATAAGTTACATAACCAATTGGGAGACTTTGAATTGGGCCAATTGATATTGCAATAACATGGGCTCAGCCCAGTCCAACTAGAAAACAACCGTTCTTCATCTCTTGGTCTCCGCTTGAGCAGAAGTTTCAGTAACCTCCGTTAAACCCCTTCCCAAGATTAAACTGTTTCCTCTGATGGAGTTCCAATCGGATGGCAACGACGAGATGAAGGCGGTTAAGGAAGTCCGGCAGCAGCTCGAATCCCGCGTGGAAACCTTAAACAAAGCTCAAATAGACCTCATTGCTTCTCTGCAGGACTTAGTTCCCGACCTCGTTTCCTCTCTAGACCTATCTCTCAAAGTCATATCTTCCTTCAACGGGAGGCCATTTTCGCCGCTGCCGAAACCGCTTCCAAATAAATCTAAGGATGTTAAAATACCTATGTTGCCCCTCACCGATGGCAAAATTACGTCGAACAACCTCAAGTCACCGACGGACACCAAATCGGAGAACGAGAAGTTTGTTATTGATGAGAGGGGTGGCCCTTTGTCGGTGGTAAGGTCGATGGTGGCGGTTTGTTTGCTGGAGAGAGTGCCCTTTACGCCAATTGATTCCTCGACGGTGCTGAGGAAGTTGGAGAATGATCAGTCTGCAACGGCGGCGGAGAGGGCGGCATTGAGAGAACTTGGAGGTGAGTCGGGGGCGATTTTGGCGGTGGAGATGGCGTTGCGGTCCATGGCTGAGGATAATGGTGGGGTGGACTTGGAGGAGTTTGTGGTGAGCGGGAAGTCTAGGGTCATGGTTATGAATATAGATAGAACGCGGCTTTTGAAAGAGTTGCCAGAAAGTAAGCAGCTTTATCAGCAGTCTGAAGTGAATTTGGATGAAAAGAATCGCGGTGGTGAAGGTGCAAAGAGTGGAGTAGATGTTAGTAACAGTGGCGGGTTTGGAATGGGGAGACCTATGCATGATATGTGGATGCAAGGACCGGGTATGCCACCCATGTTTCCTGGAGGAATGGGTGCAAGGATGAGTGGACCAAGAGGGATGATGGGGATGATGGGGATGCCTAGAGGGGTTGGTGTTCCACCTCCGATGCAGAGGCCTCCGATGGGATCAAATGTACCTATGGGCGGCACAAATGCCATTCCTTTAAAGCCCAGGACTGAGGAGGATGATATAAAGGATCTTGAAGCTTTGTTGAACAAAAAGAGTTTCAGAGAAATGCAGAAATCAAAAACTGGAGAGGAGCTGTTGGACCTTATTCATAGGCCCACTGCTAAAGAAACGGCTGTGGCTGCTAAGGTATTAAATTTCTCAGCTTCTCATGAACGTTTGTTTGTAATGTTCTGTTATGAGTGTATTGAGTGCTTTAAAGGGTTGCATTGTTGGCATGTTAGTTGGAACAGCTCTATTCTTGGAGTGAGTATTCTTCTCCCTAACATATTCATTTGCAGGAAACTAGTCAATTTAGATGTCACTTTATAATTTTTCCTAGTCTTTCTTTAACAAATTCTGACCATGCAATCGGACTATGTACCCCTTGCCGTCTCATAAAGTTATTGTTTTGATTAAGTGTATAACTCCTACTTGGTGTCGATGATATGCTTCTGTTTAAATTATTTCAGTTCAAAAGCAAAGGTGGTTCTCAAGTAAAGGAGTACTGCTCAGCACTGACAAAGGAAGACTGCAGGCGTCAAACGGGTTCTTACATTGCTTGTGAAAAGGTTGACATTTGGTTTGCCCCGTTAGAATTTGTTGTTTCTATTTGATATCAATGAAGTTTGGCATTTTATGCAGAGCTAAGTTTGTTGCAATAATTTCTGATGAATAAGGTATTTTGCCTGAATTTTTAGGTTCATTTCCGGAGGATAATTGCTCCACATACTGATGCCAACTTGGGGGACTGCTCTTTTCTTGATACTTGTCGTCACATGAAGGTGAAGTTACAATAAGCTTCCTGTTGTATTTCTGTCGTTGAAGTTATTTTATATATTTTTATATCACCAAATTGCCACTATTATTGTAGACATGCAAGTATGTGCATTATGAGCTTGACTCAACACCTGATGTATCCCCAATGATGGGGCCAGGAGCCTTAGCTCCTCCTAAGCCATTGAAGCCACAACGAGCAGACTACTGTTCGGAAGTGGAGCTTGGTGAAGCACAGTGGATTAATTGTGATATACGTAATTTTAGAATGGATATTTTGGGACAATTTGGTGTCATAATGGCTGATCCACCATGGGACATTCATATGGAGTTGCCCTATGGAACAATGGCTGATGATGAAATGCGCACTCTTAATGTTCCTGCTCTTCAGACTGATGGTCTGATATTCCTCTGGGTCACTGGACGTGCAATGGAGCTAGGGCGTGAATGGTATGTACCTTTATGATCAATCTTCCTGCCCTTTGTGAGTAGTAGTAGTTCATTATGAGTAATGCCAGTATTATAGATCCTTATTGGTCATGTTTAGGGAATTCATTTTTCTCTAAAAAGTAGGTTTTCTGCATACCATAGCCATAATTTTAGTTGTCATTCTTGTGAGCAGCGTTTCAACCTTCATTTTTTTAGCAAGCCATGAATATACAAAATTTATGCGGATGTCTGTAATGGTTTTTGAGATATATATTTATATATATATTTATATTTTTTTTTTATTTTGTGTAACCAATGCTATGGTGTAACATAGTGGTTATCATGTAGTCCCCAGTTTTTTTGTGACGTAATCTGAATAAGTTGAATTGAGGCTGGCAATCTTAAGACTACTGCGAACTGCATTTTGTAGGAGAAGGATGGACTGCATTTATCAACATCTTAGTGTTTGGAGTACTTTTTGTAATAGGGCAATTCTTTTGCTTTGTGATTGCTCTCAGCTTAATAGAGTGGGAAGGGTGGAATCGGTTGACCAATGAACCCACCCACACACCCTTTCTCTCTATCTCTCTGTGATATCTATAGACTGCATATGGTAGGATAAAAGTTAGATGAATTTTCTGAATATTTTTACCTGTGTAATTTTTGAATTTAGGCATTTAAGGAAAATGAACATTTGACAATCTTGTTGCAGTCTGGAACTTTGGGGGTACAGGCGTTGTGAGGAGATCATCTGGGTGAAGACCAATCAACTTCAGCGAATAATCAGAACAGGTCGAACCGGGCATTGGCTCAACCACAGCAAGGAGCACTGCCTTGTTGGAATAAAGGGTAATCCAGAAGTAAACAGAAACATTGACACTGATGTCATAGTTGCTGAGGTCCGAGAAACAAGTCGAAAACCAGATGAGGTGAGTGAAACTTACCTATTATTGCATGGAATATGGGACCAAACTGAAAAGATATTCAACTCTAACATTTAATGGTCAATATTGAAATATTTTCTTCCACAGTCATGACATCTACTCCCCTTTTGTCCTTTCCTTAATTTGGATAGATTTTTTTGAGGGGAAGAAAAATAAGAATCTGTAGCAATAGAAAGCTCTTCTATTGCAATGCTGAGTAATGTTTGCATGAAATTTTTTTTCTTTTTTCTTATTCTAATTTTTTAGCCCTCCTTTTGAAAATCTTCTGGAAATTACTGATGCTATGTTATGTGATAGATGTATCCAATGCTGGAGCGGATAATGCCAAGGGCAAGAAAGCTGGAGTTGTTTGCTAGGATGCATAACTGTCATTCTGGGTATGTTTTGCAGATCAATTTACATGTTTTCTGTTGCTACTGTTAACACTCTATTATGCATTTTCCTTCAAGGGTTTTCCATGGAGCATTGATTTTAAACCTTCTTTCTTGGAAACTAGCGGAAAGGAAACACAAGAAAACTGATATAAAATAGTATCTTTCTGTACTCTTAACATGTTTGATTGCTAAATCTGTAAAAGGGATGTTGTAGTTGCAATATTTTCCTCTATTGTATTTTTAAAGAAATTTGTATGAGAAGCTGTACCTGTATTGTGCAGTATGGACCCTGGATCGGCCGTTTAGTAGATTTCTTAAAGCCTCTGTCGCTGGTGGGGTCCATGTAGACACATATGGATTAAGTAAACTACCAAATTGATTCTTGGACGAAAATAGCTTTGTTGTTCAATAGGTATAAGAAACCAATCTAATGGAATAGGTATTGAAGGAAGGTATCTGAAGGGAATTTCAAATGTATGCTAAGAAAATATATGGTAAGTTGGTAACTTGCTGTATTTGCTTAGTCCTGTAAAATGGAAATAGAAATTGTAGAAAGACCATTAAAATGTACTCCCTTCTTGAAGAATAAATAATTTGAAATCATTTTTGGGATTATTTTTAGCTTCCAAAGCAACATGTGTTTTGTGAAATTGGCCCTTGTAATTCTTGTAGAAAACTTGAATGCTATCGTTTATCATGTTTGGACCTGTTGGAAAACCCTAGATCCCCATAACACGTGAAGCTATTTATTTATTTAGCTAGGGATGAACTGCTTTGATTGCAGCTGAATGTGGCCCACAGCGCAATTCAAGGAAAGAAAGAGTCTCATACTGTGTGGTTACTTTGCACTGCTATCCGGGGTCCAGTCAAATGTGCCAGGATTGAACTTATATTGGTCATCTTATGCTATATATGATTTCTCCGTCATATATATTTCAGTAGAAATTCCATCTTATACTACTTTAATCTTCTGTAAATTTTTCTGATTACATTGTTAATGCATATTGCAGATGGATGTCTCTTGGTAATCAATTGAATGGTGCAAGACTCGTTGATGAAGGGCTTCGAGCAAGGTTCAAGGCTGCTTATCCAGACGTGGAGGTGCAGCCTCCATCACCCCCAAGGTCATCTGCTATGGAAGTGGATTCAGGTGCTTCTCAAGTGAGGAACTCCTTTGGAGGTGGGGAACCCATTACTCAAGGAGCTTCTTCTTTGTCTCAAGAGAAGCCAGTGAGTGTTGATGTGGAGATGACAGGGTAATGACACACTGTAAATAACTTTTTTGAGTAGTGCAGCTGAGTAGCTATGAAGGCGGTATTTCAAGTAAACGCTTTACTGCCATGGCTTTTGGCCTCGATTAGAGAACTGGTTAAAGATTGTGAAAGCCGGAGAGTCCTTGTGTTATTTTGTAGTTTAGGCATTCTTTTAAATTTTAGGTAGCAAAATTTTTATGTAGTGTGATTCCATGTCGAAAATTGGCAAATTTAAGGTGCCTACTTTTTTACTTTTTCAATTTTACATTATCATTACTTCTTTTTCTTTTTTAAAACTTTGTTAATGTTTTTCATTTGAATTTTATAATATGAGTACTTTTTTTACCCTTTTTATCAGTTTTGATTTTTTTTTTTGGTTTAAAATTATGCAAAGTCGATGATTTATCTTTTTTATGAAGGTATATATATATATATGTTATTTTTAAGCATGAATTTATAACAAATTTTAATACAAGATGAGGAACCACGAGGAAGAGGAATGGAGGAGAAAAAAGAGAAAAATAAATGTTTGAAATTAATAAATAATTAACTTTGTTTATGAAAATGATCTCCTCGTAAAAATAAGTCACCATTTTGCATCATTTTTAGTAAAAAAGAAAATGAACATAAGAAAATGAAAAATTGTTAGTGCTATAAAATGAAAGACATTATTAAAATTTAAAAAGTACAAACCCTTGATTTTTCGATTCCATGTTTTCATTTGAGATACTCAATGAGCTTTATTACATCTGGATCCTTCCATCTTTCGAGTACATTAATTAGTCGCTCAGGCAAGGGTGGTTGGTGAGAGCTTATCTCACGCCCCCAATGGTGGCTTTCTTCATCTGTGTTTGTCTGAACAAGCAAATTGCTGGAAAGAAATTGAACATAATGCATTCAAACTCAATGGGTGGGACACTAAAATGAATGTTCTTGCGGTCTTTTTCTTTATGGAAATTCGTGTTTATCTTTCATTGAAAGGAGCAAAATATGGATTAAAAAGGCCACGGACCAAATGAAGAAACTCTCACGCAAACCCAAAGAAAGAATGATATATTTATTATATTCCTTCTATTAACTGTAGCTCAAATTTATTACACCCCACCACCCCCCCCCCCAAAAAAAAACTCAAAATTAAACACTGTATTTTCTTAAATCTGGTAAGAATTATACAAGAATAAAACAAAACAATATGTTGTACAAATATTCTGTGAAATAAATTTCAAACTTTCAACTTGCAAAGGAGAAAGAGATCAAAGACGATCCAAAGTAAATTTGTAAAACAAGAACATATCTCCGGATGACTCTTCCCATCATCAAATAGACCAGATCATTTAAATTCTGCAAAAGACTATAGCAGCTACAAAAAATCCTATGGCTGCCGACATAAGAACTGGAACCAGTTTCAATGCTGAAGATGGTGAGCTCGCATCCTGCATTGGGATGGAGCCAAACACAGTAGGATAAGAAGGAGAAGCTGCAGCCGGACCGGCAGCCGGTGAGTCTGCATAAGATCCATTTCCAGCAATAGAGATGTGAAGCTTCTGGGATTTTGGACAGTGCCCATCTACACCACTGGTGAAGTAGAAATCTCCAGGTTTGGTAATGTTGAAAAGAGAGTTGCCATCCTTCATTTCCAAGATCGGATCTTTTAGGTTACAGCTGTTGTAAGATTCTCGGGTTACTTGAATCACTGAATCTTGACTGGGCGGATAAAGGAAAACTGCAACAGAAGAGTTGATCATGAGGGTTCCTCATTCACGGAAATCTGTAAGAAATTGAAAGATAGTAGTGAAACTTACAGAGGGAGTCTCCAATCTTGAAGTTGTGATCCTTGGACCATTTAACATAGACATTGGGATTTTCTGCAGTGGGCACATTCCAACCATCTAAATCTCCAACTTTGTATTGGAAGCAAAAGACTGGGGTTTGGATGAGCAACAAAAACTGAACAGCACACCAAAACTTGCTACTTGAAGTTCTAAAACAAGCCATGTCTCCTTCTCTCCTTAACCGTTTCTTTTCGACTTCCCTTTTTCTTCTGTGTCAAATCTAAGAGAGGGGGACACAACTTAGGAATTGGGAAAGGGAAATATTATTGGCCAAAAGGCCGTCTTGGTGGGAAAAAGGACAAATAGAATGGGAACTTATGAAAGATGCCCTTTCTTTTTGCCAGGTGATTATTAGATTATTGCCTCTTTTTTTTTTGTTTAATCAATATCTCAATTGAAATATATGAAGTAATTTATAAGTCTTGTGTAATATTATATCAATATATAAGTTCAAGAACTCGTCTCTTGGTATATTTGAACTTGAGAATAAAGCTAGTATTAAACATCTCTCTCTTAGATGATGTGCGGAAAGAAAGATAGGAAAATCAAAATCAGGGGCTGCCAGGACTAAGAGAGTTGTGGGGCTTGGAAGTCAAAAGAGTTACTAAGTACAAATGAAATTCATAAACTCAGATCTACAATAATGCATTGTACAGTCACAAAGGCCTTTGGTTAGAGAGAAATTCTAGGAAGAATTGGCAAATAAATAAATCAATTATGAGAATAATAATTCATGTCATATCACATGGTACAGTTGGACTTGGACAGCCACCCATGATGTAGATCAGCTAAACACCGCAAGGTGACAAAGTCACACTAAATGTCCAAAGCCCTACAGAGCAACATGAAATTGAAATATCAGAATATGAATCGCTGTTTAGTTATCACTCATTAGATTACAATCCTTTAAGAAAATGGTGAGAATTTCCAGTACTGATTGAAAAATAAAATACACACCGACTAAATTTATCAAGAGCCTGCTGCAGGAGTGCAGTGCAATAGCATTACATGCATATGGCATATAATATAACATAAATGTTTATACAAGTATTTTAAATAGTTTATTATTCGTCGAGCGCATTCAAGCCAGTTTTAAACTTCTTCAGATCTTCTACAACGGCATCTCGATAAAGCCCAATATAAACTCCACCGGACAACGTATGATGCCACCTCTCCTAAGGTCGATTGGGCCATCATTATCCATGGCAAACCCTGTTAAATAAGGTCCACCATTAAGCCCAAGGATAGCCTTCTCAGCCATGGGTCCAATCTGAATGCAGTCGACTATCGAGTATCGACAGCTGCGATTTCCTGGATCTTCTGCACGCCATCCTCGGACTCGATATGGCACATGATGAACAGATCATGTTAAAATTTTGCCAGCTAATCCGAATCAGCCCAAAAGTCGATGCCCAAATAACTGAATCGGCTGCTCCTCAAAGCCCATTGGGAGGGTAGCGGCAGTAAGATCCCACCTCGCGGGAACATATCAAGGAAACATGACTTCTTGTGGCCCAAGTTGAGGGCTCTTTTAGCCCAAGTCTGGGAACACTCGGGAAGCCGGAGGATGGCGGGAGTCTGGGTGGCGGAGAGGGCCTGCAAGCAGGGCAGGGCAGGGCATCGGAAATGTCACCGTAGCCATGCTCCATATCTATAACGATGTAGTCGTAACCAGCATGGCCAGTAACCTAGGCGAGAACAGGGGAGAAACTGCAGAGGAAGAGTCCATAGAGAGTGTCACCATTTTGGAGGCGGGATTTTATGGAATAGTTGGGGGCCATGCTTGAATTACATATGGTTTATGACTTTATGGTAGAGAGAGAGAGAGAGAGCAGTGGAGACTGGAGGTTGCTTCTGTAATTTGTGGAGGTCGGAGAGGAATTTGCTTTCATTTTCTTAGAAGCAGAAAAACACACAAGCAACCCTGTGACACTGAGCATTTCGCCTGTTTTCTGTAAGGTGAAATATCTATACAATTGCTTATCACTGAAAAAAAAAATGTCTATACAATTATTATCCGCCTCTGAATTTGGGAAAGGATGCTCTTCTACTTAATACAAAAGTAAAGAAAGTTTTTAGCTTAAGAGATAAAAAATTATCTGAAGTGGCAGGTGTTTGTTAATGATATTTTAAATGAAAAATATTTATTTTTAGTAAAGTAGAAATTCAATTTTGAGTATTTTAAATGTAACTTGAATTTTAGAATTTTTTTTTGTTATTTATATAGAAAATTAATTAATAATTAAGTTTAGATATTTAAAATGTAAATGCTATTTCTTTACTAAAGTAATTCAAACTATCCTTCCTTCGAATCCCATCAATTTATTTGTTTCCTTATTAGGATAATCAATCCTATCTTTATTTATGTCATTGTTTATGACAATAAAATTACATCCCATTCCCAAAAGATTAATTCATCTAATTTTCGTCTACACTTTTTTGGATTCTTTCCATTTGTACTCAGTTTAGTGTAGTATATTCAAGTTCTAATTCTATCACATTCGGTTTCGACAATGGTTGAAGAGGAACTGGAGAAATGATAAGGAATCTCTGGACTATTTCTTATATATGTTTTATTTGAACAAAGTTGAGATTTGCATATTAGAGTTTGTCATCAGAGTGTAAACTGGAGTATGATAGGTAAACCCGATTCATTGGGGACTGGGCCTGAGCAGCAGTGCAGCGCATCATCTGAAACATCACCGTGGCCATGTTCCATGTCTACAATGCCAAAGTCGAAACCGGCATGGCCAGTAATCTCAGCAAGAACCGGGGAGAAGCTGCAGAGGAAGGAAGAGTCCACGTCGAGTTTCACCAAGCGCTTGATACTTAAAGATTATGTTAGCAAGCAGGGACTGGAAGTTGGAAGTTGAACATTAAAATTTGTATTCGTTGGATGCTGCATGCGATGCGAAACACACAAGCAACCATATGACACTCGGATCTTCCGGTTCCGGCATACCGTTTTCTTTTATATTCCTTTTAATGTTTCGAGTTTATGATCAAATTCTATTGAGTCAAATACACAATTAACAATTTTATATGACTGCTCGTATTGTTTCATACATGAAACAAAATTTGCGTGTTTGAGAAGAAGAGAAAGGCAGCAATAAACACACTATCATTCTCAAAATTCACCCACCATTTTCCCCAAACAAGTTCACAGCCAAGAAAACCATGGACCAGAGAAATACCATAATTTATTTGTAATATCAATGTAAAGTGCTTCAAAGAAAAAGAAAATCATTCACTCCAATATCTTTCCTCATCTTTCTGACCGTCCTCCTTCTGATCATTTTCTTCCGACGGCTCCAAACTCATTTTGAATTTCCTTACATCATCCACGGCTCCATTTCTGAACAAGGCAGTATCCACCGTCCCGGAAACCATATGGTACCCTCTTGATTTTAAGGCCGTCGGACTATCGTGCGGCATAGCGAAGCCGGCCAAGTAGGCACCACCCTCGTTGGGATTTGATCGCAGCACTGCGGCCTCTGCTTTCCTCAGCACCTCCCTCACCTTCTTATGCCCTGGATCCCATAGATACCCCAGGCTAGCACTTAAATCTAATGGCCCCATTTCAACACAATCTACTCCTTCCACAGCAGCAATCTCCTCGATTTTCTTCACTCCGTCTTCGCACTCTACTTGGCACATGATCAGGAGCTCTTCTTCGTAATTACTCAAGTACCCTTCGTCAATGCCGTAACTTGAAGCACGAACCACGGTGTGGGCCGATCCGCGAACACCTTTGGGTGGAAATCGGCAATAAGACACCGCCTTTCGCGCTGCCTTCGGACTGTCGATCATCGGGAACATAATGCCTTCTGGACCCAGATCGAGGGCCTTCTTTGCCCAGGTATCGGACGTTTCCGGAACTCGGAGGATTGCGGCGGTGTTGGTAGCTTTGAGAGCTCGGAGACAAGAGAGGGCATCGGAGATCCCACCGGGACCATGCTCCATATCGACAACCGCGAAATCATAACCGGCGAGGCCTGCAATTTCGGCAATGGTTGGGGAAAAGCTGAGTAGGAAGATACCATAAAGGATCTCGCCGTTTTTGAGGCGGGCTTTAAGGGATTGTGGGCCGGCGGCGGAGACTTTAGTGGATGCGGCGGAGGTGCTGTTAGAGGAGCAGATTACAGGGGCGCTTCTTTGATTGTTGAGGTTTATGGTTTTGAAGGTTAAAGAGGGTTTAGCGGCTGGAGAAGAAAAGGTTTGGATTAAAGCTGCTTTCTTGACAGAGGAAGAAAGGGGTTTTCTGAGAGTTGACAGCGAAGAAGTATTCGCCGTGGAAAACGTGAGAGTAGCCATGGATTTCTATGTAGGGCTTTTTGTGCATACAAATTGTATTATCCACTATATTTGACGAAGGTATATAAGGCCACTTAACTAAGTAAATCACCAAATTGCACTTATTTTTTTAAAACAAATTGTTTATTTTAAAAAGTAATTTTGTTTTCTGCTGTCTTTAACAAAAAAATGTTTCTGAATTTATTGAATATTTTATTTTAAAATGTTTATTTAGAAAAGTAATTTCGTTTTCTACTTTTTAATATATATATATATATATATATATATATGTGTGTGTCCGAATTTATTGAATATTTTATCGTATAGTAAGCTAGTTAGAAATGGTTTTGTTTTAAAAAATATTTTTTCAGGGCCGAATAAGAAGAGAAAATGCATATCATGCTTTGGGCCCTTATGTGACATACGCTACTCTATCCAAATCACCATATTGTCCCCAAATATTGTATAAATTACTGATCTCTCAAGCCAGCGAGCAGAGAATCCCCATTGATGGCTGATATGAGATTACTGAATTTACTCCAAAAGTAGCTAGCAGTGTTCAATGTGGATTGTGGATGGGATCAACATTTCATAAAAAAATGCATTGCAGTATTACATTTCCATAAATATCAGAATCAATGGAAATATCAATCGAGATAGTAACCACCGAGTGTAATACGAATCTAAAATGGATAAAATCCTGCAGTCTCAGTTCTTCTATTTCCTAAAAAACTGTATAGTTTTAAACTTCCCCTGGATGAAATCTAATCCTAGAGAAGTGTGTGAACTAAAACATAATCAAACAACTCTGACAATTGATAAAGGAAAATTTGAGCAGCTGTCCTAGAGCTTCAATGCTAATTTGGCCATTGCTAGGGCGCCTTCGTAAGTGACATTTCCACCAATAAAGCCACTCATGTGAACAAATACACAGCCAGGAATTCCAGCTTCCTTAGAGAGTTCATCATCTCTCAGGCCTCGCCATTGACTTGGAAGGGCCTTTCTGCTCTCAAACCTATCTGGAGCTATTCCCACAGCCTGCACTCGCCAATGTTTACTTCTTTCATCCTACATCCAGATACAAAATTACTGCTATTAAACCTTTCCTCAAGCACAACTTCCTATTAATATGCAAAAAGAAGTGGTGTGTAGCAATGATGGATGTCAGTACCTGATACAGAACATATTTAATGGGAGGATCAATTTTCATCTCCTGCTCCAGTTCAAACAAATGAAGTTTCCACTGCAAGATATAAAATCAGAGAAAATAAGGTCCTCCTAGCTTCAAGCATCGCTAATATATGTTCTATTGAACTAAATATTCTTAGAAGTGTGAAAGAGGCAGTCTCACTTTAAGTGGCCATTTTAAAGTAGTGCATAGGTTATGCAAAAGCAAAATAAAACGTATTGCATTATCTTATGCGCAATTAACAAGCACTTACAGGGCAGAATCTAGTCAAGACCATAATTTCTGCACTAGGATCAACATCTTTTCTTGCTTCAAGGCACTCCATGACAATTGACCTTGCAGGCAACCATGATCTTACATGATATCTGACACTCTACCCAAAGAGGAGAGGGGGAAAAAAACTTCCAACTTAAGTAAATGAAAATATCTTAATAAAACAGTTAGCTCTATCCACTTCTGCAACTTTCATGCTAAAAGTTGTGTGTATATATACACTCACACATACATATGTTAAAGAAATCTTACATCCAAAAACTCTCTGCCTGCTAGGGCCATTGCGCATTCAAAGGCTTCATTCTCCTTATCAGATGATTGGTCAGGGTCAGTCCAGTCCAGATTTAATCTTCCCACGCGAGAAGATAAGTGTGTATTGTTTACATATCTTGGAGGCTGGTCAGTGTCAAATTGATTAATGCCATTGTCTATTGCATCAATTGCCTGTTACAATCAAGAAAGACATTTCAAGTCACTACTACTTTTAGATAATAATCATAGCAACCAATTTGAGAAAGAAATACAAGTCAAATGGCTTTTTTTTGTTAAAAGGGGGAAAAGATACACAGAAAAAGGCATTATTCAATTCTCCACAATGCCACAAAATTATGTTCACAGCAGTCAGTTTCCTAATCAGAACTGGCTGCTAGAATCATGATATTCAGACATCAAAGGATATTAAATGCCATTTATATTCTTCCAGACTCTGCATGAACTCCTTGCTAAAAGGAAAGTTCAAAGCTTCCACAAAAAATATTTAATACCATAAGTGCCTCTAGGTCAGTAAACCCAAAGGGCAGACAAGCTTGATTGGATCTTAATATGATATTTGAGAAATATGCCAGAGCATGCATATGAAAAGGATCACAAGATAGGGAAAAGTCACTTCCACGTCAAAACATAGTTTTCAATTAAATAAGCACAACGGGAAAGACCCCAACAGCCCCCACCCCCCCAAAAAATAGGAAAAAAAAAACTTATCCTACTATTCTTTCCATTAAAAAATACTTGTTAGATAAAAATGAAAATCAAGGCTATGAAAGGAAAATTGTGTTTTTCTCAATTCTATGTAAATGATGTGACCCCCCAGACTCCCACTGCATTCATGTATATGCAGTATTTTCACTCACAAATAGATGCTCTCATGTTTTCTTTCCTAATAATGAAACTATTTGAAAATAGAGGCATATGGTGAGAAATGAAAGACAGTAAATAACCCTGACAGTCATTTCTTTTCACACTGCATTTTCCTTTGTAAGCTGCAGGTAAAAATATGATACACCTTCATTAACTTATACTTTCTACAGTTTCTTTTATGTGTAACATGTATTTTCTATTATAGTAAAATGTTCCACACCACAGCCACAGTAGGACCAAAATGGAATGCTCAATAACTAATATTCAGTTACAACTCTTCTACAACCAGTAGGCGGACAAGATAACTAATCATCCCATTTTAAACATGAGACCACTATGTTTTTAACTTTTCTACTATTTGGTAAGTGAAAGCAATAGGAAATGCATCTGAAATTAAAGGAGCATTTGGAATTAAAAAATTGAAAATTGAGATAGTGAAAACTGAAAGGCCGGATAAAAGATTGGTGGTCCATATAGCACAATACTAAACTAACGCTGTCTTATGATGAGGCCTCTCTCACGGTTTTCCACATAGATTTTGTCAGATCAAGTGTAAGAGATAAAAGAAAATGAGATGCAGTTTGCTAGGATTATGAAGACAACATTTATAAGAGCGGGAAGATTTTCATTCGTACCTCCATAAAGCTTTTGTAAACAGCCAAAAATAACCTATGAACATCTGGATGTTCTCGGTGGACATTCAGCTCCTTTGCAATTATTTCCTTCCCAAAATGCTAAGTGAATAAAAAAAGAAGCGTTCAGTTCCAAAATCAAACTCAAAAGATGTAACAATGCAAGTCATATTTACTTACACCGCACTATAGTTCCAGATAAACTACCTAAGAAATGAAGATTGAAACCAAAGAGAGAAATGGAAAAGAAAATGAATTTGCAACATTGAAAATCAAAATGTTCAATCAAACTCACAATATGTGTCCTATCATTAGCCCTTGAATAATAAAAAGCATTAGAATATTTTGATATGACCACAAATTACAGGAAATTTGGACAAGAAAAAAGGCTGCTTTCTACCTTATAAACAAGACCAGCACTGCTAAGCTTTGTGGTGAAATCATGACCAAAAGTCTCCTCGAACCCTTTTTGGTGATGATCATAACGGTCTTGACTGGGTTCATAAATCCCACCGACGTCAAGCACAGCATCAAGTGTTCCCAACACCTACGAATTAAACATTTCAACAAACACCTTACATACATATACTCGTACTCATACATACACAAAACAGGCCCCCACAAAATGTTGTTCCAAGCAGAAGTATATAGGAAGAACAGAGCAAACCTGAGGATCACGGGTGCGGACAATTCGGGCATCGGAAAATTTATCGGTGAGGCGAATCATAAAGCATCCAAGAGCTTCATCGCAATGGAAGCTGCCATTGTGAGTGCCCACTCTCTTTTGTAGAAGATTGGTGGTGTTTCCTGCCGGTGACGATGGAGTAGTCGTGAAGGTAGCCATCATAGGGACAATGAAGCGTTGGGGGTTATGGAAGTTGAAGCTGAAGAGGCGCTGGTTGCTAAACAGTGTTCTTGAAAATACTGTCAACATACCTCTGCTGGGTGGTATGGAAGTCTCTTTTTATTACGGGTGCGTTTTCTTTCCTCCCTTATTTTCGCTGGTCAATAGTCAATGTCATGCCCAGATACTGTTAATTCCTAGGTTGGGAAATTTAATTGTAAGTGTTCGCTTAAATAGTAAATTGAGTAAAATTATTTTACTACCTCACCATTTTTCCAATGAATACAGCACACTTTTCTCTTTCTTAAAAAATGAGAGAGTAGTAATTAATTTATTAATTTCTACAGATGCTTCTTATTATTGTACCCAAGTATTCATAAAACCCTTTTTTTTCTAAAGAATATTAAAACTTAAACCATTTTCTAATTAATCTAATTCTAAATTTCAAAGTATTTATTAAAGTTTGTTGGATTTTTTTATAAGTAGAATTGATTAGTAATATGCTAGTTTAAAAAATAATTTATGATCATGAGTTAGTATTAATAAAGGACATATAAGAGAAATATAATTTTAGGATGAAAGAAATATGATATTTCAAAGTATTTATTAAAGTTTGTTGAAATTAAATTTTTTTTGATAAGGGGAATTGATTAGTAATATGCTAGTTTTAAAAGATAATTTATAGTTACGAGTTAGCAATAATAAATGACATATAAGATAAATGTGATTTTAATACGAAGAGAATGTGATTTATTTTGATAATATAATGTTTTTAAGAAAATTAATAAAAATAAAAATTGTGAAAATTTTAGAGATGGCGATAATATTTTATGTAAAATTATATAAAATTTTTTGAAGATTAATGAGGCTCCCTATGGTAAAAATATTACTAGTAGTGCTACATTTATTAAAGCGATAAGTATTTGTCAATTGGATCCGTATTTCCTCAAGAAAATGGGAAAAGTCAAATCAATTCAAGTACTGAAAACAATAAAAGAAGATAAGCGAAAAGCTCGACCCTTTGTTTTTTGCGGCCTTCCAAATTCATCAAATTACAGCCCAGACTTTGCAATTTTATCTGCATGATGATACCAATGAGGGCGTCCATGTCCATTACAGCTTCCTTCATAATCTCACCAAATCCATCTACAAATCTTGAATCCCATCTATCAGAAAGATTCTTGATAGCCCGTCCATCACTCCCCACGAAACAATCAAGAATTGCTGTAACAACCATTTCAGTAGCTCGAGCTATCTCAGTGAAATGCAGCAGCAACATGAATTTCAATAATAGTTCGGGGCAGGGTGACAGCGTTAATTTGAAGGATTTGTTGACTGGTATGGTGGATGAGAGAGTAGAGCAACTGCTGAACACAGATGAGAACAGGGTTTTGTTAGATGGGTTGGAGAAGGCGACTCAAAGAGTAGAGCTTGCAAAGAGAGAGTTGGCTGAGCTGGAGAAGCAAGAAGCTGAAGCAAAGCTGACTAGGGATTACATTACCCAGCTCCAGTCAAGAACCTCCGAGGTCTGCTTCTGTTCTTCTTTTTCCACAATTTCAATTTTATTTACTTGGATTTTTTAGCCATGCTTTCCTGAAATCTGAATTTTCCTCGTGTGCACCTCAGAATTTGATAATAATTTGAAATGACTGAATTTCAGTGGGGAATATAGTTTAAAAATAGTGCCTTAAGAGTAGTGGAACAACTGAACAATGGCATGAGGCTCCCATCACAAGTTGAAGAACTTATGGATCACAGCAAGGTATAATAAGGGAATATTTGGGACTATTCCTTTGTATTATATGAACCAAGTTGAGACTTGAAGATTACAGTTTTAGTAGTCAACGGTTATTATGGAGGATCAAAGTTGAGATTTTTGCACTTGATACTTAACAAGCCATGAGACATCCTATCTGCTTTGTTTTTTATTAGTGCAGCTGAAACAGTTATGCCAGTATAAAGCATGATATCTTTCATATTCGAACAAGTTTTGAAAAGTTGTAACTTGACTAAATTGTAATTGAAATTTGACGTGTCACTAAAATTAGTTGAATGTTCATGGAGTTATAGATTGCAGATTGTCAAAAGGAAATATTAGAAGCAAAAGCAATGGTTGAAGAGGCAGAGCGTTCTCTGAGTATTGGCGGTCCTGAGAATGGAGATTCGTTTGCAAATATGGGAGGTGAATTTATCCACAGAGATAAAGAGAGAGTGGAGTCTATAAAAGCAGCATCCATTTCTGCCGTAGTTGGGACTCTTGCTGGGCTTCCCTTATCTTTAACTCAGGTGTCTAGCAATTCTCAGCTGATACTGCCTCTAGGAATCATCTTTGTTAGCTGTGCATTATATGGTGTAACCTTTCGGTATGCAATAAGAAGAGATTTGGACAATTTTCAGCTCAAGTCAGGAACTTCTGCGGCTTTTGCCTTTGTCAAAGGTATTATATCACACGAGTAGAAATTAACATAACAGGAAAAACAAAAACATTACAGAAAATGCAGCAATAATGTGTCTTTTCTCCAACAAATTTAAACATGGAGTGTAGTTGGTCTGATGATTATTCTATATTGGATTCCATAATGTAGGTCTAGCCATGTTGGGTGCCGGACCACCTTTGGAGTTGGAAATTGATAGCTTCTTATCCCATGCTTTTGATGGTGCAGTTTATGTATCCCAAAGCCTGTTGATTTTCTTTTTTGCTGCTGTTGGTTTGGATTTGTGCATGAAATTGAGGATTTTAAGTCCATTCCCCATCAAGACGGTTTCCACGACTAATGAATTATAAATAAAGCCTTCTTTACAATTTTGAAAAGTTTAAGGCCTGCAACATGCATAGGTTGCAGATTTGATTGTAAACATGTTTGAGTACCATTTATACTCTTCTACTCAAATGACTATATAGCCGAATTCAGACTTGGTTGGTTAGGAAATGGAAAGAGTATTTAGCCGAATTCATACTTCTTGTAACTGTGTTACAAAAAGTGAGCTGGCAATCAAGAAATTGTTAACAGCGTAGGGGCTATACATCAGGGTCAAACTTAATCAATAAAATGATTTATCCCCCATGTTTATCTTCTTGCAGCATCATTTCAGCTTCAGGCTGACTCAAGGTATAAGTTCAATGTGAAAATTAATTGTCGTCTAAATGAGTCCAATCCGTACCATGAAAAAAGAAAATTAAAAGGTTGCAATCTAGTCTCAGCTGACTGAGAAATTCATGATTTAGACATGATGGATTGATGATGTATCGAGTTTATAAAATCATAAAGTCCTACCTCAAGATTATTATCAGGGCTTGAAATTGTCCAAGAGCATAATCTATGAAGCTCGCGTGCAGAGAGTTTAACTTTTCCTGACAAAACCTGCCTCCTGCTAGCTAAACTGACTTAACATTTACATAATGCAAACAAACCTCATTATATAAAGCTTGTATCAGCAGGCAAAAAGGATAAAAGGCGTCATTCATCAACAATGGCCGCCCTCCTCTCTGTATATTGAACATGTTCCTACCCAAGGGATGCACGTCATTGGTCTCAGATGAGTACACCTTTTTAATATGGCATCTGAAATGGTTCTCATCTTCTTGTACAAAGCTGTAAAATTTATCTTTCTACCACACATTGCTTTGTTCTTGTTCAGTGATGAAATTAAAGCGAGATTAACTCGATCAAACACCAGAATTTCCACAAAATAGATTAAAAACAAATGGAGGCTTCACTTCTCACCAAGCTTGTGGGCATCACCAAACCGCATCAAATTAGAAACTCTGGCATTTATAATCATCAAATTATAATTGCAGTTAGAAACTCTGATCAACTTCTAACAAATGGATGCATTGTTGCGATTAATCTTGCTCTACTTGTCAATGCTAATGCCATTTTGTCCTTTCCACAACCAGAATAAATTCTTACATCACTCACTATCATTAATTGCACAAACATTATTGTCATCTGTTCATAATGCAACAAGGTACAGTCTATAATGGAAAAACAGTTCTTTCAGCTTGATCTTCCTCCCCAGTTAAATATTTCTTTCAGTATCGAACTCTTGGAGATGCTAAGCTCAATGGTCCTCAGTCCTCCTTCATATAACAGTATTCAAGATATCAGACTTCAAAAGAGAATTCATTTGACAGAAAATGTGTTAGTATGCAGTTTAAGTGGTAAATACCTCTTCCTCAGAGTGTCCTTTATTCTTTCTCACAACTGATGAAATGTGCGTTCCAGCCTCCCTTAATAATTGCAACCCTTGAATATCTCCATTCTGTATACTTGCTTCTAGCTGCCAATAGGAAGAGTTGGCAGTCAGATTTCACTAAGAATGATAGAGAGTGTACAAGCTCCCTTACCTGAATGTGAATAATGCAAAATAGAATGCTAGCAATTGGCAGCCAGCTATCTTCTGGTGAGATTGATAAATTCGGCCTACAGTAGAAAAAGAGCTTCTAGATTAGGAAGTGACTGATACAGCTTATAAAAATCACAAACAAGCAATTAAACTATCACAAATGAACCCAGCTATATCAGAAGAGAACCATAGTACTAATAAAATCTGAAGTATTGCATAAACACTAAAAAGGAAGCCACAAATTGCCGGACAAGATGCCAGTTTTTATTGTCATTTGAAAATCAGTAGAAAAAGGAAAAAGGGAACAAGGCCCATCAAAGACATGACTTCTCACATTTGGTACAGGTATTTTCAGAATCATAATGGAAAACTTGAGAGAATAATAATGGAACTGGGGAACATATTGATGTCATCTAAGAATCATGTAAAAGCACCATTGCATTCTTAGAATAAAAGCATTGTGAAACACAAGTACACTAATGTCTTTCAGTTAAAATTCTAGGTTAAAGTCAAATACATTTGATTTATCATTGGTCATACTCATAATTAATACTTCCCAGCCAATATATCAATCCTTGCACAGAAATTATAGCCAGAAAAATGTTGCTTTTTTTTCCCCCAAAATGTCATTCTGGAGATTTTATGCAACTCAAAATAAAAGTTAGAACACTCGTTGCACATATAATTTTAGAGAGAATAAACTATAACATTCATAGAAATTTTCTTCATCAAAAGATATCACAGTAAAATTCATTTTAATATTTATAAGGTACATTGGAGGAAGAAAAAATCAATAATTTTCAAATTTTCATATGGAAAAAAACGACAACATGTCCTCCAAGACAAATGACTCGCAGCAATCAATGACAAAGTTAAGAGCACTGCACCCCCCCATCATTTTGCTACTGAAACTACGATCAAAGAAACACCATTACAAGATTAGTCCTATTTACTTTGAAGAAAAATAAGATAGGTATAGCGTGTTCTAAGCAACCAAATTAGGGAAAAAACTAGTTGTAACCAAATGATGCTCCTGACTTGAAAATTGTAAGGGTTAAAATATGAGCTCTTCTGCAAGCAAATCTACTGAACTCGAGCAAATGCACTCTATTATGTAATATGGGGTTGAAATTATTATATTCAACAAGTTTCACGAGATTCAAAGAACCATAGAATGGATAGAGAAGTCGGGCATAACTAAAAAAAAAAATTTAAAATTTTAAAAAGAAAAAGGAAAAGAAAGAAACTTGACAAATCCCAACCAACCTCAAGTAAGGAGCTAAATACACAACAGCATAAACAGCATAGCGCCGCTTCCCAGTGTCCAACCACGCGAACAACCAACTCTATATTTTAATCAATCAAAAAGAGGAGAAATTACTCATAAGAACAGATGTTATAAGTCTATACCATTTAAATTCAATTATAAACTTCGTTTAAAGACTGACCAGCCAATTGAAATAAGGTATGAAGCTGATGATACCCATAACTGCAAACCTAGCATCGGCCGAGTCAATGACCGAGTCACCCTCATCATCCTCCGGCGTAGAAGTGATCGGAAAAATCAACGAGTTCAAAATGCTTGCGCCGATTGCTATTCCAATCGGTGCATCGGTTGAAAACTCAGCTCTACACGTCCCATTTCTCAGTTTCCTCTGCAACCCCGCACATTTAAATTAAGCCACAAAAAAAAAAAAAAACTTTACAAAGTGGGTTCATTGGATCGATTCCATTACCTGTAAAAGCTTTTTGTGATGGTGGCGAGTACGTGTGGGTCTGAAGACTGGTAACAGAGAGGATTTAAAGCAAAGTGAAGAAGAAGATGAAAGTGGAGGTGTAAGTATAAGGGGGAACATTGCTCAGAAAAGCTAGCATCTAAGTTGCGCCGTCGTGTTGACTGCTGGTGGTACTGTCGTCCGTCGCTGGTCGATGGTACTTTGTTACTGGAATCTTTGGGTTTTATTTACCAAAAAAAGAAAAAAGGAATCTTTGGTTGTTGCAGTTGTTGAGAAAAGTGTCGTAGGTTTTAGAGGAAAGATCAGCTAGAACGAATCTTTTTTGTATCTTACAACAGTTACTCTGTTTGACCGACCTAAGAAACTTCATGAATGTAAAAAAAAAAAAATTATTTTACGGGATAATTAGTAATTAAATATTAATTTATATAAAATGAATAGATCATTTAATTTTAAAAAATATTTATAATGTATAATATTAATAATTAATAACATTATTTCACGTATCATTTGCTAATTGATAAATTTATTAAAAATAATATTTATTTATTTTTATACATTGAGTCAGTATATAAAAAAAAAGTGTCGGTAATATTCTATTTGATATTCTCAGTGACATTAGCTCATAATATTAATATTAAAGAAAGAAATTTAATGAAAGTTTTAAAATTTTTTAAAATTTTTTTGCAATAATATTCTATTTGATATTGTCAGTGACATTAGCTCATAATATTAATATTAAAGAAAAAAATTTAATGAAATCCTTAAAAAAAAATTGCATTGAAATTATGGGTTAGAAATAGTCTAAGTCAAAACCTAACTCTATCATGTGCAATGTTTCATTTGATTACTGGCATTTGCGAACAGCTAATTGCGCATCGGATAACATGAAAACCGATGATCTCAAGGCAAGGTTTCTTCTTTCTTTTTATTATTTTTAAAAAGGACAGGCTTCTTAACTTCTCGCTCTAATTAACTATATTTTACTAACTAATTACTCAAATGGCCCTATTTTTAAAAAGCTCTTTATTTACAATCTTTTTTTTTTTAAAAGGACATCTTTATTTGCGCTCTTGACATAAATTCTGAAAGTGTCCTGTAAAATAGACGCATTATTCATTTTCGGCAAACGCAGACATCCAAAAGTAGAACGTATACATTAAACATTTAAGAAAAATAAATAACACATTTTTGAAATACTACTTTCTCTCTTTAAAATGACACAATTCTAACAAGGTCATTGTACGGTGAATTAACAAAATACATTAACCTGAACAAAAGCCTCAAATTTTAAAGAGAATGATACTACATAAAAACAATGTTAAGTGTTAAAAAGTCGTCAAAGCGTACAGATCTACAGCAAAGGTAGACTATCCACTCGAATTTATGGAGCAAGCCAAAATGCCCAAACCTTGGGAGGAGCCTTCGGCGAAGACGGGAACTTCAGAATGCAAGGATTTTTGGTACCAAGCATCATGGTTTGATGCCATTTCCTAGACAAGATCCAAGAATTACTATTTGATTCTTTTCTTTTTTGCTCGTTCAATTTTCATGTTGTGTTTAAAGTTTAGAAAAGCTGCCCAATGGAGTTTCGCATAAATGCTTCTCATTTGACCAGACAGTCAACAATCCTTCTCTAGTGTTTTTGCAGTTGAAAGAAATCTAGCTCACTGGCAGCATCATTAACTGCCTACCACATTTTACAGGAAAATAAACAAATCCGAAGAGGGTGAAGTGCTGAGCGGGGGAGAAGGTAATATGGTCTAATGGCTGTGAACACAAACCCAGCTCATACATTATCTATTAACAAATTACACTTTCTGTATTTGAAAGCATACATATAAATTATAAACGATCTACAAAATATGAGCAGAAGCTTCTGAATTTTTTTTCACCCTGCGATCACTGGTTCCCTTGATGCACCCTGCTGAATCTGCATAGGATCGAGCGGCTCCTTGCCATTTCCAAACATCCAATAAATGAAACAAATGGTATCCTGGGAGTCATTATTCTGCTTGTTTGTCATTTGACAAGAATGAATCTCCCAGAAAAGTATATTGATTGATGACGAGGGAATGATCCTAAGAAGCATAAATGCTAGCTTCTGCTTCTTCCTATGCCAACAAACAATAATTATGCAGAAATATTTAAAACGAGCGCCGATCATGAAGAATTGTATAGCTAACTTAATCAGATGAAGCTCTTACCTGAATATACATGGTGTTAATGTACACATGGATTTGGCCACTGGTCAAGAATCTCCTCCTTTTCTGTCACCATCCTCTTCCCGGCCAGATACCACATTTAATCGATGTTGCAACTGGCAGCAATAGGAAAATCATGAATGAGAGAGACTGAAGTGCATATTAATTTTCAAAAGCTTCTTTTCCTCTTTAATTCATTGGTTAAAGATGAGGGGACTTGGCAAAAGATCCATTACTTGTTGCTCAGTGATTGCGCTGTACTCAGCATATATAGCAGCCAAGATATATCACCTCTGGAATTTTAAAACTTTATTTAACCTGCTCTCATGGATGACTCATCCAATTTATCCCAAGAAAAAAAATCTCCCAATGGGAAACACAAATACATGGAAAACTCTTCAAAAAAGGACTTACTTGCATGTACTTTAGTTTTTCTGCTGTTAATTCGTCAGTCAAATTATTCATCCTGCGAAATTTAGAGACACGGAGATGAACAGGAAAATATATAATTAAACAAAATCCTAAAGATATCAGAGCATTTAAATCCATTGGGGGAGGGGGGAGGAGGGGACACCTTGCTTGAAGCTCGCAAATTTTCAGAAGCAGCAAGTGTTCCCTTTCAGTAACAGCAGCATCGACCTGTTAATTAACAGATAAATAATGATATCAGCATCAGTATGGTAAGACCTTAGAAGTCAGATATTGTTGCATGATACGTAAAAGTATTGTGCCAAATCAGTATCACTGACAATTGTTGAGCAATATTGTATCGACACTTTCAGTTACATTTGCATGCTCTAGCATAAGACTTCCCAGTAATTTTATGTTGTTTTAGATTCCTATACGAAGGTGCAGAATACACCTGTCATACAGATAGAGAACCAAGCCAGACAAGTATCAGCACCAGCAAATAGAAGTCACTCAAGAAGTTTCATCCTAAACCAGGGATGTCTTTGAACTCTCTTCGATACATTTTGGTGATCTCAAAGATTAATGTGAATAAGGCAGTCGACCATTTAATGAGAACCCAAAATCAGTACCAAAAAGACGTATATCAAAAGAAGGATTTTGTAAATATAGAGTCGACTAAGAATATGCCACTTACACTTCCATTATTCTCTGAGTTGCGAGGTAACTTCCCATTTTGAGAAGCTGAAAGAATTAAGAGAGAGATAATTGAGTTATCTAGAACATTTTCCAGAATATGCAAAATAAAGATATTCCATCTTTGATATTTAACTTACCATCTGCTACCTCAGCTGGTTGCAAGCTATTCAGCAAATTCATGATGAGATCCTGAGATAATGCTGAGAATTAGTACGAGATTGGCAAAGGCAATGAAAGCTTCAATTAGCTATGTTAGATGTCAAAACATAATTTTAGCAAAGATGAATTCATCATTAAAATTCCCTTAAATCTAAAACAGAAAAAAAAAAAAAGCATGAGAAATCAAATAATTGTTCACACCTGTTGAATGGATGTCTGCTGAAAAAGATTTTGAAGGTGGGGCATCAGAATAGACGCAGGTATATTACTGTTGCCAATTTCCTTAGGTGGAATATTAGAAGGCTGCCAGATAAATATCAAGCATTATAACATATCCAAGCATTAATGATATATGCACAAAGCAGTCCAAGTAATGAAAGTGAAATTTAAACCAAAAGTTGATGGTGTTTCTGCCTAACTTCATCTATTTTAGGTGGCTGGCTTCCATTCTTCATTAAATTCTTTACTGGACTAGTTCATATTAGACATGTAAGGTATCAGGTCACAAACCATTTGCTTAGAATCAAATATCCAGTCTCCAACACTGGCAGACTTCCTCAGTGGCGACCCCTGAAAATGACATAAATACACTCTATTGAGGAGGAAATAACTCCAAATTATCTATCTTTAGACATCAAGATAATAATAGTCCAACTTACTTGTGAGGAACGTCGAGGAACTGTACATAATGGAATATCCTATTGTAACGATTAAGTTAGCAACAGTTTTATACATAGTGAAGAATCACAAGCACATTCATATACCTTTACAAGATCTACATTTTCTGATGTTACAGAAAATCTTCCTTTTATCTGTACCAGATTGGTCTTTGATTTGTCATCCAGAGAATCTCTAAATCCTAGGGGCAGCATGGAAAAGAATCAGATAGTTCTCAACTAAATCCACCTTTGTGCAGTTGAAATTTTAACTTTGTCAGAGCACTAACAATGAACTGCAATGAAATGAGACATTGAATACCTCCTGAGGATTTGATTGGAGCTGATAAACTGTTGGCTGAAGCCCGGTTCGGAAGCATTAGAGGGCCACTCAAGCTGGGTGCTCTCCGTACTTGCTGACCTTTCTCAGCTTGTTGCTGATTTTCAATCTCAGATCTGATAACAAAACTGTAAGAACACCATTTAAGATAGCAGAATAAAATCCACAATCATGTGTTCACTCAAGTAAGCACTGCCAAATCTGGAGTATTCTAAAGCCTGAATCAGGTTAACAAATGATAGCAATTTGAAGATGTGGATTGGAAGAAGTCCTCATCATAATGTGAATAAACTCTTCTGCTGAAATTTAAGTGCACAATCTGCATTCAACACCTTCAAGCAAAATAAGAAGAGACCCTTTTTCTATTTTGAAAACTTGTGGTCTTGTAAGCTATCAATGGCTAGTGATTTTCCTGATAGCATAATACACATCTTATTGAACAATATTAAGATTGTGTGTTGCTCAAATCTAATACTTGATCCTTGTTCACCATATACTTTACAGCTAGCGTTCATTATGATGCAGGATAACTACATTACCATAATATAGGTTATCAAACTGAATATGGGAGCACAACAAAACAATACCTCTTTCACCATTTCCTTTACACCTGCTTATCCATGTTTTAACATACTCCTGTCAAAAATTGAATATCCATATTTCCATTTTAGGATGTCCACTTTGTTAAAATAACATATTTTTCAATTAAAGTTCCACAAATAACCTTCTTAAATTTTAAGGGATGTAAATCCCTCTAAGTCATAGTCTCATTGGTAAACATTCAAATTAATAAAGGTAAGGCAATAACTTACTTCTGGACAAAATGTTCTAAATATCTGTGTCAAATTGAAAGAAGACATCCAATTTTGGACAGGCAGAGTAATTAACACCTCATTAATCTATGGCCATTAACTCATCTGAAACTGGATAATAATGAATGTAATAAATGCTTATAAACCTTTCTAAGTTACGCGCAGACATTGAGTGGCCAACAACACCACCTGACACGAGTGGTCCACTTTGACTTTGGCGAGTTTTGCCAGTCTGAGTTCTAGTCTTGGAAGTCAGCAAATCCTTCTCCGAGCCAGGTGGTGGAAGCTCTGTTTTCAGCCCATTCTTCTTGAATCCAGATTTCTCTTGGTTGTCAGATTCTACTAAATCACTTTCCAAGACCTTTGCAACTTTTATCTGGCAGTCAGCTGCTGCTTTTTCCTCACCATTCATCTGTTCACTGAAATCAAACATTGAGAAGATTATATCTAGAAAATTATCTAAAAGACACCTTAACTGCAAGCTAAATATATCTCTCAAACAGAGATTTTACAGAACGAGTCACTTACATCTATCCTATTTTCCCAATCAAACAGGAGATAGACAAATCATTTGAAGGCCAAAATGTTAACATATTGAATACAGAATGGGATCAAATATACTTCAATATTGATTTGATTTTTTAGAACAAATATTTTTACCACAAACAGAATACAATTGTGCTATATTGAAAGCTTGTGAAAAAATTACCTGCAAATGACACTTGTGGGAATTGATTTTCCTAAAGAAAGTTTCCAAGTATATGCATCCTGCCAGTATAAAGAAAATTTACATCTAATTTGATTTACGTGGAAACTTTTCCAGGGAATACAAAGAGATAATAGTAGATGGTAGAATCAACTGCTATAAAGATACATATAGATGAAATACATAAATTACCGTTCTCTTAAATTCAAATTTTCACTTTCTTCTTTTGTTTCTTGTATTTCATCTTCATCTTGCACCTGTCACCCAAAAGAGAAATAAGTTTACCATTCCTTAAGTGGATGACCCTGAGAATCAGATTTTCTGCCACTACATACCAGTGATGCTTGGGATTTCAAATCTTCAAGATCAAAGTTCCAGGCGCTTACACCTCGCTGGTACTCACTCTGGGCAGTTGCAAGAAATGATTAGCAAACCAAGGAAAGCAATGAAATACATCATTCTGATTTCCACCAGTTTAAGTCATTCGTATATTGCAAATTTAACTGGAGAAGAAATAAACAAGTCAAACAGAACTTGGGCATCCCTCATACAAATACCAGCATTGAATTACTCAACATTTTGGAGAACTAGACAACCACTGCTCTAAGAACTATATTTTACATAAGACTTCAAAATATAATGAGCAAAGCTTCAATCCAGTATATAATGTTGAAAAATGTGGGTCCAATCATTCTCAAAGGGACATAAGGGAAATAATTCTATTATGCATGCACAGGAGATACTATTTAATTATTGCTCCCTCTCTCCACTTTACACATTCAACTCCCGTCCAATATGAAATTGAAAAGAATTCAATAGTAATCTGTTCTATAACACCATAACAACGCCATTGTTTTTTCACACCAGAGCGCTCTCTCAGTAAGTAAAATGCAAAGGAGCATGAAATTGAAATATAAACAAGAAAAGGAAAAGTAGGTGTAATTGTTGTACAAAACACACTGGTACAAACAATGCAGTAGAACAAAATGTTGGCTATGGCAATTGAATGCTAATCAAAAGGAAATAAAAGAAAAAAACCAGAATTTCTTCTGATGCTACCTGTGATAATGCTTCCTGTTCTGCTGAAGGCATTTTCTTCAAAGCTAGTTGTGCTGCATCCTTCAGCTGCAATTAACCAAAAGGAAAATCATGAAAAAATAAATACACAGCCAACATAGTGACACTAAAATGACAAACCTGAAGTGCCTTCACACGATTCCATAGTGGTGGCAAGTCAGCAAAGAGTTTTTTCACGGAAAGTTCTGGAGGCTTTGCATTCTTGAAAAAGGAATGTTTCAACAATTTTTCTGCAGTAGGCCTCTTCGTTTGATCTTTCACCAAGCACATTGCAACCATCTCTTTAAAAGACTGTTAACAACTGAGAATTCTTTACTAATCAATCGGCAAAAGAGAGAAAATACAGGAATAGCAGCACTTGATGATGTAAGAAATACAGTTTTTTTAATAAATCTACCCCTCAAACTGAATGGTACAACAAATGCACACACCTTAGAGAACTTTTTGTCACGATCATAGTCAAGTCCAGGAGGGGCATTCTGTATGGTCATCAAGAGAACCTAGAAAGCAAAGAAAGATCAATATACTCATATAAAAAATTGTTAATTACGCATATAGTGCATCTAAATGAAATTCTTTCTATTGTTTGAGTTCTCACAGATAGAAACACATACCTTCAATGGAGGATACTTTGAGAATGGTGCATGACCATGAGCCAACTCCAGTGCTGTGATTCCAAGCGACCAGATATCAGCCCTGTAGGTGAAAAATTTTGACAGGTTAGTCAACCAAAGTTTGCCCCAAGGCAATTTCTACATATTTTTCAACCCCAAGACTTATTTCATTATGTAAATAAAACATTCGGTTATTCTTTCTTTCTTTCTTTTCTTCAGGTTTTCCATTTTCTACTCACTGAAACATTACTAATAAACTCTTTTTATTTTATTCTTTCTTCTTTTGCATGTGGGCAAGTATAAAGTAACAACCTTGATTATGCTTTTAGATATACAACAGTATGAAACATGCAGATTCAGACAATGTGGTTGCTGAGTTACTCACTTGAAATCATATCCACTTCCAGGTTGCAACACTTCTGGTGCCATCCTAAGAACAAACATTAAGGAAGACAACTGATTAACCATAAAGAAGACATTATTCCTTAACCTGTGAATGTTAAAAAAGAAAAGGAGAGCACAGCAATCACGTCGTACCAGCATGGAGTTCCCACAAATGTATTTCTGGACTGCTGTCTGTCACCTTTGTCAAACATGCAAGCAGAAACACCAAAGTCAGCAAGCTTTACCTCCCCATTGCTGTCAAGTAGTACATTCCCAGCCTGACAAACAAAGAGGATAGACAAAGTGAAGTTGAAATCACCTGCCTAGGATTGGCAAAGCTGCTAAATGGTTGCTATCCCTTGCCCTCCCCTAACTTTCATAAACTCATATTTTCCCTTGAATTTCATTCTCCCATTACATTGAAGCCCCATTAAATCAATAATTCCACCACTCCCTCCCTCCTCAGCCCTATAATCCATACTTGTGAAAATTCAGTAGCGAAGTCAATATGCAGTTTCCTCTTCCAACTCTGACCCCAAACTTAATAAAAAACTAATAAAAAAAAAAAGAAGAGCCATCCTAAGCGCACATGCTTTAAGAGAAATAAAAGCATTAATCATAACACAAATCTCAGATATAATGAAACCTTAACATCACGATGGATGTGTCCATGCTGATGTAGGTACTCCAAAGCCTTAAGGGTTTCTTTTAGGATAGATCCAATAGCTGACTCTTCAAACCCCTCTGGATATGCTATTTTCATGAGATGTAGACAAGACCCCTCCGCCATGAATGGCATGACCACCCAAAGGTTACGGTCAACGACAAATGAACAATATGCTCTAATTACATTAGGGTGATCTATCAAACTCATTGTTTGAGCTTCTCTGCGTATGTCATCCTGCAAACAAATATACATCCTCATAACTAATAAAAAGTGTGCATACTTGAATTAAGTGCTGGTTCTTAATTATGTAACTGGGTGAAAAATTTGGCGTTGAACCAAAGAGATGGAATGGAGTTGAACTGAAATATTTATCACAAACTTCAGTGAATAAGCATAATGCCTAAGCATTACTATTTGGCGAAGTAAGAAACATTAACAAAGGAAACTTGATGAAGAAAGATGGCATCTTCAGATACCATCATCTGGTGGTTGCTCTGCACAGAAGACAGAAAGCAAACAGGAACAAGCAGAAATACACTTGTACGTGATTTTTCCACACTGACATATCTATGTCAAATCACATTCTAGCATTGAGGATCCAGTATCAAACAGCCGTACATGGCTGTCCAAGATTATGCTTTCAGTTTAATATAATCTTCCATGCATAGCAAAAAGACCATCAATTTCACTTCAGTGCAGAGTTTCTCCTAAAAGAACTAGATAGTAATCCAGTCTCCAACATCTTTAGATTTCAAATCAAACCATCAGTTGATAATTACTAATGTTAAAATCGTAGCCAGAATTTTTCAGGTTAATTCTGCGAGTATAAGAATGCATGCTAAGGCTAGAGAGGTGACTGAATAAACAATAAAATTTTGGTTTAGCAACTTTTTGTTTAAAATAAAAAGTTATGAGTTACTTGTCCAACCTAATTCCCAGGTGGAATAGATCTACGAGATTAATTTGATAAATGAACAAGGCAGGAAAACTTGAGTTCTGATATGGTAACTATGTGACAGTCCCTTTGGGCTTCAATGCAGGACCAAACTTCACTACAGAAACAAGCAACTAATGCATAGAAATATTCTTATAAAGCGAAGTGATAATGCAATACTAATACAAGAGAAGATAGCTAGCTTATTTCAAATTTCAGCAATGGATCAGATCCTAACACAGCATTCTTATTTTTGGGAGATTGCTATCATGTTACATCATAAAATAGAAACAGAAAATAACCATCTATGAAATGGGCAGCCAGAAATGGAAAGATCGAGTTGATCTCGAGAATTGATCATTTATCTTAAAGGGAATGCATCTTTAATTTGCACAATGCAATGCCCCGCAAAGCCTTCACCTAACAAAATTTGATATCTTTCAACTTCCATGCTGAAGTCTGCACTACAGGAATTTTAGTGTGAAAATAACACTTTCTGCAACCAAATATTGAATTGCTAGGTATGTTATTAGTGTTTACCTTTTAGATAGTAGACCAATGACAGTACAGGGAATTGTTAATAAACTGAATTAGTCCAGAACCTTTTGACAACTTATATAGAACATTGATTATATAAAGGAAACGCCTGTAAAGCAAAACAATAATGATTGATCATACTTTTGAATGACTTGTCCTAAAAATTGTTTGAACTGCTAGTTAAATACCCCCTGAGAATGCATGACTCGGTTACCATGGATTACGAAAGATACTCTCTTCAGCTTTAACTATAAAGTAAATACCAAATGTAGGAAAGCATGAAGCTAAAGGAGGTGAAGGACTAGCAATGCCGAATAAGCATCCTTTGCAAGGTCATATTGGATGACAGAAAACATAGAACTTTCAGTACAAAGTAGTAGAAATAAACAGTCCTCAGAAACCCAATGTACAGAATACACTTCTGTTAACAGACTAAATCCATCAATCAATTCACCATTCTTCACTCCACTCGCCTGCCAAAAGATTAACTTTTCCTCTCCCTCATTCAGACCATTGAAAGACTTAAACTTGAATAATTCAACCCTAGATTACTGAAAGAAAGCAAATGAAACATTAATTTCCAAGAAAATCTGACCTCAAATCACAAAATCGCATGAAAAGACAAAATTCAGGAAGTCTGAAATTGAATAAACAATCAGATCAAATTACAATCAAAACTACATCCCAGAATTCAGCTGATGGAGCTTCACCTCTAGTTCAATTCCACATAAGACAAAATCAACAATAAAAGAAATCTACACAGGCCTAAATATACAAAACCTGCAACAAATAAGACAAACCAACAAAAGTGCAAAAAGGATGATAAGAAGACAAACCAGATTGCTATTACAGCGATCGAGATCCATACACTTGACCGCCACAACTTCATTTGAAGGAAGATAGATCGCTCTATACACAGTAGCGCTGGCGCCATAACCGACCTCTTCTAGAAGCTTGTAATCGTTAGGATTCACGGAGCAGTTCCTCTGTCCTCCAGCCATACTTCGAAAACCGGCCGGATAACGACAAACGCTGATCGGAAAACCTCTCCGTAACTCGGAATCACTAAAACCGAGACAATATCGAACTGAAAAATCAAAGCACCGGTGAACTGCCAGAGACTAGTGAGACTACGAGCGTTGAAGTTCAAGAAGAAGAAGAAGCAGCAGCTATTTCTTCTTTTCTTCTCACAATGCTCCCAAATACTAGCGATATTTTTTAGATTTTGTTTTTTATTTACCTGTTTTTTTTGTTTTATTTTTGGGCGATGCACGTTGACTACCATGAGAAGCGGTTTAGAAATGAGAGAGAAGGAGAAGGAGAGGAGGCGATGACGTGGAGGAGTGTGGAGAGGATATTACACGTGGATAAGCATGATAAGGGGCCGTACGGGACCCTCTTCCACGTGCGCTTTATTAGTAGAGAATATTCTGTCTTTTAGATAAATTACTATTACCTTTTCCTTACTGACAAATTAATATTATATATAATTCAATTAGTTAAAATTGAATGTTTAAAAATTTTATTTTAATATATTTTAATTTTTTTATATTTTAAAATAGGTATATTTTTTATTAAAAATTTTATTAAAAATTTCCTTTAATATAAAATATATACGCTGTCATTAAAATGTCCAAATTTTTATTTTAATATATTTAAAATTTATTTTTTAAAAATAAGTATATTTTTTATTTAAAATTTTACTAAAAATTTACTTTAATATAAAATATATATGTCTTACTAACTCATAGTTTTACTATTAATTAAATTACTAATAAAGATAATATAATAATTTTATTAAGTTCAAAAGTTATTTTTAATAATCAAATGTAAACATTCAATTTCATACCAATAAAGTACAATATTACATATTTGTTTACACTAATTAATTAGTTATATGTGTTTGAATTTCTTTCCCAAAAAAAAAAAGAATATGAGTTTGAATTTGTAAAACTACTACTTACTAGTTGAGAATGGATTGAATTTTTCTATTTAAAAAATTGCTAAAGCACCCACTAAAATGGTATAAAAACATTTGTGATTTTTGTGATTAATCTATAACAAATTCTTTCAAAATATTTAAATTTATAAAGAAATATACTTTATAAATTATGAAATATTTATCACACTTCAGATATTTTTAACCCACAAAACTTATCATATTGAAAAATCAAAGTAGCATTATTATTATTGTTTATATAATTATTAATTGTTTTTATTTATCATTTTCAATTCAAAATACTACTCATACTCAACTATTTTATTCATTTGAAATTGAATTCCACATTTATATTTTGAAATGTCTAAAATAAGCATATTTATATCTAAAACTCCACAAATAACTTTTTTAATTAAAGATATTCACATCTCACTAACTAATTATCATCAGTACTAACCTAATTAATAACAAAACTCATAATGGAATTTCGTTAAAGTCAAATACTATTTTTATTTTTTTTAATTAAGTCATTTATGATGATTTAATTTTGAACATACAAAATAATAGAAAAGAAAACTCAAGAGTCAAGAACAGGAAAATTAACTACTTTGTCCAAGTTTTCTAATATATATACTACATGTAAGAGTCTCACAGCTACTTCCCTCCCTAGTCTACCAATTCTCGGCCTTGAAGATTCAGGTTCTACTAACACCAACTCTTCTAATGATGCATGGAGTCCACCCCTACCCCTTTTGAATAAATTCAAATTGAACATTAATGGTATGTGGTCTCCTCTCTGGGCAATTAGTGGCTCTATATTGTGAAATTAGCAACATAAATTCGTGATTACTATATCTATAAAGTTAGATAGTTCGTCTCACTTTGTCTTTTTTGTGCTAAACTTATGGATCCTTTATAATGTTTTTCAATTCATCCATAACCATAGTTTTCACAGCTCAGTACTTGTTAATGAAGTCTTAAAGAAATCAATGATTTTATTTCCTCTAAATAAATTTTTTCAACTTCTTTCAAATTAATATAGGAACCTTTTTTAGGCACTTAACTTATAACTTAGCTCAATATCCTCCAAAGAGCAAACACCTCATGTATGGTTTGGGAATATTCCCTACCCCCACATGTTTTGATTGGCACTCAATAAAAGCTCATTTATCTTTCTTGAACAAAATATAAAAAATACTCCTACTTTAATGTTGTCTTAAGAGAGAGAGAAAGAAAGAACGGCAAACGTAGCAATAATATTTTGACTTTTCAATGAATATGTATTTAAATTTGAGAAAATTTATTTATTTTAAATTTTGTATAAATTTTAAGATTCAATTTAAATTGATTTTTTTTTTCAAATTTCATTCTCCATAAAAAATCTTTCAAAATAATTTTTTACCTTAAAAATTCTACCATATCAAAATTTTAAATTATCTCCTAATCCCATAAATAGATCTCATATATTCATATAAATAATATTTTATACTTTTTAATTAAAAATACAATCTCATACACTTTATTAATTATATTTTATATTATTAACAATCATATAAAATTTAAAAAATATCTTATCAAACTTTTAATTCCCTAACTCAAAAAAAAAAAATCATTTCAATTTCCAATAAAAAAATTTACATGATTTTTAAATCACACACCCAATCCATTTCTTAATACACACTTAAGAGGTGAAGTACCCAAAATACACTTACCCCTATAATCACATTTTCTCCCCACTCAAACACAATTCCAATCTTTTGTCTAAACACAATCTCACTTTTTTTTTTTCTAGCATTCAATAAATAATTGGTGTGTATGCATTTTGGCTTTTATATTCGTACTTTTGACTTAAATTCATTGAAACTGAAGTGTCTGAGCGAAAATTTGAGACACGTTATAAAAGACACTCAATTACTTGAATCAGGATCCAAACCATGACGTGTGACTTTTAAAGTTGGACGTTATTGCTAAGGACGTGACTTTAGTAGTTCTAGATTCTTCCTCAATTGTAACTCCATAAGTCATACGTCATATTTTGGATAATGACTCCTGCAACCCCACGTCATATTTTGGGTCATAGCTCATGTAGCCACCTGTCGGTAATAATTTGTTATTATTCTTAATTTTTTAAAATATATAATCTTAATATAAATCTTTTTAAAATACATATTCTTAATATTTTTAAATATATAATCTTAATATAATGAGACATTTTTAGTTAGGGTCACCATACATACTAAAAAAATGCTTCAAAGATAAATAAAATGTCACAATTAATATATTAAATTAAAAATACAAAATACTGTCAAATTAAAAATTTATAATTTTGTTTTGAAAAAAATATAACTTATAATACCTACTACTCTCATATAAATGAGGTATGTGGAGACATTCAGGCAAGCTATGTTAACTAATTTTATCTACTTATAGAATAATTATATTAATTTTAGCATTTTTTATTAAAAAAATACATTTCAAGACTAAAAATTTAAACAATTGAAATTCTACATAAAAAAATATAAACATAAACAATTGAAATAAGATGAAAAAAATTAATTAATTTTTTTTAAAAATGAGAGTCAAACTTTATATTGGCGCCTAAGGTATAATCTAAGTTAGGTTGAGTAGAGTAAACCTTATATTAATATAAGTAACCTCTTCGTCAAGAATCTAAGATTATAGAAGAAGTTGGTATTCGGTAGATGTGTTTCTAACTTAGTTTGTTAGTCATCTTTTATGGCAGCTCTTATCGATAATCATTTATAAAATAGTACTACTACTTTGTAGAAGCATTTAGGAACAAAAAGTAATAATAGAACAATTATGAGGGGGGAAAAAAGAAAGCACCGATCTAGATTTACCCTTGTTGAAAAGTGAAAACCAAAGGGCAGTGGAGAAGACGACATCTGAATGTTTTGAGTCCGTGACAGAGGACTTGGTGGACAAATGCGACAATTTGCGGTAAATGAGCTTAGTTTACAGCTAATGGTTGCCGGTTGTACATTTTCTTTGCTTTCATCACTTCCGCAGTGTTCCCACATTCTTGACAAAAACATGTATTTAATTCCCCTTTTTGTCCCTTCAATAGAATTAATATCTCTATCGTGCTACTGTTTCATAAAAACAAGAGGAAATATGTACAGACCGTACGTACGTTACTCTTAAGGCTTAACACTCACTCATTAATGAAAATTTGTTATTTAAAATAGTAGTATAATTTTTTAAGTAAAATAAAAACAAGCTTTTAAAAGATAAATAAATGGAAATTTTGACTATATATGCATTAAAATTTAATTTAAATGACATTTTTTTAAAAAAAAATTATAATGAGTTGGAGTGTATAAATTTTTTCGTTAACATAGTTTTATATTTCTCGAAAAAGAAAGGAATGTATACTAAGGAGTCTGTTGCCAACGAGTTTGACCAAGTAGAGGTTAGAAGATACAGCTTCAGACCCTGTGTTTTGAGAAAAACTCCACCGAGTAAGTAGTTCGGTCCAAATAAACACAAATATTAAAGTTGATCTTAGTAGGTGGAGTTTGGTGTCCCTCGTAGGCTTGTCAATAGGTCAAATATACCCGATTTTAGATTTGGTTTCTAGGCTTATCAATAGGTTGGATACACTCGTTTTTGGATATAATTTTAATCGATTTTTAACAAATCTAAATGTACTAACACTTTGAAATTGGAATCAATTAGTTTTTAGCATAATTGCCTGATTTGATACTTCCCTTTTGTATGTTTGTCCGTTTTGATATTAATTCTTTTTTATTGACTTTATTAATCATCTATCTTTTTTTATATTATCCAATTATTCATTTTAATCAAATTAATGACGGTATCTGCCTTGAATATTTACTAAGGAACAAAAATGGAACTCCGATAAAAGCTCCCATCTTATATAACATAAGACATAATAAAACTTTTAAAAAGAAAAGAATAAAAAATCTTAAAATACAACAGATTTTTCTTCTTCTTTCAAATAAGGTTGTATTTGAAGATTTTTTATTCTTTTATTTGGTTTGATGTTATATAATATAGTGACTTTTTTAGTTCCATATTTGCCCCTCAACAAATGAGGGAGAATTTAACTAAAATAATCTCATTTTTAAGCTTTTGATAAAAAATAACCTGATTTTGTGGGGTGTACCAAAATAACCAAAATATATTTGGAAAGAAAGTCTAAACAATTTTGTTAAAAAAGACGTATTTGGCAAAAACGTCAACATTTTTTGCAAAGGGTAGACGTGATTGTGGACGTGATTCACAATCACGTCTTATTAGTTAAAGTTTTTTTTTCTAACTTTTCCTTCTTTTTTTTTTTAAAAAAAAACTTAAGACTTTTTTATTTGGAAATAGTGAGTTAAAAAAATAAAAAATAAAAACTTAGACGTGATTGCGAATCACGTCTAAATTTTTATTTATTTATTTATTTTACTAGTGAGTAAATTTAAAAAAAAAATTTAGAAACTTTTTTTTTAATGAAATAGTGAGTAAATTTCTTTTAAAATAAAAGTTAGTCACCTAAAAGCAAATAATTTTTTTGTCACATTAGCTTTAGATGTCTAATTTTTTTTTAGACAAATTGACTAACTATTTCATTAAATAAAGACAAAGTGTTTTTTAAAAAAATAGAAGATCAGTTTAACTACTATTAGTGTAAAAACAATATTTTTAATATTAGTGTAAAAATTTAGTGTCAAAATAAATTTCAATATTAGTGTAAAAATATTTTTTAAAATTTGTATTCCAAAATTTATATAATAAATAAATATTATTAAATTTTTTTAGGTGTCTAATGTTTTTTTTAAGATAAATTGACTAACTATTTCATTAAATAAATAAAAAGTTAAAAAAAATAGAAGATCATGTTTAATAACTGTAAAAATAGTATAAACATAATATTTTTAATATTAGTGTAAAAATTAGAGAATTTAACCAAATAACGTCCATTGGAAGTGATTTTTAAGCTTTTTTTAAACTTTTATTTTTTTTAATATAGTCAGTAAATTTAAGAAAATAATTAAAAGTCTTTAGATTTTTTTTTGAAACTTTTCCTTTTTTTTAATGAAATAGTGAGTAAAAAATATTATTTTTACACTAATATTATTAAACATGATCTTCTATTTTTTTTATTTTAAAACTTTTCCATTATTTAATGAAATTATTAGTCAATTTGTCTAAAAAAAAATGTTAGACACCTAAAAACAAATTAATAATATTTATTTATTATATAAATTTTGAAATACAAATTTTAAAAAATATTTTTACATTAATATTGAAATTTATTTTGACACTAATATTAAAAATATTATTTTTATACTAATAGTAGTAAAACTGATCTTCAATTTTTTTAAAAAACTTTGTCTTTATTTAATGAAATAGTTAGTCAATTTGTCTAAAAAAAAATTAGACATCTAAAACTAATGTGGTAAAAATTTTATTTGTTTTTAGGTGACTAACTTTTTTTTTAAAGAAATTTCCTCACTATTTCATTTAAAAAAAAGGAAAAGTTTCTAAATTTTTTTTTCAAAAAAATTTACTCACTAGTAAAAAAAAAAAAAACTTAAACGCGATTCACAATCACGTCTAAGTTTTTATTTATTTATTACTTTATCCTCTATTTCATTACAAAAAAATATATAAAAAAATATAAAAAATAAAATAAAATAAAACTTTAGACATTATTCACAATCACGTCTACCATTACAAAAAATGTCGATGTTTTTTCCAAACACATCTTTTTAAAAAAAATTGTTTATACGTTATTTAAAAATACATTTTGATTTATTTTGGTACACCCCCACCAAACTAGATTATTTTAGATCAAAAGCTTAAAAATGGGTTCTTTTGGTTAAATTCTCACAAATGAGGTCCATGTGTATTCAAGTTGGATTTGGTTATGATTTGACATTAAAAATCACATTGAATAAAATTTAAAAAGTCCATACAAATAATTTGGACAAAAATAGAAATACGTCTAAAGATGATAGATCAAAATGAGCATTTTTCATAGTTTTTAAATAAATAGATTCAAGTTCGGTATAATTTATTCTAAACTCTAAACTGATTAAGTTTGAACATGTAAATAGATAAAATAATACTCTATATATAATTTTCTCATGGGTTCGACCGATAACGGATCAATTGAAGAAGAGGATACAAAGAGTGCCAACAATAGTGATTTGAAGAATTTGTTCTGTAAATGAAGAAAATATATATATATATATATAAGAGATTCTTATATACTTACAATATAGAGTTCAAAATTTAATGTGCTACATATAGAAGATAATTAAGTAGAAAAGAGATTATTTGAGTTGATCCTCAAAACCTGTGAAGTCAACTATGAATTTACGTGTTTATTAATTTACTGATCATAAAAACCACATATAATTGGGTCAGTTCTTTATTTATTTATTTTCTTTTAGTTCTAATCCTTACAAAACAACACAGAGAAAAATTCAATCAGCTTTTATCACCTATTCTAAAAAGAAAAAAATAGCTTTTATTATCACATGCTATTGTGACTAATTATTGTAGAAATATCAACTCCATTGGTTAATATAAGTTGCAAATTTAATTCATATTTAACTCATGATTAATGTATAAAAAGAAAAATCCAGCATGCCTTACTGGATTTAAAGCACTCCTTAGAAACAATAATGCTACCATTCTAACTACCATGATACAATTGCATATTTTGAAGCACTCTTTAAAAACCGAAAAAGGAAAAATATTCAACAAAGGTGAAGAAGCAAATATGTGGAGGATGTTATATAATCCAAAAATTTACAAGTGTGATTATTATTAACTATTTCATCGATGAAATTAGAAAAATTTGTTCAATTACATTGAGAAAATATGTGAAAGAAATTTCTAAAACATGATTATTGGAAGCTTGCTGAATATCTCATTACTTGGGAATATTTATACATGGTAATTACATAAGAAATCTTGTGAATCTTGTGAAGCCAAGCAATGTGAAACTAAAGTGATAATCCATGAAAATAATCGTAATACATATCTAAACATATATGAGCATATCTTACATGATAATACAACAAAGAAGATAATTACACCATAATCTCCTAATAATTTCTTCCCACAACTTATAAAAAATTCCTACTCTGAATTTACTCAAAATAATCTTGTATGTCTAAACCTCCTGCAAGAAGCTTTGGTTACCAAATACCCAAATCCCAAACACATAACCCAGATTCCGACATCAACCGCCCATTTAACACCTTCCATTTCTACCTCCACCTCGCAATCTCCACCTTCCGCCACGATCCCAGAGCCACTGCACTCTTCGCAACAGCAGCCGCCGCCGCCTTCTTCTGGTTCAAGTTCGAGTTCTCGCTGCCTCTCTTCAGGAATCTCTTCCAACCCTTGGAAACACCTTGCCCTTCTTTTTCTCCTCCTCAACTCTACCTTCTCATTCATCAATTTCTCTTGTCCCTCCACCGCTACAAAGACGTTCGCCTCCTTCAGAAAATCAAGTTCATAATTACCCTCCAGCCCGCACTTGCACTCCAATTCCCAATTCTCGCCCTCGTCTTTCCTAAAAATTCCCTTCAACAACTTTACATCGCCCATGTAAATTTCAAACACGGAACCTTCGCTTGCTTTTAATTTCTCTCTGTTCCCGTATACTACACCCTGTGACATCAGCTTCTCGGCCGATACAACTCGGTGCATCGTAATAAACCCGGGCGCATCTGGTCGAATGCTCGATCCATTTATCTCCAAGAAAGATCCATTAATCCGAGGAAGAAAATGCAGCGTCAACGAATCTGGTATCAACTTCTGCCTGGCGGAAAATGATAAATGGAGATAAAATGCTTTGACCTTCAAGCGCTCCCGCTCGTTCGGTTGAAACCCTCTGCACATTTTTGGATTTGTTTTGTTTTAGATTTATCGGTGAAGAAATGGTGATCTGAGATTTAATGGAATTCATCGTTCATGGGAGACGTTGGTTTTGAGCGAGTCAGGGGGTGGGAAGCACACGGTTTTGAACGTGAGCTGGGAGAAAACGACAAAGGGAAAATGCTTTTTATTTTTATTTTTTATATATAGGTAAGGGAAAATGCATTTGGAGTTGGCTTCAGCCAGCAGTTTTTGGATTTGCCGTGTGCGGAGGAGACTTCAATTTTGACTTCTTTTTCTTTTTTGTGCTAATTTTGCAAGTTTTCTTGGGTAAGGAGATCTTTGAATTGCCCAACTTTATTATCCCAATTTTGGCATTTACATAGCCTAAGATGATTGTTAAAAGGATCCGACAACATTAGAATGAGAATGGCATCTCTGGCGATGTTTGGCCGTGAATGACAAAGTGACAAAACATGTTCTTGGCGTTTAATTTCTCAACTTGCTTGGTGTCCAATAGGAGGAGGAAGTAGTCACGCATTTGTTTGTTGCATCTAATATATCCATTCAGCAAGAAATTTCCGTGGGCATGTTTCCCTTAACAAAATTATTTCCCCCAATTTTACCTCTAAATCTTCCAAAAAATCAAGTTTTAGAAATTCTTAAAATGAATGCGTTTCTTGCACTTAGGCCAACAACATTAGAGGATTGGGCTTGTGTTAGACACATAGTGGACTTGAGCTTTTGGGCCCGTAGAAAATAAAAGGCCCCGTAGTGGACAAACCTTCAATCCCCAGCCAATGTGATCAGGAACCAAAACCTGTCTGGATCAGACTTCTTGTCCAATGAATGGTATTCCAAAAATTAAGGGTTCATCGGAATTGAAAGTTTCTTAGTTTTTTTTAAAATCTAAAATTAAATGTTCTAAACAATTTTTTTTTTAAAAAAAATGATTTTTGTATTTAAATTTTAATAATAATTAATTTAATATAAAAAATTAATATATCACTAATTCATGTTGTTTCACTATTAACTATCTTAATAATACATATATTGTATTAACTTTCTCGAAAGTATTATAGTTAATAGAATTAATAATACAAGGAGGAGTGGATGTAAATCAAATCCCAAATTCCCATTACCTGGCCTTCCCACTCCCTACCTTCCGTGTACCCAGTCACAGAGATTGGTGGGATAAAGAAAGCCATTCCTCATCCATCTAAGTCATGCCAAATGAGGAATTTGATTAAGAAAAAGAAAAAGACTTAATGGGTAACTCCACTTCTGTCCCCATTACTCTTTAAATTGGCGAATTGAGCTTAGTTTAAATGGAGAAACTGCTCTCTCTTCCCACCTCAGCACCATAAAAAATTTGATGCCAAATTTGAATTACAATTATTGAACCCAAAGTAAAATCAAGTTGTCATATCATTTCTTTCAGGGCATAGTCGAGTTGGTAAGATATAGAGAGAAATCTTTCAACAATGCACGTTCGAATCTCGTGTTAGACAAATTTTCACTGAAATATTGCGGAGGTTTGTCCTGAAATTTGAATTATGTTGACTATTTTTCACGTGTATCTGTTACTCGAGCATATCCCTACATCCCTCAATTTACAATCCTCATTAAGAAACGTCTTGTATGAGTGGGAAATAAGAGTGGGAAGTTCTATCTCTCCCTCATCAAAAGTTGCCATATCATTTTGCCCACTAATCACAAAATGGTATCTTTACTTAGTTGTCAATGACATATACCTGACAAACCATATTAGACTCGAAATATTTATGAGGGATCTAGAACAACTATTAGTTAGTGATGAACTAAGTAATCTTTGGTCATGGCAATTTTCTAAGGTTTATGTATCCTTGAATGCTACTGTCCAACCACAACCACAATTGTTTATCACGTACGTACATCAAAGGTCTGTAGTAGTAGCACTCGGGAAAAGAAGAAAATTCAACTCTTGATTATCAAAGCAGTGACTAGTAATGATGGGAGAGGCTATGACAATAACTTGTCGCTTAGGAAAGAAAATAAGGTGTCTCTTTTCTCAGAGCTTATTATTCTATATATTAAGGTCTCGGTAGTCGTCTTCTTCATCAAAACCTTAATTGTCGTTGTTAATTAGCAGGAGGGAGTAGTACTGCATGATAAAGATGGACGATCCGTTCCAATCCGGAGCAGAATTTCAGGCAACTTTATAGGGAAGTTGGAGCCCACGCTTGGCATATCTTTGACCAACGTTAAGGGTTTTGTCCAGTAAGCCAAACTACTCATCTTCTCTTTCTTTCTTGTGTGGAAACTAGTCAATCTTACTATATTAGAGTAATGATAGAAAACGAAACTAGGCAAAAACAATCAAAGGCAAAAAGTAGAACAACGGAAGGCCACATTTTAGAGAAAATTAAAAGCTAAGTCTTTCAGGGATTATAAAGAGCAAGGTCGTAACTTTTCCATTACTTTGATTAATATGGCTGGTGCTGAAATGAAACCAATACTCAAATGAAGTAGTGGACCGAGAGTTGATTCATGATAAGCAATATCAATATCGTTCTCCATCTAGAATTTTCCACTTTTTTTTTTGGCATCACCGAGAAACTTCAAAACATATGTAAATATAATCAAATCCTAACCACACATATATACACACCTAGGCCTAAGATATTGTGTACCTTTTGTTGATTTTTGATATGGAGATATGTCTCAATTAGTTTTCTTTCTTTCTTAAAATATAATAGCAATAATATTGTGTTTTAATGTGTACTGCACCTAGCTTTACCATGTAGTGGGTATTGATTAAAGATGAAGGAAACTTTAAATCATATGAGATAATTTTTAAGTGCCTAGGAACGGATCGAAAATTAGACAATCCATATGGAGACTTTGGAATTGGTCACTTCTCTGCAAAAGTTTTTCTTCTGCTTATTTTTATTTAATTTCTAGATTCATGTCCTTCATTGAAGCAAAGAGAAGTCGTCCAGTAGAAGCCATGAATGCAGGAGAAGAGTACGAGATGAAAGAGATACAGAAAGACGAAGATGTAGAAGAAATGCAGAAAATTCCTACTCAAACTTTTAACAGATTTCCACCATGGAGGCGGCAAATTACTCTCCGAGGAATTTTTGCAAGCATATTTATAGGCAGCATATATAGCGTGATACTGATAAAACTAAACCTCACGACCGGAATTAATCCGAACCTGAACGTTGCTGCTGCTCTTCTTGCATTCGTTATCATCAGAACGTGGACAAAGATCCTTCAAAAGATTGGAATATCTTCACTCCCATTCACGGAGCAGGAGAATACTATGATACAGACATGTTCAGTTGCATGTTACAGCATTACAATGGGTGGTGGATTTGGAAATTATCTGTTGGCTCTGAATAAGAAGACATATGAGCAGACTGGAGTTGACACAGTGGGAAATCCTCCAGGCAGCTATAAGGAACCTGGGATTGGTTGGATGATCAGCTTCCTCTTTCTGGTTTGCTTTATTGGCCTCTTTGTGTTGATTCCACTTCGAAAGGTATTTTGTTATCAAAACCATCAGCATTTCTCATGGTCTGCATTGGTAGTGTGTTTTTCCATGAGTTTAATTTTAAATCATTGTTGGATTTTCTTTCTATTGGTCCACAGATCTTGATTATCGACTACAAACTTACCTTTCCAACTGGCACGGCCACTGCAATTCTTATTCATGGATTTCATGCAAGGGGTGACCACATGACTAAGTATATTCTGTTCTGTTTCTTGACTTCTTTATTTTCATTGTATTTTCTTTGTTTATCAGGCCTTATTTTTATATTTTATTGAGTAAAGACAGATATATTTCATTTCTGCAGAAAGCAAGTTAAGGGCTTTACCAAGTTCTTCTCTATAAGTTTCATATGGGGATTTTTCCAATGGTTTTACGCTGGCAGTACTGGTGAATGTGGATTCAAACAGTTTCCTACATTTGGTCTGCAGGCTCTTAAGCAAACGTAATTGGTACATGAGTAAATTTGGATTTTCTTTACTATTCTAATTTAAGAATGTCAATTTTTGATGGCTTCTCTGCAGATTCTACTTTGATTTTAGCTTGACATATGTGGCCACTGGGATGATATGTCCTCACACTGTAAACTTGTCCATGCTTCTTGGAGCCGTGGTCTCGTGGGGTTTGATGTGGCCACTCATTGAAAAGCAGAAAGGAAATTGGTTTCCCGCAAACATACCAGAAAGCAGTATGAAAAGTCTTAATGGTTACAAGGTTCATATCATCTTATAAAAAAGTGACAAAAAATTTTATAATTAGGGATAAGGGATTTTGATTGATGCATCTTATAAAAAATAATGGAGGTAGTACAATACTATACATGCAGTGTATTCTTAATAATTTTCTGGTCTTTTAAGAATTTTCTCTTTGGATGAAAATAGTTCATGATCATGTCCTGGCAGGTTTTCATCCCCATGGCTCTTCTCCTAGGCGATGGACTGTACAGTTTTGTCAAGATTACCGGCATAACGCTCATAAATTTCTATGGCAGAATCAGAAGCAGAAAACAGAATTTAGGTGAACTTGCAAATGTATATATGCACTAACTCTACCATGCTTACGTGTGTTTGCTGAATCAAACATCATTCTTTTTCCCTTTTTTTTCAGTAAAGAAAACAGACAATGATGAGAAAACGCTTGATGGTCTGAGACAAGATGAAATATTTGTAAGAGAAAGCATTCCCATGTGGATAGCTGCCAGTGGGTACATTATCTTAGCCAGTGTAACAGCAATTGTCATTCCCTTCATCTTTCCTGAACTAAAGTGGTACTATGTGGTCATAGCATATATTTTTGCTCCATTTTTAGCTTTCTGCAATGCTTATGGAGCTGGTCTAACTGATATAAACATGTCCTTTAACTATGGAAAATTGGGGCTTTTCCTGTTTGCTGCTTTGGCCGGTAAAGAGCACGGTGTTGTGGCAGGACTAGCCGGATGTGGTCTGGTCAAGTCGGTGATTTCAGTTTCTTGCTTTCTGATGCAAGACTTCAAAACGGGGCATCTAACATTCAGCTCCCCAAGAGCAATGTTTCTTAGCCAAGCCATTGGCACAGCTATTGGTTGTGTGGTTGCACCACTCTGCTTCTTCTTGTTCTATAAGGCATTTGATATCGGAAACCCTAATGGAGAATACAAAGCTCCCTATGCCATAGTTTACAGAAACATGGCAGTTCTTGGAGTTCAGGGCTTTTCAGCTCTCCCTAGCCATTGTTTGCATCTCTGCTATGGCTTCTTTGCTTTTGCAATTGGTTTCAACCTTGTGAAAGATCTTTCACCGTCAAGAATCGGGAAATGGATGCCATTGCCAATGGCTATGGCACTGCCTTTTCTAGTTGGGGCATATCTTGCAATTGATATGTGCATTGGAAGTATGGTTGTGTTTATTTGGCACAAATTCAATCCTAAGAAAGCTGAGCTGATGGTTCCAGCAGTTGCTTCTGGTTTTATGTGTGGTGAAGGACTGTGGGTACTTCCTGCATCTATTCTTGCTCTGTCTAAAGTCAATCCCCCTATTTGCATGAAATTCTTGGTTTCTTAGGTCAAAGTTTGTAATTTAGCCTTAAAGTAAAAAGGATCTTATTATAGAACTATGATTAAGATGCTTGATTTAAATAAAAAATTTAAGATATTATTTGAGCATAAAAAAGTTATAGCATTATCTATATTATTGTTGTAATGAGTGATGAGACTATTATGAGTTAATGATTATTAATAAAATATTTATATGTTTATTTGAAAAATGTTGACATTTTAAATTTAGATATAGCAAAATAAAGTATTTTTGCAATGCTATGTTTTCCATCCAAGGGCAGCAAATTTTATCATTGATCTTTTGCAACTTTCAAGTGATTTGATTGCATATTCTTTTGTTAAAATACAATTTGGAATGAAAAATCTCAAGAAACTTCAGATTATACTACTATTAATTTTTTTTATTTTTATTATCAAAAGTTGTTATTCAAATACACCCAGTCTTTTTAAGTAAACTCAATAAAGTATAATCTTCATGGCTTAACCCATAGGTCAACCCTGATGCCTGCCTGTAACAGCCTATGATAAAGGATTTTGAGCAATGGGGAGGAAGGTAGTTTCTACCATGCCCCTCTGTATAGTCTCAAAAGAACAGACAACAGGAATCAAAGTAACCATAAGTATCTTTACTTATTAGTTGTCAATGGCATATGCCTAACAAACCATAATAGACACGAATTATTTATGAGGGTCTTGAAAGCTACTATTTGTTAATTAGAAATAAAGTAAGCAATCTTTGCTAATGCAAATATATAAGGTTTATCGATCTTTGAATGTTACTGTCCAACCACAACCACAACCACTTATTTATCAGTACATCAAAGGTCAGCAGCAGCAATAGTACTCGGAAAAGAAGAAAAATTTCCAAGCAAATTAATCCATTCTTGATTCTTCAAGAAGTGACTGCTGACTAGTGATGATGAGTAGGAGAGGATAGCCGGCCCATAAACATAAACCTTAGTGTCGCCTAGGAAAGAAGACAAAGTGTCTCTTTTCTTAGCTCATGTGGCCCGGGTCTTCACTCTTCAGTGCGATGGGCCATCAACAGTGTTTTGACGTACCTTTTCACTAATCGTATCACACAGAAGATTACTGGTAAAAGACTCGGGAGATAAGGTTCGCATCCACACTTACTTGGAATATATATCTTTCTTTTTTTAAAAAAAGACAACATATATATACATATATATTTTATTTTTTAAAAAAGATAGCATATATATTTTTTAGAATAAATGGTTTCGAGTGATCATCCATTTCAAGTGATCGGTAGAAGTAGATGATTTTATTGAACTGAAACCTTCTAATGATTTCATACCAAAATTCTGCTTTTAGGACGCATTTGGAGTCAAGACCCATCATTTTGGTTCTATTCGGAATCCATTATTTTGAATCATTTTAGTATGTCTTATCCAATAAAAATTATTTTGGATCAAATATATATATTATTTTAATTAAAAACTCTAATAAACAAATGCATTATTTACCAAGCAGCCCCCCTTATATTTTTCCTTCTTTTCAATAGTATTTCAGTGCACGTTCATGTCCATTATTGCAAAGCATCCGAGGGCTCCACTCCCATTTTTGTTTCAATATGAACCCTAGGAAATTTGGTAATGGAAGTTGCCTACAAGTCATGGCAGTTCTGTGCGTAAATATCATGTCAATCTCCAGAATATACACGTGTTCGTCTAGATAGCTCTCTGGAGGAAACTTTATTTTATTTATTCTGTTTGATCTGTTTCTTTTGAAATATTTTGACAGTACTTTATATTCTTTTGACTTTTTTTTTCATTTTTTTATTCTCGTGTTAGGAATTTCAAGAATTATTGTAACATCCACTTTCAACCCACATTTCTCGTGTACTTGAAGATTTATTTTGATAAGAAGCCAACACATATGGACTACACATAAATCGAACATCGTAGGAAAGAAAATAATACTAAAAGCTAAGGAGACAGCTCTATGAGAGTGTTAGATCTAAGCTCTAATACTAGTCGTTGAAAATGGACCGTGAAAACCCACTTAATATGGTTTGGTCTCACACTTAGACTAACATTCTCAAAAGTAAAATTACAAATCTTATCAAACACATAAGTCATCCTTAAAATCATGTATTTCACAAAAAAAAAAAAAAGGTCATCCTTAAAAGAGAGAAGAATTCATCTCATGAGTTGATATCCATGGAGTGCCATAATTACATGATGCACATTAGTTACAATTATGAGAAGTAGACTATTTCTAACGAAGTCAAGCCTCGCTTCTCTGATTTTTCATCTATGTGATACTATAGAAAATTTTAATTCTATTCCTAATCAATGCGAACCCTTGTGATATTAAACATCATATTCCAAGGCATAATAAATAAATGCAATTTTGGAAGTAAAATGTTTTTTTATTTGTGTAAAAAGTATTTTAACGACTTATATTTTAAGATATAAGAAATACTATATTAGAAGAATATGAATCAAATTACTGATAGAAAATGAAAAGCTAGTCTTTGAGAGATAGCTGTATCCATATAAAGAGCATCTCATAACAATTCCATTGCAAAATGAATCTAATACTGAATTGAAATAACATCATTAAGTTGTCGATCGAGTATAGATTCATGACTTATGTTATACAAGTCTTAATAATTACCAACCAACCAACAAGGGAGAATCTCTTTATAACCCTTATAAATTTTTCTTTTCTTTGATAAATACCCTTATAATCAGTGAGATGAAACATCAATAGTGTTCAATCTCCATCTATCATTTTCAACCTTTTCTTTTTTGTTTTCGTATCACTGAGAAACTTCCAAAAATATGTAAATATTCCACAAGTCAAATCCTAACCACATACACACACATTGCCTAACTTTGTGAATGAAAAATCTTCCCTGCTCGAGCATTATCATAACCAACTCAACTTGGACAAATGCCATATATCAAGCCAATATGACTTTTGTTTACATCTACCAATGTTGTAGTGGGAGGTAGTTACTACATGTTAACGAGACAGCACTCCATTTTTACCTCATTGAACTACTTGTTAAGCAAAGTTTTCACATTCTACAACTTTATATTCTTACTACTGTGAGTAGTTCTTCGTTTTTCCTTTTTCAATTTTTATGCCTTAATTAGTTTTCTTCCTTTCTTGAAATATCATAGCAATATTTTATGCTGATGTAACCTGTGTACTGCAGCTAGTTTTATGAAGAACGTAGTGAGTATTAATTAAAGATAAATAGAAGATATAGTAATTTTTAAGTGCTTAGGAACAGATGGAAATGTAGACATAACCCATATGGAGAGTTTTGAATTGGTCGTTTCTCTGCAAAAGTTGTTCTTTAAGTTTATTTTTTAATGTATAGCGTACAACGATTCATGTCCTTCATTGAAGCAAAGAGAAGTCCTCTAAGGTCAGAGTTTGCAAGTATTAATTCCTCGCATTACTGAATAAATCATTTCAATACCATTCTTTGACCTTATATTTATAAGGTTTTAAAAATGATGCAGATTACTCCAGTGGAAGCCATGAATGCGAGAGAAGAGTACGAGATGAAAGAGATACAGAAAGATGAAGATAATGTGGAAGAAATGCAGAAAATTGAAACCCCTAAGAGATTTCAACCATGGACGAGGCAAATAACTCTCCGAGGAATTATTGCAAGCATATTTATAGGCAGCATATATAGCGTGATACTGATGAAACTAAACCTCACGACCGGAATTAATCCGAACCTGAACGTTGCTGCTGCTCTTCTTGCATTCGTTATCATCCGAACGTGGACAAAGATCCTTCAAAAGATTGGAATATCTTCACTCCCATTCACGCAGCAGGAGAATACTATGATACAGACATGTTCAGTTGCATGCTACACCATTGCGATGGGTGGTGGATTTGGATCTTATTTGTTAGCTCTGAACAAGAGGACTTATGAGCAGGCCGGGGTTGACACATTGGGAAATCCTCCGGGCAGCTATAAGGAACCTGGGATTGGTTGGATGATCAGCTTCCTCTTTCTGGTTTGCTTTATTGGCCTCTTTGTGTTGATTCCACTCCGAAAGGTATTTTGTTATTCAAGCATTTTATCATAGAAATGAACTGCATTTCCCATCATGGTATATGAGTCTTTGATTTTTCTTTCTTAAATTTTGTGAACTTTTAGTACTAGATTTGTTTGATTTGGAGTTTAATAAATTAATTCAAGCTTTGAAAGGATGTTCAATTGTTCCTGTACCGTTTGGACCACAAAATACTCATATTCTATGAGTTATAAGATAGATGAGATAAATATTTATCTGCATCCATTGGCAGTGCGTTTATTTTTAAATCTTTGATGGAGTTTCTTTCTATTGGCCCACAGATCTTGATTGTCGACTACAAACTCACCTTTCCAACTGGCATGGCCACTGCAATTCTTATTCATGGATTTCATACAAGGGGTGAACACATAACTAAGTACAATTCTATTCCTTTTGTTGACCTCTATTTTTCTTTTTCTTTTTGGAAGCAGACCCTATTTTGAAATAAATTAAGGCTGGAGTAAAGACAGATCTAATGATCTGTTGTCATTTTTTTCAGAAAGCAAGTGAAGGGCTTCTCCAAGTTCTTCTCATTAAGTTTCATATGGGGATTTTTTCAATGGTTTTACACTGGCAGTACTGAGGAATGTGGATTCAAGCAGTTCCCTACGTTTGGATTGCAAGCTCTGAAGCAAACGTAATTGGTCCCTGAGTCAATACTTACTAAGCACGATTTATAGTTGGATTTTTTTACTATTTTAGTTAAGAATCAATGTCAATTTTTGATATCTTTGCTTTTCTGCAGATTCTACTTTGATTGTAGCTTGACATATGTGGGAACTGGGATGATATGTCCTCACATTGTTAACCTGTCCATGCTTCTTGGAGCCGTGGTCTCGTGGGGGTTGATGTGGCCACTCATTGAAAGACAGAAAGGCCATTGGTTTCCTGCAAACATACCAGAAGGAAGCATGAGAAGTCTAAATGGTTACAAGGTCTTCCTCCTATACTATACATGAGTGTATTTTTAATTTGTTTCGTCTTTTAAGAATTTATCTTGGATGAAATTAGTTCATGATCATGTCCTGGCAGGTTTTCATCCCGATTGCTCTTCTCCTAGGTGATGGACTATACAGTTTTGTCAAGATTACCGGAATAACGCTCATAAATTTCTATTGCAGATTCAGAAACAGAAAACAGAATTTAGGTAAACTTGCGAATGTGTAAAGATAGTGAAATTCTTTGCTGCAATAAATTTCAGTTTTACTCGTGATGACAGTTAGAATTGTTGGTAAGATTTTCAGTTGTTGACTTATATTTTAGCTTAGCTAAATTTGTTAAGATCTCTAGGAAGATTAGTTGTAGTTGTGAGACTTTTTTAGAAGATTTTCTGCAATTTAGTTACTTTGTTCTCTATATATTAGGATTCTTGATGGTAAATGATTATGATACACAAGTTTCCAATAGAATGCATACACTGACTCTACCATGCTTAAATTGGGTAATATATTCAATTGAAACTGAGTCAAGCATCATACTGTTTTCTTTCAGCAAAGAAAACAGACAATGATGAGAAAGCGCTTGATGATCTGAGACAAGATGAAGTATTTGTGAGAGAAAGCATTCCTTCGTGGATAGCTGCCAGTGGGTACATCATCTTCGCCAGTGTAGCAGCAATTGCCATTCCCTTCATCTTTCCTGAACTAAAGTGGTACTATGTGGTCATAGCATATATTTTTGCTCCATCTTTAGCTTTCTGCAACGCTTATGGAGCTGGTCTGACTGATATAAACATGGCCTATAACTATGGTAAAGTGGGGCTTTTCCTGTTTGCTGCATTGGTCGGTAAAGAACACGGTGTCGTGGCAGGACTAGCTGGATGTGGTCTGGTCAAGTCGGTGATTTCCGTTTCTTGTTTTCTGATGCAAGACTTCAAAACGGGGCATCTAACATTCAGCTCCCCAAGAGCAATGTTTCTTAGCCAGGCCATTGGAACAGCCATAGGTTGTGTAGTTGCACCGCTCAGCTTCTTCTTGTTCTATAAGGCGTTCGACATCGGAAACCCCAACGGAGAATACAAAGCACCCTATGCCATAATTTACAGAAACTTGGCAGTTCTTGGAGTTGAGGGTTTTTCAGCTCTCCCTGCACATTGCTTGCATCTCTGCTATGGCTTCTTTGCTTTTGCAGTTGGTATCAACGTGGTGAAAGATCTGTCACCGCCAAGAATAGGAAAATGGATGCCATGGCCAATGGCGATGGCACTGCCATTTCTAATTGGTGCATATCTTGCAATTGATATGTGCATTGGAAGTATGGTTGTGTTTATTTGGCACAAACTCAATCCTAAGAAAGCTGAGCTGATGGTTCCAGCAGTTGCTTCTGGTTTGATATGTGGTGAGGGCCTGTGGATACTTCCTGCATCTATTCTAGCTTTGGCCAAAGTAAATCCCCCGATTTGCATGAAATTCTCATCTTCTTAGGTAAAAGTTTGTAATTTAACGACCTTAAAGTGAGGGAATCTTATTATAGAATAATGACTCGTACGTCTTAACCATATTATCTTTATGCCACGTTATTATTTCCTTCAATGGCAGCAAATTTTACCATTGTTCTTTTGCGACTTTTTTATGACTCAAGTGAATTGTTTTGTGAAGATACAAATTTGAAACACGAATCTCAAGAAACTTCTAGTTATAGTACTATTAAAATTGTTTTTTATTTATCAAAAGTTGCTATTCAAATACACTCCCCAAGAAGCATACGTTTAAAAATGTTTTTCGTGAAAAGAAGGTAGTTTACTGTGCCTCTCAAGTGGAATGACCACTGAACTGGTAGAGAGAACTAATTCCTCATTCCAGTCACACTGTTTCCATCCATTTCTCATTTACAATTATCAAGAACCCTCATCCCCATCCTCGTGAAGATAAACTCATCTACATCCCAGCCTTTTTTTCCAAGTAGGGAAACTGTGACAAAAGTCCCTCCTTTCACTGGCTTATGTATTTTTAGAATAAACTAAAAATATAAATATTTAACTATAAAATGCCTAATTTTACCATCCCTGCCCTCATGTCATTTAACTGAACTTCTATTAAGTATGAAGTTGATTACAATATCCAGAAGTCATTAGATGGTATAAAGGACTACTAATTCAACCGGCGGAGGAAATCTGTCAACCTGATTTTCTAACAATGATCAGATAACAATGATCAAATATGATCAGACAATATTCACGGTCCAAAACTAAAGATTTCCGGCAAAATCATATTGACACTCCCATTAACCATTTACAAGCAAAACTTCATGAGATTATTATACCAGCCAAAACATCACTCTTTCCCCTTGCATAGATTGTGTACGCTAACCGAATTGCATCGAGCCATCCATCCAAAGCTTCCCATGAATCAGCAATCTGAAGTAGAGATCATTTGAAGTGCTTGTTATAAATTCACAGGAAAAGAAGCGGGTGGTAAACTAAATGTATAATGTTTCGTGTTGCCTCTCCAATTAGTTTACATTTAAAAATGGATAAAGAAAAAAGATGGAAATGAAAAAGGCAAAGAAAAAATGATTCCCAAATTCAAGATAATAACTGATTGAAAAAGGTAATAAGGTGCAATGCTGTTGAAAGAAGTGGAAGAAAGGTTTTCCCTACCAAGAATACGGGTCCATGAATTGTGTCAATGGAAAGACCTGCACCAGGTGGTAATGTAAGATCAGCACAAGCTGATACAGAGACAATACTTGGAACATCAACTCTAATTGCTTGTTTGCTGAGACTTGAAGAGTCCCCCGATTTTGAAGAGAGGTTCTGGTAGTGTCTTGGATCAATTTTAAGAATCTGCAGAAAATAAAACACTAAATAAATAAATAATCATTTGAAGAACTAATTACCAATACCTTCGGAGTTTTCACATTGATAGTGTTGGCATTCCTCCGAAAGGTAATGAATACATGGATGTTACAGCACATGCACCGTTAAACTTGATTTCAGATTATTATATCTGAAGCAGGAGATCATTTCGAAATGAAGGTTCTTTCAATTGCTGGATTTAGAGAGAGAGAAAGCAAATCATCATTAAAATGTTGACTCCTCGCACCAAAAAGAATCAGAAGAAAAAAGTAACTCAACATATCTACAGAATAATAAAGCTAGGTATAAGAGGAATGGAACCGCCTGTGAATCAGTCAAGCGTGTTCTTTAATTCAATGATTGTTTCAACCACATAATACCTTGCAATATCAGATTATAACACACCAAGTCCCATCTAGAGATGATATAGACCTAGTGGTAGCATTACGCATTTCATAATGGCTAATCAGGTGGATTGGCATGCAAAAGAGTAGCTATCAATGTGAGGATAACAATCTCCACCTGTTGAAGCCCTTCATGATTCAGAACAAATTCAGTACGCTTCCAATCGCCATGAGGTGCTATTGGATTTCCTGCAGGAGGTGCAGTCAGATATCCAACCTTCAGGTAAGGTAGAGGTAGCTGCAAAAATATGAAAAAATTGATTCATTTCCACAAGATACAAGAGATCCGGGGCGGGGGGTGGGGAGGTCTCTGCTACTCTATTGTTGTGACCATTCTTTTGCAGGAGCAAAAACCCAATTGAAGGAAGCAAATCAAGAGTCCGGCGGCCCTTTCTACTCTAAGGACTCCTTGGCTACTGATTTTTTGAAAGACAGTTGTAGAAAACTTTCATCCCATTCCTACAATGCCCTATAAGATTTAAACATGAGACGGAATCAAAGATAATGATGCGGCTCAATCCTCTCAACTGATCACCACAGGGGAAATGGAAGAATTAGACCAACTACTGCTAATTCTGGATTCCTCACAAGCAGAACCTTGACTTGGCAATATAATGACTACTGAAAAAATAACGAATTTGAACATATCTGTGCTCTAATACTCACCATAGACCGCACGAGCTTTAAGGCACTTGTGTATACCTATATCAAAGCACCATAGAAATAAAATCAACTTCTGCAAACTAGAGGGATATAAATAGCATCTGAAACTCAACCAAAATATGCAGGTGTTCTGTGTGCATTTAACAATATTCCACCTCTTAGTTCCTTAATTCACATCCAATTGAAAAATGGGATAACCACAGGGAAGGAGCAAGCCAAAGTGGGAAAGGGTAAAGTGACTGAGCAGGGGAAAAGAAATTTGAAACCATTGGAGAAAAATTTGGGCTCCAAATATATTAATTGTTCTTAATCAATTTCAGAAGATTTTTTTCCACCATCCAGACTGGTGGAAGCCACATAAGCAATAGATAAAATATCATTCCCCAAAAAAAAACTGAGAACTAAAAAATAAAATATATAAACAGCTAAAATGATATGATTAATTAAAAAACAAAGGTACCGAATAATTTGGCTTTAGAGCATGTGCAGCAGCTATGTAAATTGCCGACTGGCTATACAACTCATTCGGTGAGACCTCTTTTGCACTTATTGGTCCTCCTGTTCTTGACATGTCCTCTGCTAATCCATACTGAATAAAGTAGATGAGAAACCAGGTGAAACTTTGACTTGGATGGATAAGATACCATTAAAGTTAAAAAGGACAAGACATGTGCTTAACCCACCAGAACAGTGCCAAGGTTGTAAATTGCCCTATGGAAGTCAAACTGTAATTGTATTGCTGCACGGAACTGAATTAAAATGAAAGAGTAATCCAATAAGCAGGAGAAATAAAGGGTGGTCATGGTAAAGAACTGAATAAAATTTAACATCGCACCATTTTTAATTGGTTCACAGGAGCATCTGTATGATAAGATTACCTTGCTAATTGCTGTTCTCACTATGCTTTGCTTTTCACGGGCAGGTACAATGGCACTCAGTTCCTGAAAAGCATTGAAAAATTAGTCTTCCACCAAACCTTTAGGGCTCAATAACATATATCAAGGTTACAAAGAATTTCAGATCTAAGATCTGTCATCATCCTTTTGTAGAATGTCAAAAGAAGTTATAGAATTCTCAAATTGAAGAAAGAGTAAAGGCACCTGCAAAGCAAGACCCCAGTTGTTAAGTGCCTGCAAAAAGAAATAAATGATATTAGAAAAGTAAATTTGAATACTGAGTACATTACAAGAGTGAACTATGATCACGTGTGTGTATATCCAAAAAAGACACCATTGCACTACATGGTACCAAATGAGGACGAATAAGAGAAAAATACTGCAAAAAGAAATATATATATATATATATATATTAATTTTGTGAAATAAGAATGTCAAGAATAGCATATTGTGAGCATAAAAGTGACCAAAATTCTACAAATTACAGGAGCAGCATGCCAGCAACTACCAACCACAGGATTACAGCATTTTTTTCCTCTTTCTCTACAATTTGAGCTACATTCCCACCATAGTAGAGCTTATTGTCATAAAGGGAGAAATTTTCGGACCATTTAGCAGGACATACAAATGCCAAAGTGAAATAACTATAACATGCAAAAATAAACTTCATGAAATCTTGAAACTTCTAATCGGATAGTAAATATTATCCCGGTTAAAGCAGAACTGGGGAAACATGAGCCCTTAACAGAACCCAAGATAGCCTGGAGAGAAGTCTTAATATTACCTGGGGACTGTTCCAATTAAGTTGAACGGCCTTTTCATAGTTCTTTGTTGCCTGCAATGGGAGGAGAACAGAGACTGTGAAAGTGGCGTGTCATATTATCCCCAGTAACAGCACAGTAATCATATTTTTGCAAGAATGTTAAAAAAATAGCATGCACTTTGCTTTGCTAAGAGTTTTATCAGCAAAATTGGAAAAGACATTTTCTTTAAGCGCCAAAAATGGTATTCTAAAGCAACTATTATCATTAGCCTTATATCTCTAATTTAAAATATACTACATACTAAATTTCTTATTAATTAAATGAACCAGCTGGCAAATTTGGCATGCAGTAAGCAGTCAATCATAACAATGATGCACAAAGCCAGACTATGTTCAAGCTTTTAATTCAGCAATCAATAATCAAAGTGAACCTCTGTCCTTCCACCATTCCTAGGTTATATTCTCAATTATAATTTTACACTGATCTTTGCCCACAGAGCATCTTCCATATTGCCTGAGGTGTACTTTATTAACAAGATGTAAAATCTACTAGAAATGGATATATTTCAAGTTTAGCCTTCAATTGAGAAACGACTCATGTATACCTTCCGCGGTCTGCTAAAGCTCCTAGTTAACATAATTAATGGCTTGTAAATAATACTCCCTCCGTTTTATATTAAGTGTCATTTTAGGAGTTTAGTTTTGTTTCATATTAAACATCTTTCTAGCATAATTTATTATTATATTCTAATTTTATCCTTATTTAAGTGGAGAGTAATCATTAATTTGGAGAGATATAATGAGAGTTTGATTTAAAATATTTATTAAGGGTAGATTTGAAACTTAATATTAAATTTTGTATTGTTTTCAATATCTTAAATAAATGTGCAAATGTCTAAAATGACACTTAATATGAAATGGAGGAAGTATTACGTACAGATCAAGTGCAAAATTTTCATCATTTTTATCATTTCAGATATGGTATACATGAATTATCAGAATAAGAGCAGAACAAAATGGCAAATCCCCCTTCCTCCCCCACCCACCCCCCCTTCCAAATAAAAAAGAGTAATGCCAAATGTACAAATTAATATTTACCTGAACATTATGAAATAGATATAAGACAAAAGACAAGTAATGAATAATCAGATGTCAATAACTAGAAATCAGCAAGAGCTGAATAAAAAAGTAAGCCTTTCCTTTTTTCTTATGTAAAAGAGAGGTGTAAATGCCAAAAGTACAAAGGAAGAGAATTTGCGTGGAGATTTTGAAATAGATTGTTAAAAGACAAAAGAAAAGTAATGATTAAGAAATCAGATGTTTAATACAAGACGATAACAACCAGAAAAATGATAAAGAGCAACTGGATCAAACCTGTTTCCAGAATTCCTCAGCTTCCTTTGTTCGACCACGGATCTTTGCCCGATCAGAGATTGCTATAGCCCAATTATAGTAAGCCTGATGTTTGATGAAAAAGGGGCTCAGGTTGATGTAAAATCTAATACTATCAAATGGATCCACTAGGGAAAACAAAACTCAGTGCCTTTTTCAATGTTTAAATTGAATTTATGCATACTATACCCATTAAATGTAAAATTTAGAAAGGGGGAAAAAACAGATGCCTTATAAGGATATTCTGAATTTCCAGGAAAATAATTCTTTAAGAAAATACAGTATTTAACTTTTTTCTTAAGAATAGACAAGCGTGCCAGTGAAGAATGACTATAATACTAAAATGCTCAATGGATGAGTCTTCAGATGATTCGGCTGGTTTAGTTGTCTAGCGGATTGCGTAATTTTCTGGTCATTCTGATGACACAGGCTACAAGATATATCAAATATTCCACAAAGTAAAAATTACATGAAAACACTTACATCGTTAAGTGTAGGGCAAAGACGGGTAGCTTCCTCGTATTTTCGACACGCCTCTTCAAGCAAAGTGTCTTTGGAATGAGAATCAGAATCTGAGCTAACATTATCTGCACTTTCCTGCAAGGAAGAACATTCATGGAATGTTTACAATATTCTGAATGCAATGGGTTCTTTGAAATATAGTCAGATTGACATCCCGAGTTCATAATTCTAGTATATCTAAAAGTTGGAAATTGAGCATCCAACAACCGGTCACGGTGCCACGAATCAATTAAAGTGATTTAGATACATTTTGTTTCAAAATGCAACTAAACATTCAACAGTTATTGCAGTTAACTCATGATACTCAATAGATAAGTAAGGAGATTTACAACTATAGGTCAGTAATTATAATTATAGAGAGAGAGAGAGAGGAAAACCAAAAAGCATGAATGAATTCCTAAAATATAAGGCTCAACATATGGCATACCTGAAGAACCAATGCCCAATTGTAGAGCGCATCATAGTCTGCTGGATTTCTCTCCAGCGCACTGGCATACCTGCATAAGAACACCAAGAGTTCTATTACATGTATGCTTGTTTCATCAGAAATTCTCAAATAACTGCCAAGTGCAAGTAGGTATTCCTTCTGGAGGAACAGATTAATATTTGCAAAGTGAACTGTTATTGAATAAAATTTCACACATGCAAAGAATAGATCTGGTGTAAAATTGAATAATCCATAAGAAAACAGGAAGCAGTTAGAAAGTTCAGATGTCTAATGAGTAAAAAATTCAAACAGAGAAGGAAACTCTCTGTCAATGTAAGTGTACAAATGTTTTCAATCAAACAGTTTTAATTTCTGCCCACGCCATCTGATTTCAGGTTTCTTGAACGCATACCAAAACTTTAATATGTAAAGATGTGATAGAATTACTCCTTAACACTGGAAAAATGAGGTTGCATGAAAAATAACAGTGAGATAGAAAGTATGGTGCAAAGTAAAAATAACCTGAAGAATATATGCATGTTGATTTCTTTATGGCATTAATGAAACAGAAGGAACTCTGACATGATAATTTTCCATTTCCCCAATTTATGTTTACATACGGGCTATTGGGCATCAATGCATATGAATAGTATGTTCAATCAAACTTTATTTCTCCTAAAATAAAGTGAAAAGGAAAGAAGGAAAAACCCTTTATGTCATAGAAGCATCAGAGAAAAATAGTAAACATTTCCATCATAAATAAAAAATTACAAAAGAAAAAACCACCATTACTGATGATTTCTTATCTAAATTGATGACCCACCTCTTGGCTGCAAATGTGAGAATGCGTTGGCGAGATCTACCTTCTTCATCGGCACCTGTCACACTATCGAGCAATTCCATTGCAGCATTATTCTGGTGACTATCGTGCTTTGGGGTGCTCTCCTGACTGCAATAATTCAAAATTGCAAGAAACAAGAAAAGACAATCAATTAGCTAAAGAAAGCAAAAGAGCAATAAATGATATAACTCAACATACTGAAAACAAATCAGACACAAAAGACGCAATTCCTGAATCAGTAGGATTCTTCAGAGTCATATAATTCTTAAGCCACATAAATAAAAGGCCATATATCTTCATTGAGAAGTGAAGCATTAGTTCTAAATAAAATAAAACAATCAATTTATAAATAAAGATGCAAGCTTATTGGAAAGAAAGGCAGTTGCATATTATTCTGTTTGTGTACCTTCCATCCCAAAAATGAAAATTCATATTTGGCTTGGTAAATATAGGAGAGCATTCTTACCACTTAACTTTTGCTTAACCCATATTATTAGACTCTTTTGTGATGATAGTTTCATATCCATCCTTTTCTTTTTAATTGACGCTAATTGTGTTTGGATTGAAATGTTCATTTGAAGAAAATTTGACATTTATTTTAGGATATTCTGAAGCAAATGAGGACATTCTTTTACACACTGTGTATTGGAGTGCTTCAGGTAGCAAGCAGATAAATCAACCTTAAGCCGCTCAATGGAAGATTGGAAGAATTCCAAGCAGATGCATTTCGTCCGACCTTTTGTTACCTAGAATATAATCTCTCTGCCCATATGTCTATCTACAAGTTAAATGTTCATTCTGTGAAAGTGGGTGGATAAATGCACGTAACTTTAGCTTGCTCATCCTGCACCAATTTCTTGTGATTCATGTGACTTCTTTGGTAAAGACACAAACACAATCATCTGCATTTATCTTTCTCTGTAGTTTTCCATGTTCTCGACTCTACAAGCTATGGATGCAAATGATGAATAACTAATCACAATTGCTTGGCATAATACATATATTACAATCTTTTTCATGTGCAACTCCATTTATCATTTGCTGCTTCCTAACAGATTCATACATGTTAGCAGCAACTTAACGACTACGCAGACCCATACAGAGCTCCTTTTCACGAGCGTTTCAAGATCAATTTTGCTGAATGAATGCAAATCAAAGATTCAGCTACTCCCAACTCCAAAACAACATAATACCGATATCAATCATGTTTCAATAACTTGTGCTCCAGGCGTTATGAAATTCAGTTACTTCTAGAAGAGATCGTAATAACATTGCATTTCAAGAATGCATAAGTTTCTTTAACGAAATCCAATCCTATAGCCGCAAATTCCAATGTTACCGTAATCAAAACCGGCAACCTCCAAACAACTTCAAGGCAACATTTTTATCCTTGACTTGAATTTTAAATTTTTAGTTTCAAAAGAACAGCAAAAAAAGAAAAGAAAAGAAAGATGTCATTAACTGACCTGTAAGGAGTACCGGCCTCTCTGTTATCTTCAGAATCTTCATTAGCTCCACCGTTCTTCAACTCATTCAGCAATTCTCTCATTGTAAACGTTCGGTTACCTTCATCGTTATTCAGCTTCGAATTGCTCTCAGCATCATTGGTTTCCACCTTACCGTCTCCAGATTCATCAGTTCTCGGATCTAAATCTCGCACTTGATCTAATTGGCTCGGACTTTCATCGGATTTCGTACCCTCAGCGTCAGCTGACTTCACTTGATTCGATAGACTTGCATTCTCCTCTACTATTTCACTTGGTGCCACATTTGTCGAATCCTCTTGATTGTCTTTCGAATCCGGATCGGCGGATGAAGCCATGGCAGCTTCCACAGATTCTGCTGCAGGTTCAGTTGCTCCGTTCAATGATTCCGATTGTTCAGCCGTAGACGACGGCATGGCGACCGAGGATGATGTAGGTATTTAGGATCTTTAGGAATGATGTAAACACACAGAAAGATCGTTGTACTTGAGTGACGGAACTGACGGTTGTTTCGATTTCTAAGGAACGCTGTCGTATTCACAGGCAGCCATTCCCGTCTCAAGAAGCAAGTCAGAGATCTTGTTTTTTTTTTTTTGTTTTTTTTAAACAGTTTTTTTTTTGTTAAAAAAAAACAGTTTGACCTTCAACTGGTGGCAAGCTAGGGTGACTCATTTCATGTTAACACAAGATCGTAGTTTTACATGTCAAAATAATTTAAATATCTCAAAAATATAATTTATATACTTAAATTGATATTATCAAAAATATTATACTTAAAATGAGACTAAATATTAATTTATAATGTTTTAAAATTGATTTAAGCTTGAAGGGGAGTAAAGATTTATAAAATTAAAATATTTTTTTCTTTTGATAAATTGAAGGAAAAAAAAGGATTTTTTTTGTGAGTTAAAAAAATTAAAAATTATTTTTTTAAACTCAATCAGAAATTATTTATCAATAAACGTATTAATTTGAATTTGAATATAATAATCGTATCAATTTGCCGTATCCAATATGATCACATAATGTTTCCTTAAACAAAAAAAAAAATTCACGTAATGATAAGTGAAATTGTATTGCAGCTCCGAACTAGTAGTGCATTATGTACATAGCACTTTGCGCCGATGCATTCTCTTCTTCCTCCAATCTCTCCATATTATTTTCTCCTCCATTCTTATAAGTTCTATTTTTCCCTTGCTCAGAAACTTCTAAACAAAATGAGGGAGATATCCAATTCTTCCACATAAAAGATTTTTCCAACAATCTCTAATCCCTCAAATTTCTTCCCTCTCCCAGGACCTCTCAAGATGTTAGTTTACTACTTGGAAGTTAGTTAACAAGTTAAACTCAAACTTGAATATTCACAAAATAAGAAAGGGCAAAGCCATTTATAGGTGAGCCTCAACAGGAGCATACCCCTTACCTCTCAGGATGAAATCCACTTTGTCCTCAAATCACATAACCATTATCATTAGTATTATATTTTTTTTGTTGTTTTTTATGAGAGAGAGAGAGAGAGAGAGAGAGAGAGAGAAGAAACAGAGTTATAGGACTTCGTCTATATCAAACTTAAATCATAAGCTGTTTCAACACCTCAAACCACAATGCAGAAACAGCACCTGGTACAAGGCTCTTAAGTTGTAAAGCGAGATGCCAAAAGGGTAAAGGGAGATGGAAGAGCTCAAGAAAGTTACAATGACCACATAAACTGATACCAGTAATTGCATATTTAGAAGCTGAAAGCCTGAAACAAGGGAGTTAGTGGCAGAATGAAAGTCAAGTAAATTATTCTAAAAGCACTAACTTTTCATGTCGCCACTTCACTCAGAAAAGCCCAGAGTGCGGGCAATACACCAGTAGCACTTGCCTAATCAGTGCTAAGTTCCATAAAGTAAATGACTTGTGGAATACCCCCTAAGTTTGGGAGTGTTCCCCATAAAATGCAACCAGCAACACAAAAATGAACTTGAGTAGGAGAATTAGGCTGTGGGGGTCAAATCATCAGGGAAGAAAAATAGAAAGAAATAAATGATATGTAATCAACAAAGTGGTGGGGCAGAACCATCAAAGAAGGTTTTTCCTAAATCTTATCATGGAGAGTCACCACCAAATCATGAGCATCATCTAAAAGCTTCCAAACGTCCAGATGTCCCGCCATGCTATTGCACTCCTTCATTATTTCATCCATGCTGCTGTACTTCTCTATAATCAGCTTCCTCCTTTGCAGTACACAGGCTGCTATGGCGTAAAGTAGTAGATCTTCTGTAGGAGGGGCCCTCAACCTCATTCTTCCCCAAGCAGACTTTCCGATTCCAGCCCTGATTGCAGCCTGATCTGCCCACATTACCTCCCAAAGGCAAAGGGTCTGCTCAAGATCTAATTCTCTTCTGAACAAAACTACCACCATTCGGTACACAAAAAAGCAATCCTCTGCCTCAAGCTTCTCCAGATGCCTGTATAGATGTGAGTCCTTGCCTTTTATGATTTTTGATACAATATTCAATTGTCTGCGAATTCCAACCTCATCTAGACGGAAATTATGCCGAGCTTTCCGCATGAAACCCACAAAGCACCAGAAGGCTTCATAATCTTCCTCAATCACTGAGACAATTGGAGAAAGCAAATCACTCATTCCTTGGCAGTAGCCAATTTCAGCATCATACAATGCATATGCTTCAAGGATGGCAACAAGACGAGCAGCATGAAATATCCTGCTAGGCTCTAGATGATCATAATCCTTCAACCCAACAGTCTCAGCTAATCGTCTTGACTTGAGCTCAGATACTGAAGCCTGAGAAGGTGAATAGATGGTCCATTCAGCATTAGCACGAATGGCATCAAGGCGGATGATCCTTTGCCATGTAACAAAATCTTCTGCATGGGATCTCAAGAAACTATCTGACTTGTGGAGTGTAAAGTAAGAACCTTCAATAACATCATCGTCTTTCGTTCCTTCTGGGGCAAGGAAAGGCTGCGTCTCCTCAGGCTCATCAGAAGAATCTGAATCAGATGACTCTGTTTCAGGTTCAGAGATATTATCATTGGAAATTCTAGTTTCATCACCCTCCTGCTCCACTATTGTATTTTCAGATTGAACATAAGGGCTACTCGTAGTTCTGTTACAGTCGTCACATATGGGGCCTACTCCTTCAATAGAACCCCTAGAACTAACAACTTCTTCTAAACCCGGAGAGTCTATAACTTGACTAAGATCACCAGAGTCTTCATTGCTGTCATTTCCAGTAGTCTCCTTCAACTTAAAACTCTTTTCACCACATTTTATAATTTGGCGGCACTGTCTGCGTAAGCTCACATACTCTTTTCTGCAATATGAATACAAAAGACAAGAATTAACAAAAGATGTTATACATGAAAAGGGTAAGGAAGTTTCCATCCTGAATATCTTATAAAACTCAATTGAACAAGAAAAACTACCTTTTTCGAGCTTTGATAGCACTTCTTTCCTCCTTTGTACTCTTCACATCATAGCTGTAACAACAAAGTAATACATTGAAGCAATGTAAAAGGCATAAAAAGATGCAGAATAGAATGAAAATAGCAACATCAGGAAATAATTCAGTGTTTTCAAGCATTGGAGTAATTTAAAAGACCACACATATACATAACAATATACACACTATGTCCTCACTAAATGCATTCAACTGCCATTATATCTAATCAAAGCATCTGGCCCAGAAAAACTATCTATGTGACTTAGATGCCACGTATTTGATCCAGCCTATAATGAATCAGAATCGCCAGGGAAAATCAAACGATATCAAGGAGGAGCATGAGTTCATTTCCCTTGTTCAAATGAATAATAAATAATTTCTCATGTAAGGCTGGAAATGAGGCAAGGGGAAAGAGTCTAGAGGGCGCAGGTCAAGGAGTTTAGAAAATATGGTACAAAAAAACAGCCATTCCATTCCTAAACTACATCTTACAAAATTTAACCAACAGAAGCCTCTTTCATACTTTTTCAGGACCATCCGCTTGAGCTGTCCTCTCTCTATGGCCTATTCTTGAAAAATCTATCATAAATTTTTTTTCCAGTGTTTCATTTTTACTTTATATCTCATCAATTTATTATTTCAAATGGTTGAGTTAAATATCTCCCAGTGTTACATGACACTCGTCCTGACTAATATGTAAAAGAATCTTACTTGAATGTTAACAAAGATCACTATACTTTATTCTGAGCACGTTTATTGAATGGCATGAGCAGAGTGAAAAAAATTTCAACCATCTGACACCAACAAAAAGTTTAGGTCTAGACTACTAGAAGAGCACTTTGTGGACCTCATAGAGGATTTCTATTAAGGATATGAAGTGACCAACATATCATTAATAAACAACTAACTTGACAACTCTAAGATTTAATTTGGACAAAATAGATGGAGAGTCGCAGCTGGGTTTTTCTCTTCTTGCTCATTTAACTCTCTTTTGGCCAACTTCCTCATTGGTAAAAGATGAAAACATTGTACTAATGAGACCTTTCAATTCTTCCAACTCTAGCCTCCCTTGGCAATTTACTTCCACAGCATCACATAGACAGATCATGTAAAATGGCATAAAAAATCTTCAAATCTAACGTTTTCTCTACACATAAATAAATGGAAAGACAAAAACTCAGCTCCTTTTCTTTCCTCACTTTCATTTTTCATCCTCCAGTGAACAACAAAACTTCCACTAATGGAATGAAACAAAGATGATCTTTCCAGAAGAATTTCCAGGATTGGCATTTACACAAAAGTTCATGGAGGAATACATTTCAAGATACAAACAAAAAGACGGCAATAGAAGTATTTTCTTCATTTGTCAGAAATGCAACACCAGGAGCATATACCAGCATGCCAATCCATCAAAGCCTTTAATCTATTAAGACAAAGAAACTCAATGCCCAAAACCTCAGCTCAAAAAATATAGATCACGCAAACAAGCTTGGGTCCAGCGGAAAAAGAAAAGCATGCAAGTACCCTAGAAGTGCTAAGCAATAATGCTGATGCATTCATAACTATTTGCATATCATTGGCAGTACTTAATATAGAATAGATTCCTTATTTGTATCCAAAGATCTGTCATGTATTGAAGTGACACTAGAGACATGCAATAGGCTTAATGGAATAGCACTTGAAGATGAGCCAACTATGGCGCTACTTCCAACTTCTTGATTTACAACCATAAGTAGCTTAGTTGGCAGAATAAACACAAAAACAAAAGAAAATGCATCAAGAGATTAAGACATTATAAGCCTTCGTCCAATGAGAAAGAAGAATATAGACACAAATCATTCACAGAAAGCATCAAATGAGACAATGACTCTTATATGATATGAATAGAAGCCTAATGCTTGAATCCTAGGCAAATACATAAAAATCTGAATGTGTGTTGAGAGGTATGCAAGCCATATCTAATTCAACTAAGCAATCAAATTACTTGGAGAACTAGATCCTTACACTCCAAGAAGGAAAGGCCAAACCTCAGCTCGTATACTTGGATCAACACCCTGCTCAAACATGACGAACAGTCAGAATAACAGGCATGGATAACGGTAAATTGATAAATAATGGAAAAAAGACCAAATTTCTTCAAAAGAGAATATTGTATGAGTATAGCTGCTTGTGTTAAATAACAGTCACCAGCATACCCCACTGCGGACTTTCTTCAAAAACTTGACTCCCCCATCAGACAGCCTTCCATCTGTGTCAAAAAAACTCTTCCACTGTTTTGGTTGCAAGGCATTTTTCCTTCTCCTCCTAGACCATGGTGATTTTAGGCTACCCCTGCCAAAGAAGACACAATGTCATTACAACTGCAGAAACAGGAGTACTTAGTATAGAGCTGCTCAAATAAATATAAGAAATTATACACTACATAAAACCAATAGAAAATGCAAGGTTTCATCCAGTTCAGAAAACATATTAAGTCCTAAGATTCCAATCAAAGATTTTAACTTTAATATAATCAAATCACCCAGAAAATTAATTCCAACCATGAGTTCGGAACAGAATGTGTCTGTAAGGGTCTCTGGCAAAACCTTGCACAGAGAAATGAATGAATTTGACAAGAACAATCACAGATTCAGGAAAACCATAAATTTTCTAACAATTAACTTAAAACCAAGCAACTAAAGCTAGATGAGTCATCTAATTGCAACGAGTCTTCATTAACTATTGACTCCCTCCAAAATAGAAAAGCCTCACGAAAGGGAAAGAGGAGATAGATCGCGAGAGAAGCACTCTAAAATCCAGATTCCAGCAAAAAAAAAAAAAAAGGAAAAATACACAAGGATGAAAAAATTAAGGACGTAGAAAAAGTGAAACTCATCATGAACCCAAAGGAAAGGAAAGGAAAGGAAAATGAGAAACGGAGTAGGAGGAACTGACCGATCAATGGAATCTGGTGGAGAGGACGAAGAAGAGGAGGAAGCAACAACTAATAAAACCGATCTCAAATGAATCCACGCCGAAGAAGACGGCGTCGACGGCCGTGAAGAAGAAGATTTATTTGAAGGAGATGACGACGAAAATGAAGTGTGATTCCGCCGCAGTGCCCTCATCAACGGTTTCTCTTGCATCAACATCTATTTACAACTACTTATTTATCTGTGTCCTCACAGAAAGCACCTATCTTTATCTATGCATCAACAGATCAAATGGATCGAGTACTTTTCCCGGTTGTCTATGGCTTTAATATTCAAGGATGAGGATGAAGATGGAGATGATTTAGAAGAAACTCAAAGAAACTTAATTTTAAATATTTCTTCTCTTTTTACCTACGCGAGTAGACGACGGTGGCGGCCAAGGCAAGACCGGCCATGGCCGTCACAGCGATAGCTATACCAACATTAGAGGGTTGCAATCCAGTCGAAGAAAGCCAAAATCCTCCACCTCCGCCACCACCTCCGCCGCTGGTTCCACTGCCGGCCTCTGCAAAGATACTGATGATACCTCCTCTCCGACGACCATCACCACCGGAGAAGATATCAAACATGAACAAGAAGACAGAGAGACACACCAGTGCCCTTTTCACTGTTCTGCCCTCCTCTTCCTCTTCCTCAGCCTTCTTCCTCCTCACTCTTCCCAAATCCCTTCTCAATCCCCACACCATCACCCAACTCTTTTAACTGCTTTTTCACTTTCTCCTTTTTCTTTTTTATTTAAAAAAAAAGCTCATAATTAATAATTAGCGAGAATTATAAACCACCACACTACATATCTAATTACCATTGCCAACTCTTAAGTTTAAGATTATCTTTTGGCTAAAATTTTCCATCTACAAATGAAATGCACGATTCAGAGATTCCAAATTGTTATTGTGGGCCCAGTTAGAGTGGGCCTATTTTTTCTTTGATTTTTTTTTTTTGGAAAGGATTTTCTTTGAGATCTCTTAAATGATAAATTATCCAACAGAATATAAAGACATTATTCAATATTGCAAATCGGACAAATTACATTTCTTTTAATAGTAATTGCACCACATGTAAGTTATATTAAATAAATCCTATTTATGATTTAGAAAATATTCTAATCCAGCATTCAATATGTGATTATTCTTGTTTTCTTTTCTTCTTCTTTTTTTTATTTTTTTTAGACTTATTTTTTTTCTTCAAAGAAAATTTTATGCGCATACATCATACATGTGCTCAAAAAAATTACAAATTTAATTAATAAGATAAATATATTATTTAACAAGTAAGTTCATTTTATTTAATAAAACAACTTCATATATAATTATTATATAATGTGTTTGAGTTCGTATTTTCAATAATTATATTATTTTAAATATATATATTTATTTATACATATATATTAGTCAATTGAGTTATTATTTTATCACCCAAGACTCAATTTCATTTCGTTTGTATTATTTTGCATTTTAATTAATGGATGATGGAGTGGTAGGGCAGTGGGAGATCATGGGACAGGATGATTATGACAGCAGCAACCCATCTACCGCTTTTGTAGTAGAGGGATCAGAATTACAAAAGTACCCTGAGACTTTTTTGTTTTTGTTGGGTGTGTAGGGGTGGGGCAGCTTGGTTTGGAGATTAGTACAAGGATTAGATTTAGAAGAGTGAAATGGAGTCCCATGGTCATAGCCGAGTTGGTAAGGCATGTGGTGATGTGGAGAGAAATCCTCCGGCAACGCAGGTTCGAATCTCGTGTGGGGCAAATTTTCACTGAAATATTGTGAAGGTTTGTCCTGGGATTTGAAACCCGCCTGATCAAGGGACCTCTCTGATACAGGTGGGGGGAGTTCTCTCTCTCCCTCATAAAAAAAAAGAGTGAAATGGAAGGATGGCTTTTGTACTTATAAAATTTTCTGAAAAAAAAGACTTAGGATGATTTTTGTGAGTGTGAATAGGGAGAAATGGTTTGACTGGCAAATAAGAACACGGGGAAGTACATCTCCGACTCAAAATAAGTGCAAAAGACCTACTTCTAGTATATATAAATAATTCTCAAAAGCTTTATACTTATTATAAAAATAAAAACTCAAAAGCTTGATTACTCATCCATTTTTCTCTTTGGAAAAATTTAAAAAATGTATTAATACATTATTGCTTTTATTTTTCATTGGGGAATGAAGATCTTACAATTGAATGTTGCACTTTCTAAACTGTGTTGAGTATTTAATTGTCGAAATTAGTTTTTATTTAAATTTACTTTTAAGAAATTCGCTAAAGATAACCCATTAACTATTTTTTTTTATTAAAAATAAAAATAATCATAATCATTGTTTTTCTTTTTTATACCCATGAATTATTTCTAAACCACCACTATCCAAGTCAATTCTAGTATAAACAAAAATCAACAATTAACTAATACTCTATCCGTCTATTTTTATAACATATTTTAAGTAATTTCATATTTATACATTTATTTATATTAATCTTTCTTGAAAAAAAAAAGAGTATTTATTTTCTCATTCTCTCTCAATAAAATAAAAATAAATTTGAAAATAACATACCCAATAACTCTAATAAGTAATAAAAATATTTTATAATTAGAGATAATATAGTTTGTTTAATATATCTTATAAAAATATATAAATTATCCCAACACTATTTCCCCTCCTAAATTGTCCTGAAAAAAGTAATGGGGCCATAGTTAATCAGTATTCTTAAATCCAAAGTTATTATGCTGCAATTGAAAGGAAAAAAAAAAAAAGAATGACAAATTAGTATTTACTTATTTCAAATTGAAGAAATAATGTAGGACATATATGCCCTTCGAACCTATACCTTCTTTGAGTACTTTTCGTTGTTAAAAAATAGTTTACAAATATTATAGGTATTTTTGATAAATAATAGTTGATGTGCACTTTTGTGAATTTCCCTTTTTTGTTTTGGCTAATTCCCCTCCTCCTCTTCTGAAAAGGTGAATATCAAAACTTTGAGGTCTCTAATTCAAGTCTCAAGCCTAACATGTGTTGTTGTAGTACTGCCCTTAACAATAATTTAAATAGTGCAGTCCATGAATATGATATATGTGCTTCGGGTTAGTTCTTTATGCAAATATTTGCATTTTGCAGTGCTAGTATGAGCATGAATCTAAAATTTTGAAGATGTCAGACACATAATATCAGACAATACCCCATTATTGTTCAACATGTATATGAAAAGAATCTCTAATTTGGGAGCTTCAATAATGAAGTGATTTTTCATCCCTTCAATCCTCACTTTTTGATCCTTGTAAAAAGAGAAAATGGGGAGAGAAGGAAGAAAAGAAAAAAAAAGCCATCCTTTTTATCTTCTGCCGTGACGAAGGGAAAAGAAATCACGGACTTTTTTTCTGGTCATTGTATTTTACCCTTTTTTCTTTCTTTCTTTTCCCCCTTCTATCACAGAAACTCCATACTTTGTTCAGTCTAAATTAGGATTATGTTACTCACTCACTAGTCGCTAGATGATGATAAGCACCAAACTTTTCCAAAACCTTTTGCTTTCTATTTAGCGGTGAATGTGATGCAAAGCTCTCATTTCCATTGAAATTTTGACAAGTGCAAGAAAAGAAGAAAGAAAAAAAAAATGTTAGCTGTAATGTATATTGTACTAAGCTACGGCTAAGTGTTATTAGAAAACGAATTTTAAAAATATATTTTCAAGTAAAATATGCATTTTCACATGTTAACTGCGTAAACACATTTGAAAAATACATTACCGTGTTTAAAAAGCACAAAATGCCTTCTTTGAATGCAGGATACTTACTAGCCAGTGAGGATGAGCTTGCAAATATATCTTACTCACTCATTTTCATTTTAATTATTCACCTTTTACTTATATTATAATTAAAAATTTATTTTAATTATTCACCTTTTACTTATATTATAATTAAAAAATTTATTAAATTTGATAGCATGAAATTAAACGTCATAAATAATCCTTATCAATACTTAATATCTTACCTATAAATATCTTAAAAATTATAAATAAAATAAAAATATAAAAGTACGTATTAAAATTTTTTAAAAAATTATTAAAAATAAAATACATATTTTATCATAGGTATCCGACTAGAAGGCATTGAAAAAAGAAAGACAGGTCAAAAGAGGTAGTGGGCAAGTGGTAAAATGATGGAATAGAGATCACATGGCGAGATGCAAATATGAAAACGAGGGGAAGGAGACGGGGGGAGACAAAAGACCTCCCATTAATGGCGAACCACATGCATGCCTTTTTCTTTGTCTTAAAGAATTCACATGAAATGAAATAGTATTGTGTTAATTTCATGTTCACTTACTTCTTCTATCTCCATCACTCGCTCATTTGTCTGCGCGACTGCGCCTGTAGGTCTAGATGAGTTTGTCTTCGATCAAGTTTACTATACTTTTTTTCTTTTTATCAAGTTAAAAGTAGATATTTAATTTTAGAATAAAATAATATTTCATAACTTCATAGCTTACGAATGTGTCATGAATTATATTTATAAACTTTCACTTTATATCAAGTCAATGCAAAGGAGGGATCCTGAAATAAGTGATGCGATTAATTGAAGAGCAGAATGCCCACATGAGGCTCATAACTCACTCATTCAGGATTGGATTAGATTTAGAGAATGTAATATATTTTGTATCAAAGATTTATTGTTAAGAATAAGGAATGTGAAGCCCGTCTAGCTCAGTTGGTAGAGCGCAAGGCTCTTAACCTTGTGGTCGTGGGTTCGAGCCCCACGGTGGGCGTATTTTTATTTTATTTATTCATTTTTTGTTTTTTTAACTCTAGATTGGATCTGGAAAGCTGATTAGAGATCTTGGAGAGAGTAAATTTTGGGATTGAAGTGGAGATAGGTCTGTGGGACAATGGAGAAGGGAATAAAGACAGATAATAAAAGAAATATGCATATGTTATAGATATAGCTAAAGCAACAAAAGCAAAGAAACAGGATAATGATACCCTTCCCGCTTTCCTGCTCCGCCAATCCCAATTCCCAGGAGTTACAAGTCAAAAAGGAGGGTCCAAAATCATGATTCATCATCTTATCTCTTCTGCTTATTTTATGGTCTCACTACAACACATCATCACAATGCTGAAAGCATTTCTCTGGGGATGGCATTTTTTGGCATCTGAATCATCATACTCTCAACCAGACAGTAGACATAAGGCAACAGAAAAACCACTAAAATGACCATCTACCACAACGTTCTTCTCTCCCTAGACATGGGACACAAGCATTTCCATACCCTCATATTAGGTTTTTTTTTTCTCCCCTTTCCCCCCTCTCGAAGTAGATATAAACTGACAAGACTTTGGATCTTTTGTCCATTTTTTCTTTCTCATTCTATCCTAAATAATGTGACAAAGTGTCCTTTTAAGACATTTTTTTAATTAATGTTGTAAACCATCCAAACTAATAGTACCTTCAAATCATTAATTAGCCTACAATCTTGGTGGTTACTTCATTAGTGTTCTAGTTGATGGCTTGTTTTCCACCTTTTAAAGGATTAGTTTGTAGTTATTAGCACCCATTTTTCCCAATTAATACGATAATAGATTTTTAGAACAAAATTAGGGAATCAGTATCATGTCACAACTTTGTCATGGATGAGACACTGAAGGAGATAGAAAGTAGGATAGATGATCCACTATATGCCCAAGACGCTTCAAAATTTGTAAATAAATGGGCCATAATGCTATTTTTTATGAATAAAATAAAGAAGAGATCTTATGAAAGATTGTAAATTATTCAAAGTTAATGCGTCCCAAAATATAATTATATTATGTTGAACCAACATCTTCTATTAAAATATAAAATATTTTATTATTTTTAATAATTATTTTATGTATTATTTCTAATATTGTCATACTTATTTTATCTATCATATTAAATGATTTTAATTTTTTTAAAAGCATGTAAATTGAAAGTTCTAAAGCTTTTAATGTCTTAATTTTGATTAATAACAAATATTAATGTAGATCGAAATAAATATTAATGTCTTATGTGTAATAAATAAGTATTTTTTTTTTAGGATTCAAATGTCTAATCAATGTAAGATCGAAATTTAAGTGTTTACAAAATATCGTAAGTTATCAAGAAAGATAATCACTTTGTTGATTAGATAGGATCTAGATGTATGATACTAAACATCTAAAGATATATAGAGGTATTATATTTTGATATCATTTAAATATCTCTAGATTCATCTCTATGAGTAATATTTTTTATAAGTTGCTCAATAAAAGTGAGACATTTTTGTTAAAATGCACCTCATAAAGATAAAATATGAGTTGTGTATTTGAAATAATTTTTAAAATATATGTATATACTTAAAATTTATTGGAATCATGTATTGCATGGTATGGATATATGTGTGGTCGACCTCAAATCATGCGGTCGACCAGACTACTCAATTCATCATCCGCATAATGTCCAGAACTCTCTAAAACATTTGCATAGTATGTATAGTCGATCGCACTTCTCCTAAGTGGAATTCAAATAATCATTTTTATGACTGTTGATGCATACATATAAATACTCAATTGTTTAAAAAACTTATGACTAAGACTTTTTTTACAAAAATCTGATTCTTACTCTATATAGAACATTTTGAAATCATTTTGAAACACTTTCATAACATTTACTTTGTGAAAATCATTCAAGAAGGGTATTTACTAAATCATTGGTGTTCTTGAGCAATTTAGAGAAACATATTACATAATGAGGTGTTTATGATTCAAATTTATATATCTTCATATTAAGGTGATATCTATCGAACTCTTTATCTCTTATTATTGAATGTAATTGTATCAAGGTTGCAAGTAACATAAAACCCTAAGTGTTACGGTGAGCATTGTGTAGGTTATTTTGTTTTCAAGGTTTGTTTGTAAAACCTTTAGATGAACCTTAAATTGAATTGTATTGTTAGGATTCACTAAGAAAAGTAATTTGATTATTGTATTATTAAGGTTGTGTTGTAAAACTCAATGGTTGAGTGAGCGTTAATTAGTTGTGAGATTAGTTGTAAAACCATAAGGTGAATTGAGTGAGTCTCTTTTGTAATATCATTTATTTGATTAGTGAATGAATTTGGTAAAATTCTTGAATAGGTAACTCAAAGTAATGTATTAGTTTTTTTGAATAAACTGAATCATTATAAATCATTGTGTTTATTACTCTACTTTCTGAATTTTATTTGAACATTTTTTTACTCATATAACTAGCACACCAAGTGTTTGATATTTGTTGTCAAAGAGGTATTTTATTGAATTAAGTTAAAAAATCGGATAAAAATATAATTCACCCCCTCTTAAGTTTTTCACAAATAAATAAAAGTATTTTAAAAACTAAAATATCTTCTTAATATATATACTTCATTCTAATTGTCCAATTTTTATTTTTAATATGTATTTTTACAATTACACCATTGTTATTAATTAAGTATTTTGATGAATTGTAAACTATTTATTATATAATTTATATTTTTGGAGTATTAATACATATAACTGTTAAATGATATTAATTTTAATTGCATAATTATCATTTTCAATATTTTTTTTAATCCTTAAACAAATTTCAAAATAAATAATTAGAAGGACACGGATGGACTAACAATATTTTCAACATGGTCATTAATTAGCCTAAAATCTTGGTGGTCATTTCATTAGCGCTCTAGTTGATGGCTTGCTTTCCAACTTCTCAAGACTAGTGTAGCTATTAGCACGCATTTTTTCCATGCATACGCATGTATCCAAGTTTGAATAATGTATATGATGCACCGTACTACTAGTCTATAGACTAGAATGCATCCATAAAGAAACACAATTTCTTTTTCTCAATTAAACTTAGAAAGAAAGAATTGTACTTTGGTGAGCAATCCCACGATTTAGGCGCTCTTTAACCGTGGGTGTTAGGTAAACAACCCATTTTAGGCACCGTCAAACCAATTTTTTGCAGCTCAACTTCCTCGGAAAAAACCTCGAGATTTTCCATACCTAAAACACGTATTTAAAGCCCAGAAGCAGAGGAAGATTTTCATTTCAAAACACAACCATTTTCAATTAAGAAATACAGAGTGTTAAAAATGGCTAGCCAGAGATCAATTGTGGATGAACGTGTAGGAGCTGAAATTGTATACGGAGCTGAAGACTGCTACCAACACTCAATAGAGCTCCTGGAAGAATTGGGATTCCCTAAAGGAGTTCTTCCTCTCAAGGATCTGGTAGAGTGCGGAAGAGTCCGGGAGACGGGTTTTGTGTGGATGAAACAAAAGGCTCCATATCAGCATTTCTTTACCGGAAGTAACACCCTGGTCAGCTATGCCAGTGAGGTGACTGCATACATAGAGAAATGCAAGATGAAGAAAATGACTGGTGTGAAGAGCAAACAATTTCTTCTATGGGTACCCATTGTTGAAATGAGCATGGAAGATCCATCTAGCAAGAAAATTCACTTCAAGACTCCAATGGGAATTGGGAAATCTTTCCCTTTAACTGCTTTCATGACTGAAGAAGAGAAACACAAATATCTGGAGAAAGTCAGTGAGTAGAGGAACATCATATGCATATGTATTGTCTTTGATCAAAATTAATTGTCATTTCATACCTTCCTTTTCAAGGTGCCAATGTTTGGCCATTGGTAATACTTACATTTCTGCAATTATGTTACTTATTAAACGAGATGATTTATAGAAGAAAAAAAAAAAAAAGACAAGGAAATCTCTGTGTCTCTGTGATTCCTCTCAAATAATCTTGCAATCCTTCCTTTCCTTGTATCAATTATGAGATCAATTGGACTGCCATTTCCATTTGTTTGCATTGGTACCAGTTCAAGGTCTAGTTTAACAAATCTATCACCATCATCAACAATTGGTTCAATCTAATGGATCATGATTATCCCCCTCTCTTTTTTTTCGTTTTTTTTTTAATGTTCATTTTTTTACCCAAATCGATGCAAAACCAATTGAACAGAAATAGGCTATTGGAGTAGTTGTACCTATCCCTTGGCAACTGCAATGCCTAGGGGGCGCTCACGCGTGCACACAAACACATGCATTGCATACTTGACTATAAATGTAATATCAAAAAATCAACTGAATGGAAACATGTTTTTAATGTTTTCTTTAGTTTTGACATTATAAATTTATTTTTGTTGGATTTTCGGTTCAAAATTAAGAACTGAATAATTTTTATCATTTACTAACTTGTAGTGGGGGGTTTCTTGATTTTTTTTTCTTTTAGATTTTACAAGAAATTCAGTTTGATTTAGTCTTATGAAAAGTTTACATAAATCAAATTAAAGACTATTGCATAACCACTTCTAGAACAAATTATATAACTTTTAACGATTTGCCAATTAACAAGTTTAACTAAATTTCAATAATTAATTTAAATCTAAACAATACACACACATTCACACATATGTTGTCTGGAGAGTCATCTATTATTTTAGTTAAACTATCTTAAGAACTTTTTACTTAAAAAATTGAAAATAAAAAAGACTAAGTAGAAGTAAGAAAAATTCACGAAATATATCCTCTAATTATTTTAATGCTTTTAAAATATCCATTTCCCTTTTATATATATATATATATATATATATATATATATATATATATATATACTATAAGAATGTAATGGTTTTAAATATCAAAGTTTTAATTACTCATGAGTATTATTGTCATTTCACAATGTTGCTATAAGAAGACACAATCCTTATATATATACATGAATTATTTTCGAATCACATAAGTATGTAAATATGATGACACACAACAAATATAGATAATATACATTTTTATTTATTAATAACTTTCTTAATTTAATTTTGAATAGAATACGTATAGAATAAGGATTAGATGGCCAAATTTTATTAAAAAAAACATAGGGGCCCAAGTTGCACAAAATAAAAAATTTGGGACCTTATTCACCAATTATCTAAAGTAGAGATCAAAGTTGCTAAAACTAAAAATATTTTCCAAAATTGACTACAGTAAAATAACAATTTTACTCCTCATAAACTTAAGTCCACGTTAACTCATGTTTAACTTGGTTTGGAATCCAACAAAAATGGCCTAATTATTCAAAATTAAAAGAATATAAGAACCTAAAAATTTGGGGGAAAAAATATAAGGACATTAATTCATTAATATATCCTCCAATTGTTTTCAATTCTTAAAATATATCAACTTTTCTTTTCTTCTTATATTCATAATTTATTTCAATTATGGTTAATGAGTATCCACTTCCGTGATAAAATAACATATTTATTTATTCATAACTTTTTTAATTTAAGATTTATATTTATGTAACTATGTATAGTTTTACATTAGTAAGAAATAAAAATTTTAGATATTTAATTGGGTTATTCATTCTGTTAAAAATTTTAAAAATTTTAAAATTTTTAAGTAATAAATTATTCATTCTGTTAAAAATATAAATGGTTAAATGACTTTTGCATTATTTTAAAATATAATAATTTTATGACTATTTGTGTATATTTTATTACTTATTTATAATAGTATTCATATAGATCGAATAGTAATAATTATAAAAATAAGATTATAAAATAGGATTTCAAAAGAAAAAAAAAGAAATAATTATTTCATCCGTGTGATTCTTAGTGACTTGTATTTTTTTGACGGATGGAGCATAAATTAAGGATGTCAAGGAGGCCTTACCGGTCATGTGTCTTACTTCCGGCTTGAGTTTCTTTGCCGGTCAGTTTACGACTTTACTCAATTGGGAACATTTCCTTGCGGATTAGAAAACGATCGATGAGTATATTCTTTACTTTCTCAACCACCAATCTCTAGTCTGCAACTACACAGCTAACTGTTACCTATGGCAGGAGCCTATTATTACGTAGGCTCCGCCACCCCACTTTCTTCGTCCTCCTCCTTCTCCCTCTCCCTCCGCCAACTCAAACTCTTATCTTCTTCCTTCTACTCTCCTATCAGAACCACCACTGCTACCGTCGCTACTCCATTGGCCATGTCCAACAACACTAACCCCCACCCGTCTCTTGAAGTAATCGGCGGAGCCCAACACTCATTCCTCCCTGCATTCAAAACCCTTCATCTTCCTTACACCCCCTACCCTGTTTTCACTTGGAATCGACACGTCGAGACTATCTTTGCTGCCTTCTTTCGCTCCCTTCCTGACGTCAGATTCCGACGAGAGTGCCTCCGCACCAAGGATGATGGCTGTGTAGCCCTCGACTGGGTCGTTGGCGACCAGACCAGCTTGCCTTCCAATTCGCCCCTCCTCATTTTGCTTGTAAGTATTCTTCTATGAAAGCACAATTCCTCCCTCCCCTTTCTCATCAACTTATATATTTTGTAGAATTGGAGTTGGGCTAATGATGCATAGTTGCAGCCAGGTTTGACAGGGGGGAGTGAGGACTCATACGTCAGGCATATGCTGGTCAGAGCAAGGAGTAAAGGATGGCGAGTAGTAGTGTTCAATAGCAGAGGATGTGGACATAGCCCTGTTACCACGCCCCAGGTAGAATTCAACTGAATCCGATTTTCATCTAACCGGAAGTAGAAGTCTTTTTCTAAATTTAGACTCTTTGTAGCTCAGTTTTAGTCTAGAGAACTTATCTAACAAGTTCTGTTGGTCTAGTGATATCATCTGTAATATTTGTGGCAAAAAAGAATTTGTCTTGGAATCAGTTATTTAATCTCCATTGTAGCAAATGATTATTGGATTGTGTGATTGGGAACTTATTTTGGAGTATTACTTTTTCTATTTGCTGCTATTACTTCACTGCCTAATGAGAATGATATATTTGATTGTGAATTGCAATAGAATGATTGGAATCTTAGCGCCCTTCTTCAGCAAGACAGCAACTAACTTATTTCTGCAGTTCTATTCAGCTTCATTTCTTGGGGATATGTCAGAAGTGGTATCACACGTCTGTGTTCGGTACCCAAAAGCCAATGTTTATGCTGTTGGTTGGTCTCTTGGAGCAAATATTCTTGTTCGATATTTGGGTCAGGTATTGCAGCTAATCTAATCTAATCCTTCAGTTCCCGATTTGAATTATTTTATTTTCTTTAAGTTGTGTTTTCTGTGCAAGTCCATGAACTACTGCTTGAGCATAGCCTTAATACATATGTTACTCGTAGCTCTAAAAGAGATAAGGATACATTAGGATGTATGTATGTGTGTGTATAAGCCTTTAGGTAGAGTAGAGTTATTTCACATTGGATGCACTGGTTGGTTAGAAATTAGAATGGCTTATATAAGCCTTTAGGTAGAGTAGAGTAGTATTTGGCAATTGTTCAGTTTTAAGTGTCAGGATTATAGCTTCTTCAACAGGTGGAAAAGTTGAAGCTTTCTCATTTTCACAAACAACTTATGAAATAATTGCAAAACCTGTTAATAAATTATTTATGTTTTAGGAGTTTCTTGATAGTTATATGAACTCCTAGAATAACTATTAATTTGAAGAAGTGCTTGGCATTATTTAGAGCTCTTAAAAAATCAGTTGGAAGGTTATTAGAATTGTGATCCTGTACTCCACGTGTTATCACCATAGCAGCTTCCCGATAGATAGATTAGACCGATCCTTTGCTTGGCAAATTTTTGGGAGTCCATTGGTTCTCTGTTCTAACTCAGAATCCTAATGCTTAGGGGTTTTCTTTTTCATAATAATTTTAAAAAAATTCCCCGTTGGCCTCTGTGCATTCTTTTCATAATGTAATCCTTGCTTAACTTTGTTGTGGTGAGCCGGTTTCTATTGGCTACTCACCTGTGTTATTGTGCTTTGCTGGTGCTCCAGAATTTTGGATATTGTATATAGAGAGTTGAAAAATGTAATTTGCTGGTATGATTATAGGATAACTGAGGGTAGGATTATGGCATTTCTACAATATGAACTTCTTTTGCTGGTGCACTTATGTGAACAAAATGATTTGATTTGGGAATCTATATAGGACAAAATGAATAGATGTCCAACTTATCTCCATAGACATGTTCATGTTGCTACAGGAATCCAGTTCATGTGTTCTCTCTGGTGCAGTGTCACTATGCAATCCTTTCAATTTGGTTGTTGCAGATGAAGATTTGCGTAAGGGCTTTAAAATTGTTTATAACAAAGCACTAGCGAATGGACTCCGCAAAATTTTCAAGAAGTAACTTAGAAATCGTTTTGATTTTTTCTTTAGAATGAAACAGTTTCTTGGTTGCCCTGTTAATTTTATATCCTTTTATTAATTGTTTCTGCAGGCATGCTCCTCTCTTTGAAGAGATTGGAGGTGAATATAATATTCCATTGGCAATGAATGCCAACTCTATTAGAGAATTTGATGAAGCTCTTACACGAGGTGTGCATCTCTTTAAACCTGAATATTGATGCTGCACAGTCTTTTACCATCTGCTTTAAGGGCTTTCTTTCTTAACAACTGCAGTTTCATTTGGATTCAAGTCAGTGGATGACTATTATGCAAACTCCTGCAGCTCAGATTCTATAAGGAATGTGCGCATCCCTCTGCTTTGCATCCAGGCATGAATCTCCTATTAACTTTATCATATTCTTTGAGAGTATGTATACAGATAATAAAGAGTAACTTATTTCACATCTCCCATTCTGATATTCAGCTTTGGACAATGGAAGAATTAAGGGTATATGGTTTTCTGACTTTTCTTTTATATGGTAACATTTTCATCTTATTGTGTGTACCTTGTCTCTATGAGAATTTATTTCAAGAGTGCTGAAGAGACTATTATGCCATGGTTGCTTTCGATTCTAATATTTCCTTAAAAGTCCATGGCATTTTTCATTTTAAAAAGCAATTTGTAGATGATCTCAAAATTTTGTCTAGAATCTGTAGCAATATGCATAAGAATAATAGACACTTCAGTTTGGTGCAATTTTTTCATCTGGTTTCTGTCAGTCAAAGTACAGATGTTTCTGGAGTTTAATATGACAATTTGAAATTGTTTACAGGCGGAGAATGATCCTATAGCTCCTTCAAGAGGAATTCCTCGTGAAGATATCGAAGTATGTGACTGTTTAAGTCTGTTAATATTTTTATCATGTAGTTTTTTTTTTTCTGCTTAGCTTCGGATGATGGTTTTTTTTATTGAAGTTTCTTACTTCAAGTTTCAGATGAATTACATGTAGCTAGCACAACTTTTAAGCTTGTTATAATCTTATTTTTGGACGAGGAGAACCCCAGATAATTACCAAAGGATTTGACAGTCATGCTATTAAAATATTGACTTTTTGTTGTCTCTTTTTCTCATCGTTGAAGTAGATTTGCTTGCAAAATATGGTAGAAATTCTCCCTTTTCATGCTCTTGCTAGAATGAAGAAAAGCTGAAACAATCACCTTATGTTCTCATTCCCCTAATAATATTTTTCTTTCTTTTCTTCTTATCCTCTCTTCCAATTATTTGAGAAATCATACCATTGGAGTCTTTTAGTAAAGTTCTCAATTACTCTTCTCAGCGTGTTTGCCTTCCTTTTTCTAATGTTTCTGGTCCAATTACTACTAGTTTCAGTCTTGCTGATGTAAGTAAGCTCTGCTAAATATAATGTGCACAAGAATATGTAGCATGGATGGAAATCTCAGCCATTTTTAACTATATGTTCATTAAATTAGTAATATGTTTCATCAAGCACCAAAGAGTCCCTATCCTAAATAGGAAAGGGATAAGGACTATGAAACTAATTAGTTTATATGGTTTTGAATTGGTTCTATTAGTTGCTACACAGCAATGCTGAGTCTTGACATAATCTATCTGCTTATGAAAGGGCATGACATTTACTACTAGAGAATGGTGACAAAGAAAATAGTTTATTTATCATGAGTAAATGATCTGGTTCCAGCTTCCAACTAACATATAACAATGCTTTTGCATGTGTAATTTCAGTAATCCAGCCATCAATATTTGCTCAAATGTTACTGTTCCTCACTTCTGATAATTACCAAAGGATTTGACAGCCATGCTATTAAAATTTTGACTTTTTGTTGTCTCTTTTTCTCATCGTTGAAGTAGATTTGCTTGCAAAATATGGTAGAAATTCTCCCTTTTCATGCTCTTGCTAGAATGAAGAAAAGCTGAAACAATCACCTTATGTTCTCATTCCCCTAATAATATTTTTCTTTCTTTTCTTCTTATCCTCTCTTCCAATTATTTGAGAAATCATACCATTGGAGTCTTTTAGTAAAGTTCTCAATTACTCTTCTCAGCGTGTTTGCCTTCCTTTTTCTAATGTTTCTGGTCCAATTACTACTAGTTTCAGTCTTGCTGATGTAAGTAAGCTCTGCTAAATATAATGTGCACAAGAATATGTAGCATGGATGGAAATCTCAGCCATTTTTAACTATATGTTCATTAAATTAGTAATATGTTTCATCAAGCACCAAAGAGTCCCTATCCTAAATAGGAAAGGGATAAGGACTATGAAACTAATTAGTTTATATGGTTTTGAATTGGTTCTATTAGTTGCTACACAGCAATGCTGAGTCTTGACATAATCTATCTGCTTATGAAAGGGCATGACATTTACTACTAGAGAATGGTGACAAAGAAAATAGTTTATTTATCATGAGTAAATGATCTGGTTCCAGCTTCCAACTAACATATAACAATGCTTTTGCATGTGTAATTTCAGTAATCCAGCCATCAATATTTGCTCAAATGTTACTGTTCCTCACTTCTGATTTTGTTGCTGTGTTCTCTCAGGAAAATCCAAATTGTTTATTGATTGTCACTCCTCAAGGCGGGCATTTAGGCTGGGTAGCTGGTGCTGATGCCCCAAGAGGATGTCCTTGGACCGATCCTGTGGTAATGGACT